>VZSC01015873.1:0-44249 GCA_013398225.1 Steatornis caripensis
AGCATTAGAAACATTCTGAGCCAGCTAATCTTAAAATAGGTAAGACCATGCAAACCTTGAGAAATTCCCAGTGCTGCATACACTCCCAGTCTGACATTTGTGTTCTGCTGTGTCCCATTGACAACAGAATCATCTGTCCATAAACTCAGCCAGTAGTTGGAAGCCAGGGAGGCTATATGATTACACATAAAGAGGAAAATGCTCAAGAAAGAGATAAAGAGTCCAATTGCTTTCATGTAGTCCCAGTACACTGTTGCCTTTACCTGAAGACAGAAGCAAAAAATATATTCATTTTGCAGATTAAGTTTCAGAACCAACAATTCCCCCTTCTTCAGCCCCTATTTAAAGTCAGTATCCTCGCATCAGGCCAGAACACAACAGTTGCACTCTAGAGAGTCACTGCTTGGGAACACAAGCTGCAAAATGTTCTATGGAGACGTACCAAACACGACATCCCTCCAGGGCAGGCACACATCATCTTTCCCTTGTCTTCCAAGGGAAGGGAAGGGTAGGGAGAGAGCTGCCTGAAGTAACACGGAACATTAGTGGCAGAGCCAAGAACTTCACTGAGTAGTTCCAGTTTTAGGTGCTCTCTTTTTACCACAAGATTATATAGCCTTTAATTAAATCCTTGCTCCACATGGATTCAAGCAACACTGCTAGGAGGTGTAACTGCCATTTTCCCAGGAAACTCACTCTCAGGTTTCTCAGAAAGCCCTAGATGTCCTGGGATTAGATACTTGTGTCTACAGTAGAAAATAGGCTTAAATTCATCTGAGTCAATTCCAGGTCCTTACGCTGAAGGGCAGATTTCCTTAGGTCATCTAATTTGTCACAACCTCTCTCTAAGTAGCTGCAAGGTTTTAATTTCTTCTTTTAAACTTCGATGTGGTCAAGCTCATCATCTGAAAGAAAAGTTTTGGTGTCAACACTCTTTCGGCACGCAAACCCGGGGCTCAGCTTTGGGAGCAGAGGGCACAGCAACACTTCCATGAAGTACTACGCAATGAGTAGCAAGTCCAAGAATCCACTCGGTTACACAGTCTTTGGAAGCTATTCTCTTTTGAACCCTGTGGATTTTTCTGAAACAGAAAGAGAGCCCTTACCCTCCCGGTCTTTGCTGTGTCAGCCTCTGTCAGTTTCCAGGAATTCTTTTCAGCAAGTGGCTTCTGCAGCTCTGCTGTGCTGCTCTGCTGCTGTGACTTCCCCATGTCTCTGCCGTACGTTGAAGAGTTACTGAGTTGCCTGTTTGAAGACATTTATTTTTCAGTCTTAGCATGATACAGGTCAGGTCTTTACTTCATAAACAGACTTCAACAGTACACAGCTCCACGTCAGTGGCTTACGTTATTCTAGTGATGAACAATCTCCTAACCAGTCATCACCAGACCAGTGGTTATTAATGCTTCCCTCCTCCCCTCACAGTGCGCTCCTAATCCTCCCTGATGGCATTCAGTTCTCAAGTATCCATCTTCAGATACAAGTAACAGGCTAACGAGTCAAAGAAGTCTTGGTTGAGCAACCAAACGCCCAAAAGAAAAATGCTTGGTCGTCATCAACATCAGTCTTTACAAACCCTATCATCATGTACAGTGCAGCCGCTAAAGCACAAAAAGAGTACCCACACGGGCATCAAAATGGGCAACTGTACTCCCAGGCACTCACTAACTTCCAGAAACGCAGTAACTCCAGAGCACTGTAACAATAAGGCATAGACTATGAGACTGATTTTGGAAACGTATAGTCAGAGCTATCGCCTTTGGCCTCTCTTAAGCATACCAGCATGTGTACTAGGTAAGAACAAAGGTCCCGTTAGCACTTCATCCCATCTGAGAGCAGTCAACTGCAGAAGCCTTGGGAAAGCATATGAAAGTTGGACTAGCCAATACGATACTCTCCCTTTTATGCGAGTCAAACTCATGATACATTGCTACAACACAATCATTTCTTCACGTGGAAAGCAAAGTAGCACAAGAGCTCTGTGTGTGCAGACATGCATGCGCAACAGTCTGTACCAGCAACCGGAGCAGGGCTGCGGCCTCAAGAGGTTTGGATGCCCAGGTGCTAGCAACGGGTGAGGCTGGGATCCGGGGGCAGCTATCAGGCAGACCGAGTGTCTGAGCCCAACTAGTGGAGGGATCCACCTTGTACATACACATATATCATATTCTCACTACTGAACTCCATCCTGCTCAGCCAGAGATGGGAACGGGATGAGGCCATTTGGTGCTGCGTTTGGGTGGGTGCTCTAAATGCCTGTGATCTGTGTGGCTGGCCGTGTACACATATGGTGTGTTTATGCGCACTCTATGTGCATGTGCCTGCTTGGAGTGCATCTTCAGCCTTACTACTGTTAGATCTGGAGCCATGGAGCACCAGCAGCCTTGCCTCTCTCAGTCTGCTGGATCCAGCATGATACATTTTCCTTTGACAAACACCTTTAACACCAAATTACTGTTTGTAAAGGGAAAAAGAAAAAAAAAAGCAGAGAAAGGAAGAAAGAGAGACTACACACCTATGCATCAACTTTCCAGGCGCTTCATTCACAAGGACTCCATTTTCCATAGGCTTTCCTTCCTTTCCAGGTGGACTATTTGTATCTGGACGGGACACAGGGGTGGGGGGGATGAAAAAGTAAACATGAAAATGGTAAGCAAAAAGATACAAAGGTTTCATTTCAATCCTAAACACCAGGTGCTGTCCTAATGTGCAAACAAAGGAGGGAAAGCCAAGTAAGTATTTACATATACTAACGGATCATTATGACCGGGTGAACAAATCAGTTTAGTTCCATTCCCAACAGGACTAGTTGTCAAAACAGTGAACATTTGTTCTTCTATTTTTCTACCAAACGTAGGCCAGTAATAACAACATAATATAATTATGAGGACATACTTTATGTTAAAGCATGCAATACCAAGTCACATTATGACTCACTCCATGGAAAAAACCCCCAAACAATCCAACCACTCCTTTTCAAACCACATCTTTTACACAGTTAACTATAAACTACTTTCATTTTAGAACACAATGAGAAGACATTCTAGTAAATGATGGAGAGAAGCTGTGAGAACAGAAGGCATATACTATTAACTTTGAGCCTTCCTTCAAAATTAAGCAGGAAGCAACATGCAAAAGCCTGGTGTTTTTAAGCAACCTTAGGAATCATTAAGTTCAGCAAGAGATCTTTCTATGAATGTCATTTCCAAAAAAAAAAAATGTTGTTATCCCACAACATCTCATTTGTAACAAGATGCAGCACATGAGACAATTGTCTAAAACACTTCACAGAACTGCCAGCTTGAAATATTAAGCTTTCTCTGAGCAACTTAATTCAGTGCAATACAGTGCCACAAGTAAAACTTCTAAGTTCAAGTTATGTCATCATTTTCCTAACACAAATCAAATGACTGACTCCTAAAAAAATTAACTGTCCAGTAAATGGAATTCTATTTTCAAATATGAAAGTTAATACAGAATTTGTAAGAAAAAAGAATTTTGCATTTTAAAGGATTTATGCAAACAAAAAAGCCCACCTGCATCTATTCAAAAGATGCAGGAAAACTTGTGTAGATCTAGAGTCTGAACTTTTCATGTTTTCATACTAAAGCAAAATATATGCATAAAGCAGTTCATCAATACATTAAGTGTGGACTGCTTAAACATAAAGCTATTCCCTCCTGTCCCTGCAAGCTGAACGTTGGTTCTTTACTCTAAAAACCCAAAGCTAAATTGTTCAGTGTGGTTTAGAAGCAGGAAAAAAGCAGAAAATGTGAAAAAGCAAAGAGTTCAATGATTTAGTTCTTATTTTTACATATACGAATGAGAGCAAACCAATATGGGACTGCTGGTTATTTTAAGCACTTGGCAGAATTTCTTTTGAAAGGCTCTCATAGGAAAACCAGCAGCATTCCAGCATCATATCGCTTCAGAGCATCACTGAACTTCTAAACCCACATGAACAAAACAAAACCACAAATAAACCATCCTGCCCTAACAGCTCTTAAATTTCATTTTGTGTTGTAGGCTACAAAGATTTTCTGCTTATATTGATTGCATTTGCCTCTTGAGAATGTAAAATGCTCAAGGTTGCCATAGTAAATCTGCCATGTGCACTTAGGGTGTAGCTTACTAATGAGGGCTTTGTTGAAAAAATGTCTCCAGAACAATAAAAGGGAACAGCTGTCAAATACTAAATACACATATGGGAACAAAAAGGACCTTCAGGGCTCAATCCTGAAGGATGCCTCTCTGGGTACACTCACTACGCTCCTAAGTCCAGTGTGCATCTTCAGAGTTTATTTAAAGCTTCTTCATGGAAATGTCCAAGATGAAGAATTGCTGCTGATGAGTTATCTACAAGCTGACACACCAACTGTTGTTGCATCACACAAACAAGTAACATGCAAACCGAGCTGATACCTTCTGTTGTGCAGATGAAATTCTTCTAATAATGGCTCAATCTCTTGTAAATTAACTGCAGCTACTCATATTACTCCAACATAAGCACTAATATAAAGCCACATGGCAAAAAAGCAATTACCTGTTTCCAGAGGTTGAATCGTTCCTTCTAACGAATGATCTGAGTCTAAAAGTATACATAATTAACTTTTTCCAGAACACACTCAACCATTTCCAGTCTTTACAAACACAAATGCATTCAAGCAGCACAACATAAACCACAAAACCATAAACGTCCAGGGCAAGATCAAAGTTGCTCAAATGGACCTCTTTGCAATCCCAAGTCTTATACACAGTCAAAAAAGACAACTTTGAGGAAAAAGAAAAAATCCAAATCAGATGGATATAAGTGACAGATTAAGAAATTCCCTTTCTTTCAAGCTATGCACTAATGAAGAGAAATCAAAAAAAGTTAAAGTAGCCTCACATCGACAAGAACAGAAAAACCTCACTACGTACAGGGAACTACGATCTGCGTTTTCCCCAGGGGTGGGGAAGGGACTTAATTCTAGAATCTTAAGAGATTCCCTGACCTGAACATTAAAGATTAAAAGCTTCAGAATGGCAACTTTTGTCTACATGGCTACATTTCTCCTCCCACAGCTCTGCTATCCTCCCTTGCTTTAGTCATGCATCTTCAACGAGAAGGAAAGCTGTGGCAGCACAGGTTTCCTCAGTTCCACCTACTCTGTAGTCCCTAGTCATAATCCTGCATGGACAGATTAGTAAAAAACAGTAA
The DNA here is from genome assembly GCA_013398225.1 of Steatornis caripensis. Taxonomy (NCBI): domain Eukaryota; kingdom Metazoa; phylum Chordata; class Aves; order Caprimulgiformes; family Steatornithidae; genus Steatornis; species Steatornis caripensis. The sequence continues at coordinate 5,201 of VZSC01015873.1, forward strand.
AATACTTCACGCTTCCAAGCATCTTGATACCCTAACAGCACTCATCCTGAATCAATATTTGCTTCTGCCATTTGAGGCAGAGACTGCAGATAGCTTTTACTTTAGGAGAGAGAAAGGAAAGAGTTGAATTTTGTTAGAAGATAACTAAAATGAATTTAAGAGAAAGTCAGATTATTTCCTTATGCAGACAAGTGTTCCCTGAATTACCACTCACGTCCAGACTCCACTACAACATTTGGAAAAAAGCCAACACGTCTCAGTATTTAACTCTCACTTTCCAAGGAGTCAGAACATAGAGAAGCACTGAAACATCCCTACAGGCATCATACAAGCTATCTTAACTATCCAACACTGCTAGTAAGCTTAACTCAGCCTCATGTTGTTAGAAAGAAGCACAGCCACAAAACACAGGTGTGCTGCACTTTATTGGGAGACAGCGTTGATCGCGAAGGCACAATGCTTTTCCTTGCAGATATGAAACCCCAGCCCACAATGCAAAGTTAATTTTCATTATGAAATACACAGTACTACCTAGTGCATAATACAAAGCTATTCACAAGGAATCTATTGTTATTTCAAATTCATCTCTTTAAAAAGAAATTTTTTTTTTTTTTTTACATTGCTGCAATTGAGAAGCAATTTATACAAAGGCCAAGCAAGGCCCTATGAATATTACTCTTGTAGCACACTATCTTTTCCAGAAAGCAGATTTCATACAGGACAACAGCTGAAATCTGGGAAAAAAACTGAAAACATTCAAATTGAATAGCTACAGGTGACAGTCAAGAAGCTTCCCAGCAAGATACGCAGATTGTTGAACTAAACACCACAGTCCAGGCCCTTAGCAGTTCCCAGTACTTTTACACCCCTTCCCCTCCAAAACAAAACGGAGTAACCTGTTGTGCTGACAATTCTCATAAAAAATAAGCAGAGTAGCCATTCAATGGTCCGCCAGTTTATCTGACTGCAAAGTCACAGTGTCAAAAGCTGGAGAGGCAGCCCTCTGAAGTGCAGCCCACACAACGTAAACCAGATTTAGAATTACTGATGGTGCTATACATCTCTGTCTTTCAGGCACTGCAGTGAAGACCAAAGATGAACCAGACAGTTAAAAAATATTTCAACCTTATGGTGCAGTTACACTTCTGTGGACCCCCACAAACACTAAAAATAGCTCCAAGCTTTTCAAGGACAAACCAAAATTTATGCTGAAGCCATTTGGAAAAAACAGCAAAACCCCAATCCCCACACACATTAAAACAAAAACTAACATCTGCTGCATTAGTTTGTATGGGAGACAAAGGAAAATGGTCACAAGAAAAGTAATCTTAAAGTAACTGTTTGCTCTCTGTACAGCAACAGCTACAAGTCTAGAGGGCAGGAGGAGGGGACACCGAAACAGTAATGTGCTCACAGGGGTCAAGTGCACATCTATGACTCCAGACCAGTCTACAAGGCAGCACTAGTACTGGCATCAGCAAATCAGCCACACTAAATTCCACAGAATGGAATAACTGCTAAAAGCAAGAAGAATTTGGATGCTTTTTATACAACCTGGTAGGTTAATTTTACATGTAGTTCCAGTTACTTCAGAGAAGATGACATACTGTAGACACACTAAGGCATCAATTTCATACATCTACAGCTGAAAGCACGAGCACTGCACATGGCACTCCCTGGGGCGAAGCACTATTGGAGGAAGGCAGTGACAAGGGTGGCAGCATCAAGTAGGATGCTGGAGAAGGGAGAGAGCACACCCCCTCCCTGAACCACCCCAAAGACTCATGCAGGCACAGGTTTCCAGAGTGGGGAGTTTTCCCACAAAGAAGAAAGAAATACGGTGAAGCTGAGGATAGGAAAGGCAGCAGTACAGCACACACACAAGCAGGTAACCCTCAGGAATCCCAATGGGAGGAAAGGGCTGGGAGGCAACAGGGAGCAGACTGGCAGCCAAACTTCAGAGGCTGGGTAGGAGGAGAGGCTTTCCCGCCCTTGCAGAAGCAGGACATACTCCAGCCAGAAAGCACCAATTCAGAGTTTTCTATTTTGCTCCAGCTTAAGTGTTTTCAGGCTGCCAAACTGTAGCTCCAGACATAACAGAGCCTCCCTTTTAAAGCGGGCATGCAGATCCCCTCCAGCTAGCTCAGGCAGACTCCCATCACAGATTGCCCTGTGTTTATCCACAACCCTGTGATTTTTAATAATATTTAGTGGTCTTTTACATGTTTGATAAATATTCACATTATCCCTGTGGCCCAGACAAATAATGCCCCCATTTTTCATTTTTTACCATTGGCAGATGACTCAACCAAAACTGAGAAACAAATATGCTGGAAATAAGCCAACTCTGCGACATCACAATCCTCTCTGAATCACTAAGGTCATACTGAAGTTAAAAGTGTCCCTACTAGACAACTGCAGAGAAGCACAGCAAAAGATAAAGCACTGGCTCACTTTCCAGGAGGAGGTTCAGTATTTAAACTGAAAAGTAAGGTAACTTAGTTTAATATAAACCTACCATGCACTTGGAAAGGGGAGAAGACAAAGGCTAAAAGAACAGGGCTATTAAAAGGAGGCAAATCTTTGTACAAGTCAACTTGTTAACTTTGTCGGGAACTGCAGAGAAAGTTAATTTGTCTCCAGAAATCTCATACACTGAAGACAGCAACAAGTCCGACTATGCCCAAAGTAGCTATAGGAGCACTTACAGAAAACACACAGAAGTTCACCTGATTCTGCTTCCATAAAATCTCTTCCTGCAGTGCTTTTCACAGTGGGAGACCCCACCCATACAAGCACTTGCTTTTTACAGACAGCGTCCACTCAAACCAGCACCCCAGTATGTAGAGTGACAATGGAAATACATCAAGAGACCTTGCCAGCGTACAGCAGGGCATCCTGACCTCGAGCCTCAGCTTGACACATCACCCCCCAATCAAACTCCTCATCAGGGATACCTGGATGCATGAAAGGGAGCCAGGAGAAGATGCACCTTGCACACCCAGGACACAAACTGCTCATTCGCAGCCTCCAAGAACAGTCTGTGTTGCCAGCCTGAACAGTAGAGGGCTGCTTCAGAGAGTAAGGCCATCACAGCCCTCACACAAGGAACTTCTAGATGAACATCAGGAGCAGCCCCTTGCCAAAGGCAGCCATTCAGTACCTCTTCAATGCTTCACAGCTTCATCAGGGCAGCATAATGTGGCACCATTTATGTTTTGCCTGCGACAGGCATGTGAGGAGTAGATTAAAAAATGCCTCTGCTTTCCCTCTAGGGAACGAGTGGGAACTAAAGAGTTTTTCAATGGAAGATGCGGGAGAAGTGGGCTCAATCTCTTCCTTGTTCTGGAGAGCCTGCTCTGCAGCACTCAGGAGTAGGCATTTGCTACCAAACAGGCCTCAAGCACGTGCCAACAACTTAACCCCAGTCAGCACAGCGCAAGCACCCCTCATACTTTTCAGCATAGGCATATGGAGGAGTGTCAGGAAGTCACCACAGGCAAGCCAATGAAGAAGAAGAAGAAGAGAAGCTGGAGGCAAGAGGCTAAGTTCCCTCATTAAAATCCAATAACACAACTGTTTGCAGGTAATAAAAAAAAAAATCTGAAATATATTCTTATATCAGTCCAGCTCTATAGCTGTTTTGTAAGGCAGAAGCAGGAGTCAGGGACGTCAGCTAAAAAAGTGAGCTGTTGCTTCCTCCTCCCCATCCCCAATGGAATTATCTGCACTAAAGACACATCCTAATGAGCACAGGAAGGGTATATAAACTCCAGCTGTCCTTTACTTGATCTCATAACCATCTGAATTTTGCTCTAAGTGAGAGGAATTTTACTACAGATCCACTCCACATTTTCCTAAATTTTAAGAAAGAATGTGTGTTTCATCTCATAACCTTCAATGCCCTCAAAGAAATAAGCACCTCTACCTATAGATATATCACAAGAAATAGTAGTTTCTTTTAATTTTCGTTCCACTACTAATATTTTTCCTTTAACATGACTCCCTTAACATGCCATGCATCAGCTTATCCCAAGAGAATTTATTTGTAAGCTTACCGCTGTTCTCCATGCTTTGTTCAGCATTAGCATATGTACGAAGAAACTCAGCAAAAGCCCCATCTTGCTTCAGCAGCTCCTGATAGGAGCCCATCTCAGAGATTTCTCCATCAGTCATTACCAGAATTGTATCCATTTGAGGCAGATAGTTGATTGCATGGGTTACCAAAACGCGTGTCTAAATAGCGAAAGAAAAAAAAAGTTTTTTATAGTCTCAAATTACTAATACAATGGTTGAACTACTGCTGTTGTTGCCTGAATTCTGTGTATAATACTGTAATAACTACAGACGGGTATGCAGCATTTTTAAGAAAAAAGTACTGTCCTTGTCTTGATTTTTGCATCAAAGAATTTTGGATTACAGAAACTATAGCACATTTCATTAAAACCCTCGGTGTTTTACAGAAGTCCTCTAAAAATCTCAGAAGGATCCTTGCACTTTTCAGCTGTTTGAAATAGAAGTCTGAATATGCAACTTGACAAACTTGGAATCATTTGAACTCAGCAAAGAAAAACAAATCATTCTCTAGAGACAAGTATCTCATTATGACATACTTTATTTTTCAGGATTCCTTTTGGTCCAATAACTTTTTCAAAAATATGTTTCCCAACATGAGCGTCAACAGCTGATAAAGGATCGTCAAATAAGTAGACATCTGCATTACAGTAAACCGCCCGAGCAAGACTGACTCGCTGTTTCTGTCCTCCAGACAAATTCACACCCTGCAGAAACAAGAAAATATGATCCTTTATTTACGGCTGAAAAGAGATGCCTTGCTACAGTTTGTGAAGGACCCAAGTCACAGGTGGTTTATGTAAATTAGAGAAATTTCAACACTGTACGAAACGGATCTCATAACGAATAATTTCACTACCACAATAACATAAGCTATCACAGTCAAAATCTTCTTGGAATGAAGCACATCTGTTAAGTTCTGTCAGGGAGGGGCTAGTCAAAAAAAGTGTTTGCTAGTCTTATAAAGCATTAACCCAGATCATTCCACCTAACTGTACATTCAGAGGCTATTACTCTTCTCAGCTGTATTTCTGCAGTGCTGCCTCTGATTTAAAAAAACAACTCTGTTCACACTCTAGAATTTGGTTGGCCTGTTGACCAATAAGGAAGATAAAGCTGCACCCTTTACTGAATCTGGGGCTGGCACCTATACCCCACCTATAACTAGTCACCAGGCAAGGCACATATCCCTACATATCCCTACCTTCTGGAGAACACCAGCTTAACAGAACACCAAGTAGATTACATACACATACCCTGCTGGCCACGTGGTTAGGGGACACCCTGTCCTGCTCCCATAGCATAGCACTATGACATCTATGCAAATTTCTAAATCCCACACCACACATACTTTTGCAACCAAGTGCCAGTTTTGGGGTAGTGGTTGTTTTTGTGCTTTGAGTTTTTGAGGGGTTTGGTGGGGGGATTGCTTGTTTTACGTGAAACTGAAATGTTCATAATATTCTTCTCTTCCTGTTTCCATACATTTTTCTGCTCTATGACCCCAGCAACTTAGAAACAATTAAGAACTGTCATTGCAAGATGCTTTTGCATTTGTAATTGAGGACAGGTTTTCTCCCTTTTGAGGCTTAAAGACAAAGAAAGCATACTGTTCAAATTTGCCTTTTATTCTAGACGACTTCTACTCTGAATGTTTTAATTCAATACAACTTCAAGTAGAAGTCATATGGCCTTAACTACAAGCAACAGAACTGTTATGGTAGAGTGGGTATTTAAATACCTTTTCTCCTATTTCTGTTTTGTCTCCCGTCGGAAGAATCTCTATATCAGGCAGCAGGGCACAAGCCTCAATCACACGCTTGTACCGGCTCTCATTCATCCCCCTTCCAAAGACAATGTTATCTTCCAGAGTCGCATTTTGGACCCAGGCTTGCTGAGGAACGTAGGCTACGGAGCCCTGCAAGAAAAATAAAGTTCCTTATTCAATACTTTAGACTAAAAGTCTGCACCAAAGTCAAAACACAGCTGGGCTTTGTGAGGCAGGCAGTGCTAATCACCTCACAAATTGCCCGTAGTCATTTCAAAACTGCACAAAGTAGTTGTTAGGCTACTGCCTCCTCCAAAATGTTATTTTTATAATCCTCTCTACAGGTGAATATAACAAAGTGTGTTGGTGGAAAATAAAGAGCTTCAAACAAAACGTGATTCTCTAACATAAACTTGGAGGAAACATTTGTTTAGAGAATATGTTTGCACAATTACTGAATGTCAAAAGTCATTAGTTCTTTCATATAGTTATAAATTATGTTCTGCATAAAACAATTTAATCTGGAATGCAAGTGTTTAACAGATACATCCCTGCCAAGAGATTTCTGCAGAAAGTAGAGGAAGTAGTTTTTATGTAAGTCACATCAAAGAAAGAGACTGAGCTACTGCAACGTATTCTGCTTTGAAGATTAGTTCTGCCTTCTCTTTCTGCACAAATAATCAGTGATTCAGACCCCACCTACTTTATTTTTCCAGAACAATTTTGGAGGTGACCAAATGAGCATTCTTTTAAATGCAACGTATTTGTTTTGCTCTTAAAATAATTCTCTTTCCATAGATTACGGCAGCAGCAGGATCCAAAACAAGGACTTTTTACTTAAGTATTTACTTACTTCCAGGTCCTTTTTCCTCTGTGAGCTCAGTGCAGCTCTGATGTCTAAAGAAGTGCAAACTACAACAGCAGCTTTTCCCATGTTTGGGTATCTGGGTGTACCCTCTCTCCTTGCAATTCTCCGATGTCTAAGAAGGTATGAACCCATACTGCTCTTCCTCAAGCTGGAGTATGTATAATAGGGTCTCCCTGCCTTATATCTGACTGCCAACAAGACTCATCAGAATACTTATCTTTGAGACCTCTATCATTCTGTCTATTTGGGTAAATCTGAAACCAACAGATTTAGAAGGTGTTGCGTCAAGGCTTAACAGGCAATTACACAGAGTGCAGGCCAAGGCATATACACGGCTTGCCAGGAAATCAGGGTAAACACCACATTGAGTTGAAAGGCTGTCTCTTCCCCTCTTCACACCATTTGGAAATCTAGAATCCCTCTGGCAATATCCACAAATAGCTGAACAATTCTTCAGACACATCACACCTTGACAACNGAAATCAGGCTAAACACCACATTGAGTTGAAAGGCTGTCTCTTCCCCTCTTCACACCATTTGGAAATCTAGAATCCCTCTGGCAATATCCACAAATAGCTGAACAATTCTTCAGACACATCACACCTTGACAACCACGTAGCCTTCCTTTCTTTCCATCTCCCCCAGTAATGCAGACAGCAATGAAGACTTTCCACAGCCAACTTGACCAACGACAGCTACCAAGGAGCCTTCAGGAACAGTGAAATTAATGCTGAAATAAAGTGCACATAATTCAGCCTTGCTTGCTGGCACAGACCAGTAGTTCAACAGTCTATTGAACAGCCCATATAAAGCCAGATGCAGTGTGAACAATCACTGCAAATGCTTACACAGCACAGGAACTTTAACTGTTTGAAAATGCAAACTTCTCATTCAGAAAGCACCCAGCTCTTCTTATACTTAGAGTATAGCATCTTAATATGTAATTAGTCACAAGGAGGATAAAAAAGAAAAAGAAAAGCACTGTGACACAATCTGTCCAATATTTCTCTCGGATGTTCCATGAACAGAAATGTAAATACCATTGGATGTTTCCCAAACAGCGTCTTTGTCCCAAAGAATATGCAATTTAAGGTCCAAGGAAAGAGCAGCCAAAACCAAGGAAGGGGACAGGGCACACGGACATGGCTTGTAGCTGCATCACCCCAGTTACTTGCTAGCCAGACCATGTGCAAGGTTCCTCACTGGTTTTCTCCAGCACAGGAATCAAGGATGGCTACAGTCAGCAAGAATAAGATTTTAAAAGGAAGACTCTGAGGACATGGTGCGAACACAAAGGACTAGGGATAATTACGAGGGGCTAATCTGGCAGCATCCTCTAGATGGAGCTCATCCCATCTGCAGCACATAGCAAGAGCTTGAAATCTCCGAAGCTTTCTCTCTTCCCCATTATAGCTCTCTTGCTACTCCCCCTTTATGCATTCCATATATATAATATACTTTGTAAATTCCTCTAGTTCACACAGCCTCTGATTTTAAAAACTACAGAGAACAAACGTCATTTGTTCTCCTGCTCCTTTAAGGCAACAAACTCTTCTGCATAGGGATTTTATAATTCAAATATAGATCATTTACAATGCAGCAAGATTATGAAGCGGAACAAAGGGTACTAATTCTTACCTGCTCAGTGAAGGAGGATCATTTTTGGACCAGCTAAACGTTGCATTCTTTACAACAATGCTTCCTTCAGCTGACAAATAGAAAATTCATGTTTATATAAGCACCAATGCAAGCAACTGAATTGTATGATCTGGATCATGCCACAGAAGTCAATCTAAGCACAGATAGGCAGAGGTGTAAAGCTACTCTTCCAGCAGAACAACCACCCACTGCTTACCAAAAGCTCGTGTTTTGCTTTTACTAATTTACAAAGACAGCAGAGGTTCTGAGGTTACACTCACTCAGTAATCAGGGCAAAATAAGTCAAACTACTAAATAAAATAACGTTGACCAAAAATACTGTTCAGTGAAATGTCACATAGTACTGGCATCTGTAGATTTTTACAGCAACAACTCAAAAAATACCACTTCTAATTCAACCAAGTATGCAATAAATACTTAGCCTAGGTAAGTATTTACATTAGTATGCAAGTACAATCCATTATGGACCAAAAAATACCCCAAACCAACCCCACACTACAGATGTGTGAGCAGTGTATTCATGGTTATCAGTTGAGACAGGAAAGGAGATACTCCCAAAAGGAAGATGGGGAAGAAAAAAAAAAAAAAAAAAACCAAACCAAACACACAGCAGATAACTGCATACTGGAAAGCCAACTGACTAAAAAAAAAAGATCTCAGCTAACCACATGAGAGGGTGTGGTAGGAATTTCACACTCTTTGTAAAAAGAAGAAAAATAATTTAGAAATGACTGACGTAGTTAAAGTAAAGTTTTGTTTTGCTAGAAAAGCGGTATTAGTTTTTCAGTAAATCTGCCTTCATGCTTATCTATCTCCCAAATGGCTCTGTATAAGAGCAACAGTAACGCTGGATACAGTGGGAGTGACACTGGGAGTAACACTCTGCACAAAACAGAAAGTACAGGCATTTGCCAGAATTGGGAGTTATCCTTTCTCCTTCAAGGATGCTGAAGTGTGTTCTTCCCCAAAATGCTGGGTTTTGGAACAGAATTAATTATCATCCTGTTAACTGCCTACAAATTTCAAATGGCTACATTTAAAACAGGCTAACAAGTAATTTTTAAAGTGATCATCTGTCTCTCGATGTAACCATTCTGTAGTTTCAACACAGGAGCACAGGAGCTGGGGGGAAGTAAAGAAATTACCTGCGAATGTGGTAGAAACTTTACATAATTTTCGTTCTACAAACTCCCTTCTCTGCTTTCTGGCTAAAATTTATCAGTGAAATCCACCAAAATGCAGACAGAAAGCAAAAGAAACACTGCGAAGCCACCCAAAACCTGCACACACTCACTTTCAACAGGAAAAGAAACTCACCATCTGTGACAGGGCCCCTGATTATGCTGTCTGGATCTAGCTCTTCATGAGACAGGAACACCCTGAGGCGCTTCAAGGAGACACTGGCCTACATGGGAAAGGGATGCAAAACTATCTTATACTCTGCTCATTATATTTAAGCGTTCAATTGTTTCGCACCACATTTACATTACATCATTATTATGCACTCCTAATCCTCTCCTTAAATCTACTGCACAGTTTCCTGGATAGTCAAACTCACATTTCCCAAACCACAAGAAATATGGTTGATTTCAGGAACAACAGCGATTGATAATTTTGCTTACACAGCACTTAACACAGAGAAAATGCAAAGCTCCCTTTCTGAGGTGGCTGAATTTCCCCAGTGGACATTCACGAATGTAGAATTTCCACCCAGTGGCTACTTCTGCACAGAAACACCCGTTAATGACTGAAGTCTTACTTCTACTATGCTGCTGATAACCAGAGGAAGCATGTTCAATGGAAATCTGAGGATGTTGAATAATGCTAGGGAAACAAATGCCTTCTGAGCATCCAGGATGTTGTTCTTGTCTATTGTGACATACACAGCAAACGTGGACAAGGCAACCTGAAACAAATTGTAATGGTGTCAGTTAGGGTAACATCAAAGTCACATAGTCTGACAACTGGAATCAGAGGTCTACAAATCAAATAAAGAGCAATGTTCTGGTAACTTCACAGAAGAGAAAGAATGATCACTGGTCTTTCTTGCTGCTTTCAGTTTTACGGCACTCCCCATGGTACCAGATACTTGATCAGTAACACACATACACAGAAAAGTTAGAAACACCCCAATGCTAACCCATTTCATATTTTGCAGAGACTACCACAATCCTAGATTTCCAAATACAGCCCACTTTACCATGGACAGATCGTTTTCCAAGAACTTGAAATGTTACTGCACTACAAAGACGAAGCCTTATAGTATCTAAACAGTTCACAACAGAAAAGCTTAAGATCCATGCTGAACAAGGAAATTACATTGAACCATTGTTATAATCAACCATAATGTATAAAAATAATCAAAAAAACCCCCCACATTTATTTACATCTTTTAAAATGTGTTGATTAAATTATAGTAAAATTAAAGTAAACTAAGTAAAACCAAATGTTCACTTTCATAGCTGTTCCCTTCATAGTGTTTTTTCTTCTATGGTAACAACATTCATACCTCATTGTATCACAAGATCCAGCAACTCTTTCCCACAGACTGCCACTTACAAGACAGGCTAACCTTTGGCGTTCCCCCTCCCACAAGACTTGAAACAATTAGCTCAAATGCCGATGACAGTCTCATCTTACAGTCTCATCTAAGCACAACATCCATTGAAGACATAAGTATTTCTGTTCAAAATCTGACTGCTGTGAAGACATGTAGTGTTCTTCGTATGGCCGCTGACTCAACTGTGCCTGGTACAGGAGCTTGTTTGTACAATCCTTAGTTTGGACAACCACATCCCAGGGAGAAAGCCCTCCCAGAGATAAAAAACAAGACAGGATCCAAAGAATAACCTCACAAGCAGCATGTCTGCACTCTTGTGTTACCAGCAATTAGTCTGAAATACACTCTTAACAGCACATAGCAGTAGGGGAGGTACTGCAAAATGAATAGTTTCCTGACACCATTATCAAACAATGTTTTAAAGAGACCTGACCATGGAAACAAGAGAAGGAGCAGAGGAAATAGTTTTTGCTTTCAAATAGGCACTTGCGGTCATTTTTTCAGTCAGAAGTTCCGAAGAGCGTATGTGGAAGAACAAAAATCTGAGAAACAGGATGTTAAACAGCAGGCTTTACAGATTCTGCCCCAGTGGCAAACCCCCTAAGGTGTAGGACCATTGCCCCACATTCACAATGTGCACTGCATCAGAGCTACTCGTTAGGGAAATTTGTCTTCTCAAACTCCAGAGAACAGCATTAAGGAGTCCACAGAGTTTTATTTAGAAACTTCATTTAATAATGTAGTTATATTAAAACCATCTCAGACTTCTTTTAGAAAAGCATTCACTTAAGAACGCAGTTGATGTTTCCTACCCAGAGCACTGCTTCTTCTGCCTTTCATCACGCCCAAAACATAATGTAAACACTAAAAATGTTTGCAGGAAGGAATCTGAGACTGGAAAGTACACTTAAACACCTTGAACTGGAACAGCACATATTTTATCCTAATGTAGTAATGGCTTTTATTCGCTGCTGCAGACAAGAGCAATGGCCCCTTGTTCTAATAGGGTCTGAAGCAACTTTGATGTGATCTCACCCTTCTCTCCTTTTTATTAGTTTAAATGTAAGCTAACCACAAACACAGTAGGGACGTTTCACATAGCAAGAATTTTTTTTTTTTAAATAAGAATTTAAAGCAATCCCAGGGTATGCAACGAATTNAGTTTAAATGTAAGCTAACCACAAACACAGTAGGGATTTTCACATAGCAAGAATTTTTTTTTTTAAATAAGAATTTAAAGCAATCCCAGGGTATGCAACGAATTTACCTCTCCATGTTGTTCTTAAACGGATGCTGGGAGAACCCAGGCCAGAGGCATGCCTGGTGCACAATGCCCCCATTCGATCAAGGACTCTTTTCTAAGGACCTGCTGCTCTCAGAAAGATGCTGAAATAACAGAAGTTTTACTCCGTCAGCCACAGCTACCACCTGGAGTGTACTATGCGCATTAGTAACCTCTTCTAAGTCTAACAGTACATTTAATCTTAGGTTCCTCAAGTACACCACCAAAAATAGAGGGGGATGCAGAGAAGGATTGTATTTCTAAATAATTTGACCATTAACTTCTAGAATACATCCAACTTGAATGTTACTAAGTCTCAAAGAAAACAGTAGTGCCTTTTCATAGAGAAGTGGAGACAGAGGTGTTCCATTTCCCAGCGCTGCAGAGGGCATTCTGACTCTTCCACAATTAAAAAACAAAACCAAAACAACTTCTCAAGCATTTCCTTGGAAAGCATGATCCCATACAGGAGAGCAGACTTCTAGATTTGTTTCACTTACCAAAAAAGGAGCACAAACCCAAGTGAAGGTTGCTATTGCAGCAAGGTAAGCAGATTTTTTTAGGACTTTGAGTTCTTTCTGTCTGATCTTTAATACCTTCTCTCTGAAGGCTAATTCCCAAGCATAAAGTTTTAAAACTTTAATCCCATTGAGAATTTCATTCATCAGCTTAATTCTGTTGTCTTTGCTCTTCATCTGAGCCACCTAAAAACAACATTGCAAAAAATAATTAGCAGAGAACAATACTTGGCAGACCCACAAAGTTCTCAGCTTTGTATTTTGCAATAGCAAAATTTACCTCATTATCATCAAAAGCTTACTAGCTTCCCAAGCAGGAAATCTGAGATGCTATCTGAACAAACAAATATGCAGAATTAACATAGATGTTTTAAACCAATTAAAAGAATGCTTCATGCAACTAAAAATCTAAACCAAGATCAAAACAATTGTGTCACCGGTTTAAGTGGGATTAACCCTGCATCAGGGAGCCCTTGGACTAAGTTTCCTCCTAGGTACAATATGCAGTTAAAAAATAAACCACTATAGTCAAGCTTCAGTGATGTGCAGATTTGCACCTAACCTTACACCAAACTTGGTTTTGCTTCATTTTCAGTACCACCAATGGCTTTCTGATGGTGCACTAAGGCAAAAAGCTTTCCACTCAGCCGTAAGAACAAAGTCCATTCTTCAGAAGTTTCCATCTTCACAAAGTATTTTAATGAGGGCAGTGCAAAGCTGAAACAATGTTCTGACTCAGCACTATGCAGAGTTAGTAGACTGCACTGGTACAACTATCAGAGACAGCTGTTTCCAGTGGCAGTGTGGCTCTGGCAGGCTAGATATCCCTACTTCTCCCATGCAGGAACCACATGCTGTGGTAAAAACGTTTCACTAAAATAAATCAATCTCCTCTGACATTCGGTAAATTCAGTTAGTAGTGAAGTCTGTACCAGAAAGCACAAAGCAGGGCTGTTAGAAGTACTTTTTGCAATAGAAAACATCAGAGTTTGAGTCTACGTTTACTTATGTGCACTCTCTGTAACAAACTCATCCTCTCTAAATAAAATAGACTAGAATAATAATAATAAAATAGACTAGAGATCAAGCCAACAACTAAGACTTCTCAGGGAAAAAAAAACCCAAACAAATAAAAAACAAAAAAAACAAACCACAACCCCAACCACCATCCTGCAAATGTATTTCACTCATTAAGGTTCATTAGGCAGACAGTAGTTTATGTTTACACTTTAATTCTTAGGTAGCAAGTTGAAAACTAAACTAATTCCAATCCAATCATAAGGCATTTCACGAAGCTTGCTAACCTGCTACCTTGGTCTAAACTACTGCAAAAGCTTTAGACCATTAAGTACAGGTACACTGTAAGTCTGAAAAACACACAAGTTAGTTTATTCTGCATACACACCACCTCTGACCTTTCTTTCCCTTCTCTTTTTTTAAGGGATAAATAGATGGAGGGGAAAAAATTTAAAAGGGCAAACCTCAGGAACAAGTCACAGAACAGAACATGTTTCTTAGAAGCACTCTGTCGCATATATAAAGGTTCTAACCTGATAGGTTTTTGTCTTCATTGCCATCACAGCATTTATTGGAACCAGAAGGATCATGACAGCCACACCTGCCAGCACTGAAGGACCTAAATTCTGAAAAGCACTTAATTGTAAACATTTATTCAAACTCATTTTTAAAAATCTTGGGTGAATCCACCATATATGCTACAGAAAAGCATTCTGAAATAGCTTTTCAACCTCTTCTTCCCTTTTCAAGAACAGCCTGGGGGAAGAAGAAGAGGATCAAGTAGCAGCTTGGGTCGATGTTTATGTGCTTTGATTTTTGAAACAAACATACATATGTAGCCTCCATATAGAGAGGTATGTATAGACACAGATCAATCTATATCTCTCTCTATATACACACACACACACAGATCTTTTAATGTTTTCCAGTTTCTGCTGGTTTGCCTGTTCTTCTGAAGTAGAAACCCATGCAGGGAGTGACCGACTTCTTGGGCAATTTCATTACCTTTCTGATTGACAGTGAGAATCAGGAAGTGTCAACCTGGTGATTGTCTGGACTGGAAATACCAAATATCTCATACAGTGACTCTCAGAGAGCAGAACCAAGACCACTTTTCTTTAAATCAAGAGACAAGTGAGATACTACAGGTGCTGCAGTCCCCCAAAAGATAGTAGCTCCCACCTGCATCCTCCCCACATGCACTCAGATGTGCAAATTAAGAACCTCCTGCCTTTCTACTTGGCAGCAGTGACAAAAGCAGCTCTGAATGGCTTCCAAATAAACAGCATTTTCACCACACTGCTGTAAATCCTCCAGCGGTCTGAACAACAGCTGTCTGTAGTCATGACCATAGGAAGCAGCATGTTGCCAAAGTCAAACCAGGAAACACCACACGATACTCACCTGCCACAGTAAGTACAGTGCTAGTATCACCTGGAGAGGTGCAGACCAAATCATGTTTATATAGGTAGCCAAGTCCATGAATCTCTGGGCATCCACAGACATCAGATTCACAATCTCACCCACAGTAGAAGCCTTTCTAGCAGAATTTGTGATAACAAGTGCCTGGGTGCAGATTAAAAATAAAAAACAATTAAGGCAACATGAAGGAAGACTTACTCATTTGCATTTTCTCCATAGAATTCAATTGTTTTACAGAGCTTCATCTTTAAAATTACAAGCAATCTTTTTCCTGCTTCATATTCTGTTTACCCTGTACATCTTACAAAATGCAAGTTGTATAGTTTGAAGCAAGCAGCTGGGTTTAAACTAAAAGGGAATTAAAGACAACAAGCAGTCCTTGGCATTACAGTTGGCTGGATGTGGTTTTATTGCTTGGGGAGGTATTGTTTGCTTGCTTTGTTTTTCAGTATAAGAAGTGGAATCTTTCTTCACTTCATGTCACACATTTTCTCACACGGAGTAATCAGTGCGCAGCTTTCTGTAATGTTCCAGCTTATTCCAAGATGAGGTGGCACTGCTGCTAAGCCCCAAATCAAACTGTAAATGTAGATGCATCTTAATTTCTGCACAAACTGAAGCGGTTTCACACCCCTAGTCTAAATGAGACAAGGTTTTTTTGTTTGGCAGTGGGAAGAAGAAGGTGCCTGAACTTTAACTAGTAAGTTAGAAAATTGCTTTATCTTACAGGCTTTTATTTATAAATTAGATACTCTCTTATTTCTATTAAGAGTTAGGAATCGGCCTACCAGAGTCTCCTAACTACTTTAATTATTCAGAACCAAGCAATGCATTCACACAGTCACCAAGAGGTATTGTCATATATTTAAACAAACACGTACCTTCCGATAAATTACACCAACAATAGCTGTTTTGAGCCTCATTCCAGTTACAAAGCAAATATGAAAATACTGGTGAAGAATCAGTGTCTGAAGACAGGCACAAACAAATAGAAGCCCTGTATAAAAGTAGCCTTGCCAGTTTGGGGCAGCTTTGTTATTTACAAAGTTGATTATTAATCTGTGGAGAGATAAATTAGTTCTCTTGATATATGCAAATGAAAACGAGATGTCAGGGTTACAACCTTAGATTATTCTAAACATTATATGGGTCATGCAAGCACCTAATGTACCAAAACGTAGATAAAACACTTAAGCAAATTTCTTATAAAGAGATAATTTTGTACTAGCACACCTCACTTCCTCTTGTAACAACGTACTACTTTAAAACATCAAGTATCACATACCTTACATGTAGAGCATTCTCTTGGAGCTACACTAAAAATTCTCGTATTCCCTCCAGCTAAAATATTACTGCTTACAGTTGTTTTACTCCTTCTCACCTTAAAGCAATACAACTCCTCCTATCCCCTTAGCTCTCTGTTGCTTCACATACTGTGACTTGTAGTCCCACAATCATTGCAGGTTACAATTAAATAAATTCTCCTGCTATTGTTCATTATGTTCCTGCCTGGCCTTCTTAGTGATAGAAAGGAGAATAAAAAGTCAAACATCTAATGCATGATGCTATAATTCGAAAACCAACAGACCAAAATAATCTGTGTGCATGGTCTCTACCTTGCATGACAACTCTTCCCCACTGAATCAGCTGAAGACAAAGTAAGTTGGTGAGTGAAATACCAGTGTGTTTTAAAATCTGTCCGCATACTTTTAATAAAGTAATAAAGTACACAGGTCTTACTTCAGAATTTCTGGGCCTGCAAACATCAAGAGATCATGTGCAGCTTTAAACAGGAAGCTCATGAGAAAATATGGTCCGAAGGTTTTATATAACACCTTGAATAAAGATGCTTCTGAGTTCTTCTGAGATGGTTTTATAATCAAAGCTTCAGCCTCTTCTGTCACATCACCATGTGAGTCGCTTGATTTTTGTTGCTTTTTAGGCGAGTACAACATGTTTAATGGTTGCCTGAAATAAAAGTATATAACGTAGCCTTTATTCAAGCATAAAGCCAACTGGGAAAATGCACAGTATTCAAATAAGATGTTTATGAGCTGTTTATTGCCCTTCTTTATAGTTTAACTGAGTTTTACAGTCAACCAAACATCTTTTCAATCATACGACCATAGTTAAATGAAATGGCCATTTAGAAATGGTCTTCTTTGTAGGGATACGTAACATTCCTGTTGAATCTCTCCTATAGGTCTGCCCTGGGGAACAAGGAATAGAGCCACAACCTGTGTTAAACTTAAAGACCAAAGGACATTATTACTCTAGAACTCAGTATGCTGTACTTTCATCAAAATCAAGGCCTCACTGTACCACCAAAGTTAAAAGACTGCAGTCAGATTTACGCCAAGTCATCCCCAATGGACTGAACACATTCATTTCATACATCTGGCTTATGCCAAACTACGTACTCCCGAGCTTCTGAGGACAAGCTGTATGTAAAAATACACTGTATAAGCAAGCAAGCAATTTTCCTTCAATGAAAAGGTACTTCTATTTGCTGCAGTAAAGGATGATGAAAGCAGGATGGAAACTGCAGGCATGCAGTCTTTCTAATTTTAGTCACTTGGCTTAGATGCCTAGGCTCCCTATATAGTCAAAGGAAAGAAATAAGGTTCTCACTTTTATACCCTGAACTGCCCTCCTGAAGCTTCACTAACCATAGAGGGAGCCTAAGCTCCTAAGTGATTGAAGTTTGACTGTGTGAAAACATTCCCTCCCCAGGGAATAGTCACACATCAAAAGAAACAATAATCAGCTTTGGATCATTAAAGAAATAAGGGAAATTTGATGCAGCTCTTGATGACACACAACACCCTACTTGGTTCCTGTTCTGTATGCACTTAAGGACAAATACAGAGCTGCCATTTGGGCCTCACAAAAGCAGCGTTGATAACAGATGAGAAACACCTCTAAGCAAAGGCTAAGTAACTTGAGCTTTTGAACCTCCACATCTTGGAAGAACTGCCAGTCAGGATAACAGAACTTACCTCGTGGTCTTTGCCCACTCTTTCGCCCAGTTTCTAGCCAAACTTGGCACTATCTCCTCTGATTTGTCCTCTTTATTTAATGACCACAAATCTTTGGCTTCCAAAGGTCTCCGATAACCCTGAACCATCAACCTGTATTAGAAAGAATCAGCACCATATATTTAAGAACATAGAGATACGTGTGTGTGTATATATATATATATATATACACACACACACACGTGTGTCATAAGACAATGGTCCTTATATCCAGCCACAAAACAGAGCCACCTCTTCAGAAAAATGCATGCAGAGTTAGTACTTGTAGCAACACAGGTACAGATGCTAAAACATACATCCTCCTGTCTTTACTGTGAGAATGTCACCAAAACATCTAAGGATCCAGGATATGCCACTGAATTAAAATTTCAGGGAAAATTAAAGAAAGGATGACGTGATCTCATTTGAAAATCAGCCAGGCAATTAATATTCCCATGCCTACCAAGATTCAAAAGCTTTACTAGCCTTTAATTTTATAAAGCAATTCCTTTCATCTAGCCTTCTGTTGGAACTCTGGCCAAGTACCAACCACAACTATACACCAGTATTATTTTACATGTTTTGTGTTTTAACTCACAAGAACATGTGTTGTGATCAAATCATACAGCATAACTAAAGCTAAGTTAATGAAAAAAAAAGAACCTATTGGACAAAAGAGCTAACAGTTTTGAATGCCTTAGTTTCTAAATACAGCAGATAATTTCTACCTTCTTAAATTTGCCAAATAAATTTTTATTATATTTTTTCAGCAAAAATACTAAATACATACTGGCAAAATTTAAAGTTACAAAGACCCTATAAAGGAAGTAAAAGAGATTAATCACATTTGAAAAAAAAAATCAATTTAATCTATCTACAAAACAACCAAAATTATTATTGCTAATTTGACTCTGAAAGCAGAATCCATTTAACTTTAACTGGTGCTTTATGAATCATCTTGATCTTACCCAGTGATCCACCAGAACGTGATTCTGGAGAGGAAAGAAGCACTGAACTCTGGACATGGATTCTAAAAGAGAGAAAAAGGAATCAATCCACATACAAAGTAACTGATACAGGGCCAGAAGAAACAAATCAAGCAGAAAAGACGCTTTTGAAATTCCTTTTGTTTATAGTATTTTTTTCACATTACTAAATTTGTCATTTATGCTGTTGAGAGCTTGTTCAGAAAACACAAGCACACCTTCAGGGCTGCCAGCAGACTAGACCACTGGGACACAGGAATAGCAGTGCTCCGTATCAACAATGCAACAAATAGTTGAGGGAATTTTACAAAACAGTGCAGGCCAGAAAGTCTCTCAAGGTGTCATGATCAGTGCCTACCTCTACCAGTGCAAGGTATGTTAGCATATGTGAGCATAAGTATGTTAATTGGGTAGAGCTAGTCATAAATGAAGAATTCAGTTCTACTATTGTAGCAGTTAAGTGTTGTGACTCCATCAAAACAGATGCACAAATGAAAAAAAAAAATTTGTAAACTCCATAAAAGCATCCCGAAACAGCCCCTAAAAACCCTGCATCTCATTCATCAACAAGCATGGGAAACTCAAGTATCCATAAAGGTACTCAGCTAGCTCACGTTCTACGCCCAGCACAATGACTATCTTTTTAACTACTCTTCAGGTTAACATCCTCTCCTAATTTGGTTGGATTAAAACAACAGAAAGGAAGGCTGGTAAAAGCTGATTTACTTGCAGAATTCCAGTGCAGATTTCTCTCTTCCCTCTTTCACTGCTCTAAACAGCATCTAAAGAACACTAAAACCAGCCACTCCTTCGGCACACAAACCACTAGGTTTTTTACCATCAACTATGGTTGGAGCAACTCAAGTATTTCCATCTACAGAAGTCACCAAACATCGTTAGAGTACTGCAATTAAAACAGAGCCAAGTGTTTCCGAGATTTGCATTTTTCAATTCATGTTTGTGTAACTTGGCCTCATTGAAGTGTGTTGTAATCAAGCTACATCAGACTCCTGCATTTCCTCTTCTTCACATAACTTTTTTGCAACTTCAGAGTGAACAACAAGAGAATGTACGAGACATTTCTTTCTTGTAAGGGGATAAGGGTTACACATTTCCAAAGTATTTAAACATTTGCAACAAAAAGATTGCAAATCCAACACCATCACTTAATGAATAAATAAGTTTTTAAACTCACAGAAGGGGAAAAAAAAAAGGGCAGGGGTGGTACTTTCAGCCCTCAGTCACGCCAACATGCCCGACAGACAGATTTCAACTTCAGCAAATACATCTTTAACAAAATTTCACAGTATTCTGAACTTCACATAAAACACTGTATTACTTTTTTCCTTCATACTTTTTTTTAATCTACTTGCAGGCGGGAATTCTAAATTCAAGACTTCACTAGATCTTGTACTACTAAAAACTGGACTTGATTTGCATAAAGTAAAAGTTTAAAACATTAAAACATATTAGATTACTGTTAAAATAATACTATTTTTGACAAAATTAAATAGTTATTATACAAAGAACTACTAATCCTACTGACATTTGTACCAGATAGAATGAAGACAACAAGTTGTAACAAGTCTGGACTTACATAACGTAAACAAAGCGAAAACAAGAGACAAAAAACATTATTTGACTCCGAATACATCAGCATCTACATATTAGAAACTTCACTGTGGTTTTTTGGCTTACTAAACATATAATAAAATTTTACTCATGACTTACAAACATTTGTGGTTTGGAAATGTTTGGCAGAAGGGAATAAAGCAGAACTTAAGACTAACATGACTCGCTTTGTTCTTTTCCCCATCATAACGTTCAACACACCACTCAAAAAACAAAGGTTAAAATTTGAAGTCTGCCCTATTTCCTAGAGACACTCCTAGAAATACTCAGAACACAAAAACAAACCACTGTGGTCTCAAAGCACCTTGTAATTATTGTAACCATGATCAAAGCAGAAAAGAAGGTTTCTGCAAATCCACAGTATCCTGTCAAACACACTTCATCCCTGAATGAGATGAAAAGAACCAACACATGAAGAGGATCCAAAGACTCAGAAGTATACTCTTCCCTCCAGGCACATACATGCAGACTGTCTGCCAGTGGTAATGCAGAGCACCACTGGCACACTGGGTACCAATGGAGAAGGTAACTGTGGAACTCAGTAAGCGCAACTGGTTACAGACCTTTTCCACAGTTACAAAGGCAATATTTCTTTCCCTCCTCACACATTTCACGCCTTACTTCATCAGTCAGTGCCACCTAACATTCATCAAACCAGTATTACACCTTACAAAAAAAAAAATACAGAACTGAGGTTTCTAAACTTGGCAAATCCAAACTCCAGGCAGTGACAAGTGTCACTCCACTGTGACTCAGAAGGTCTAGCCTGGGGCTAAGCAAGCAGTATAATGATCCAGCATCCCTTGGGTCACTTTAGATCCATGCCATATAGCTAGTACATATAATTAAGAACACATGCAAAAAAAACATCATGTCTAGATAAAATTAAATTTCTACGTTCAGACCATCCTCTAACATTAACTGCTCTTGCAACTGAGGTGGTTAAATTTTTGCTCAACATGAGAGGTAAATATGGAAATCAAATGGATCAATCCAGATTCACAAGTTTTCCAGGTGTAGATTCTCCCTCACCTTCCACACGAAGGGAATACACATCCTTATGAGTTGCTGCCTACTGTATCAGTATCAGATGAGGAGGAGGACAGCATTTCAAATCCATTATTCCCCACCAACTGCCAGAAGCACTACTGAATATGTATGACTATCTTCAGGAATGCTATTCGGGAATGACTAAAACAGTATTTTTGCTCTGTCTCCTAAATACAGCCCACCCTTTTTCACATGTTATGGGCTTCACCTTCTGCATCTCCAACCGAAAAGAAGAACACTACTGCAGACAAGTCAACAAGATTTGCATTATTTGGCATCTGGGAGACTACAGCCCTGTAACTCATTGTACAGAATATTGCACGTATGATATTCAGCACTCCGTATAGACTGAACACTTACAGGATCATTTACTGTTTCAGAAAACAAAGGTGGTCGTTCTGGAAAACAACACAGGATGAGCTGTACAAATAACAGGATGAAGTAGATGCAGAAGGTGACATAACGAAATGCATCCACTTCAGCATCCTACAAAGGAAGGTAATATTCCAGTTAGAAGGCTTGAGGAATTTCTTTAAACAACACTTTACTATTAAACAACTCCTTACTGTAAATTCTACAAACTATATAAATGTTACACTACCAACCCCCATGCAAATTAAAGTCAATGTCTATTTTGGTAAAGGGAAGGTAAAGAGTTGGGGGAGGAAATGAAAGATACCATTTATTTTTAATCAATCACTGCCATAAACACAAAAGCATGAACTATTTCTGTAGAGAAGTTCTGTAAGACACAGTTCATCCCACACAGCATGCCCCAATTTGAAGTCAAGGTATTCTTTACAGGAGTAAGGCATCTACCCGCTGGATAGTAAGGATTTTTCAAAGCAAATTTGTTAACTAGTATGCACACAGAAAATAAGAATCAGAGGAGCAGAATTCAGATTACAGTTTGTTGTGCTGTGCTCAAATTCCAGATGCTCTTCCATGTTTCAGACTGAGACTGATACATAAAGCATAATCCACAGAAATCGAAGCACAGAGACAGATGGACACACACCTCCCCAGCCACCAGTAAAATCCCACTCCCAACAGCTAAAGACAAAAGTTAGTTAAAAGTTCTCAAAATTCACAGCATTGCTTAAAGGTTTCAAGAAATGAAAATGATATGCCATTTTCAGGCAGCTCCACAATTAACATGATATTTGAGGTGGTCTTACTATAAAGCAGACTGACATAAAAATATTTCACTTGTACACTTTCATTTTGCCTCAGCAGACAGACCATCAAACCAAGTGTTTCAGGAAATCCACTATATAATAAACAGGAAGATGACGTAAACTCCCAGAACAGTTTCATATCAAAGATTATACACTTTTACTGTACTCAAGCAGACATATCCCCTTTGTGGAACAGCTAGCAGAATTTTCTTGGCAACTGTTGCTACAGTTAAGATCACTACGAATTTCACTAGCATTTCAAAACAAGGGCCATTAAGACTTGCTTGTTTTGCTTTTATAACCTGAGGAATGAAGGTATGCAGAATGGATCATTAACTGACTTGACTAGCATAATTAGCAAGCAACTGCTCTATTACTGCCGCATTTGGGACTGTTTTCAACTGTATGAGGCTAGCAACTACTTACCATATTTAAGACATTTAATATTTTGGATCTAAAAACCACTGCAGTACACGACAATGAGATGAGCCAGAAAATCATCATTACACCTGAAGACTGGACTCCTTTTATTCTTTCATATTGTATTAAAAATGTGGCAAGCAACTGTGGACAAGTAAGATAAAAATATATTCACAAGCTTTAAGTTTTACAACACATCATACACGTATACAAGGTATTATATTAAAGTGAGTTTATTTAACATTTCAAATCCAGTATTTCCCATACATTGTAACACTCAAAATTAAGTGTAATTCAAAAAGTATTTTAAGTATTTTTAAAAAGTATTTTCAAAAAGTATTGTAAGTATTAAATTCTTGGAGTAGTAAAGATAGGAAGCAGACAAAAAAGGGAAAGGAATATGTATTACATAGACGTAAACAACTGCTTACACAAAAGCACTGTCAGAAGCTACCGGTCTGTTTCTTTACTTTTCTGGTTCTACACCACAAATCAACATACAATTATAGTGACACTACATCCTTTCGAAGTATTTCCTCACTAATTCTTATTAAAATAAAAATATTTCTTTCCATATACGCCACAACACCAAATAACACTGACCAAGTATTACTCTATTTCTGTATTTTGTGTTTTCAGAGTCCTTTAGGAAGCTGGTACAGCTAAGTAATCTCCCTTGGCTGCTGCAACACGCATTTTCAATGAGCCTGACAAAAGCTTTACAATTGCATTATTAAACGACCACAAACTATTTAACAGCTCTTGCCTCTGTCAGTATGTTTCAGAGCTGTTGGGTTTTTTTGGTTTGCTTTTTATTTGTTGTTATTGCTGTTGGGGTTGTTGTGTCCGGTCCTGCTCCCCACCTTGGAATTACTACCATTCCAAGTCTGTGAGAAATGTAAGGCAACTGACAATAAATGAATAGCAAGGCATTTTCCTTGAAATGCAGGCTGCAGAGACACTGGTGTGAAAATAGACAATACTTGCGCATCTAAGTAGAAGGAGTTAGCTGGGGACACCAACGTGCCTCATGTGACATTTGAGACTTTCCACCATGCCATCGAATGTAACAAAGAAAACATGCAGTAAAGAATGTTACAGGCAGGAGAGTTTGTAATAAGATACTTAATAATGCAATGCCTTTGACGGTCTTTTACCAAGTTCAGTGTCATTTGTATTAACTAGGTTTAATCGGTCCTCTCGCCTTGATTCCTCCCCGCAATGCTAGAGTCAAGCTATTAAATGAGTAGTAGCGCAAACCTACCAAAATAAGGGAAGACAACTAGCACTGGCTTGTGTGCTCACATGCAATGCACTGAGCACAGCTGGGTTAGGGTTTTTTTCTAACTTTTTTTTATTCAAAGAAAGCAGATGTTTCAGAGTCAATATTTCACTGTTCAACTGCAGATTAAGTGTATACAAAGACTGCAGCTTAGAGAATTACAACACTGTGAATAATACTAAGATGCATGTTATTGCTTAAGGCTTTGCATGAACAAAGGCCATAACAGAACAACTTACCATTGTTATACCCAATACTGTAGGTGTAACGAGAAAAAATGGAGCTCGAAAAATATTTTGACTTCTTTCCCAGAAAGAGTAGAAAAGGTCTGCCCAGCAGACTATCCACAGTATTAAGCCCAAAGCCTGCAATACAAAAGTATATTTCATACATCAGTTCACACAGACTAGGCAGCACAATATATACATGAACACTAGATGTTATGTTTTAGTAGAAGAGGAGTCATAATCAGATCATCTCTCTTGGGCAATTCTGCAACACGTGTAAAAGAAGAGTAATTTGGCTTTACCTATTAGATACCCAACAGAAGAAAAAAAAGTTTACTAATTTTTAGTCCCAAATAATTCAGTGTATTACGAAGCAGAAAGCTGGTGAATCTCACTCCTGAATAACAGATTGCAGAGACAAAAACTCTTCAATACACCATGCTATTATAGCCCTTCTTAAAACTTTTCACTTACTCTACAGGGGGAAAAAAAAAAGTAAGAAACATTAAGGACCTATTTCACCACAGAAGTGGAATAGAACACCTGCAGCATCTCTAGAACTATGCTGTGTAACTTAAGAAGCTGACAGGATAATAATTCTTTTTATTATTGAAATAAAGACCTCAAGATTGAGTTGCCTTAAAATAGTCTTCTCCAACCGGTCTTAGAAAGGATTTGCATGCTTTTTTACTACGTCAAACTAAGTTTCAGAAAGCCTACTGATAAAGGGCAAAGGAAACACAGAAGGTGTGGAAATCAAACACAAGTAGAACAAGCAAGTTAAAGCTAAAGTGCGCACGCAGGCCAAGACTGATGCTCAACAAAAAATAGCGTGCTAAAACATAGCTGAAAATAGACTCAAACTTCCAGATAAGCTTAGTAAGTTCTGATTTTAAGAAGACACATACCGTTTTGGCTTTATTGAGGTTTGACATTTGTATGTACCCTCGGTCATGACAACGAAGGTATAGGAAGTACACTGGGAAGCAGACCCACAGATAAATGCAAGGAATCCAGACCAGGACCGTGTTCTGAAAGCACTGGGTGAAGTCTGGATTTTCTGTGTGCCATGTCAGATTCCAATCCTGGGGAGAGAAAATGAACTGAGTTAAAGAAAAAGCAAACACAGAACTTCAGTATTTAAAAAAAGAAATAGCCACTATCTCTCTTCTATATCTCTTATCATGTATTTATTTACACTTGTATTAAACTGGCTCCATTCTGTGATGTATCTAATTTTATCGCACTTTTTGTGGCTCAGAAGTTTTAAACCTTCAGAAGATGACATTAGTGTCAGTTTTGTTGGTTATACACAGCTACCATAACACATAACTCACTCAAATGCAATACTTATCAGGATCTTCAACAGTACTTACCAGGATCTTTAACAGCATTAACTGAAGACTTTCACATCATCATTGCAGAAAAATAACGTGACAATGCAAGTTATCTCTCGTCATAACCACTGTGCATGTATGTATAAATACTCAGACATATCACATTCCCAGATTTCAGTGTGGAAACATTATCTGGCACACAGTAAAAGGGAACAGCACAAGACAACATCACTTGTTTCATGGCTCCCAAGCTGTATGCAGCAAATCTAGTTCAGACTTTCTAGTAATTCATAACAACAGGGCATAGAACTAAGTGAAAGACTCGCCCTTGCAACCCATTTCCTACTCAACAACAGGAAATTTTAAGTCAATGTAATTCAATGTTTTCCTATTTCTCTCAACACGATTCTCAAAAACAAGATAAACACAATCAAACCAAAACTGACACAGTAATAAGAATGTGATCACCATTTCCATTACTGGTACAAAGACTATTTACAACGACAGTCTCTTCAGTAAAATGAACTTTTTATCATATTTATGATTGGCTTAAGGAAATCTCTCACAGGAAATTTTACTTTACAGACTTTGCTGTAAAATTATCACAAGGGACGCTTCCTCTCAAGTGCTGTTGATATCTCACTCTCCAACAGAATGATGCAATACAGAGATATCGCTGCTGCAGATGGACTGCAGTATTCAACAGCCAAAGCATAGCTCACAGGCTTCTGTTTAAAAGCCACACAGCCAAGAGCAGCAGTCCCATGCCCAAAGGCTTGTTAACTATAGTGTCGTTTTCAGTTGCAAAGCATTTTTTCAGACAGTTGCACAGCTTACAACTGCACAGTATACCAATACTGCTACTGGGACATAATGGCAGTCAGTAATCCTTCTCTTTAAAAGCCTGAGCTGGTCACAGAAGTAAGTGCCATTATCCACATTTTATAGATGAGGAAACAGAACCAAAAGGAGCTGTAGTGCCTGCCCCCTCTATTCCAACATCAGTCGGAAACAGATCCACCGCTCAGAATCGCCACATTTTGATCCTTGTTTGTCCTTACCTTCCACTGATTAAACAGTTTCAAACACAACTACAAAAAGAGAAAAACAGATCTAAAGAGAAATGGAAGATATAACTTGCAAAACTTTCAACTTGAGGCTAACCAGACATTATTTTATCATAGAGCAGGTCTCCCATCAAATTTGATCATTCTCTGTTAAGAAGTTTTGTTGTTTTTTTTTTTTTTAAAAAAAACTTCTTTTGAAAAATACATATAAATGTTTTCCTTCCCTATTTCCTCTCACTTTCTGTCAGAATCTAAGACTTCTTTCTCAGTTAGATACAACAGACGGTACACGCAGGACACACAGCTGTTATTTTCTTCCTACAATTCCACAGCGTTCTAAAAATTCTTCTCACTTCGTATCATTTTTAATTTGGCAGTGTAAAAAAATCTCCAAACTTAATACAGCCAATTCAAAGAAATTAACAGTGGTAGAGCACAAAAATGTCTGACTACGTTTTAGTGTATCCGTGTAGGGGTCACGTAAGTTGTTCGTGACAAGATAGCGGCTGTGAGACATCGTGGGCAAGCCACACACTCGTTAAGTTCCCTAACTGCATAACATCATCAGAAATTTCAGCTAAGTCATCCTTACATTTAACCACTGCACAAATGTTTTTCCGCTAAGTCCCAGCTGCTCTGCTCCAGCACAACAGCCAAGAAAAAGTCTCATGACTCTGCAGAACAGTTTACAATTCACAAATTAAGATAGTTAATACGATTACACATGTAAATTGAGAGGATGTAAGCAGTTTTACAACAAACAAAAGCATTGACATCCTTTTATAGAGTAAATTTTTGGAGAGCTGCACACTGCTTAAGAAAGTTACCATCTCATTTTACAGCAAACATTTAAAAACACTGAAAAAGGAATCAGGCAATTACCAGAAAGGTCAGAACAGGTAATGTACATCACTGCCACGTGGCTAAATAAAAGAACGAAGTACCGTATGCAGGACCGCCATGCACTATGCATATACTCTAAAAACACATGCAATCTTTCATTCAACTTTCACATTTGCAAGTTATCCGGACGTGTTTCTGCATGAAAGGCAAGAGGGCGTGATGCAATGGTACTTCAGGGTTAACAACAGAAAGTCAGGACAAACACGCAGTCTGGGGTGAGATTACTGCTAGAATTTAACAGCTACAGCAACATCAGTGTATCTTTCTTCACATTTGATTTAGAGGATTTGATCTAGAGGCTGTTTATATCAAATAGGCATTTGCTTAGCTTAAATACATTTTTCTTTGTACAAGAGAAATGGCTACACACAGGTGAAGTGCAGAATCCCCTTCCATTCATTTCAGCTGACAAAAGGTGAGGAAGGTGTGCATGAAGGGAGAGACACAGTCATATCTTTTCCTGTCGACTCCCTAGGTGAAACTCTCTCAGATTGTGTCCACACAAGGCAGTAGCACAGACAGGAAGAGAGCAGTAGCCCAAATACTTGCTGCTGAGCACCCGATGTCCTCACAAGACGCCTCTCACTCAGGTTCACACGAGACAACTTGCAGGCTCTCCCACTGACTGCCCAGGCTGTCCTTCAGCCACTGGAGCACGTTCCCCAGTTAACACCTGTCCAAAAGGCACTCAATGCCACCCTTGAGTGAACCAACATGCGGGACAGGAGACTGTCAGGAGATCGCATCAGAAGCAGGTCTGAACTGAGATCTTAATGCCCTCAGCAGGCAAAGTCAAGAGGAACTCAACCCATTACAAAAGAAAGGCATGCTCTAAGTTCTGCATGGAGAATACCATAGTTTTATGAGGTTCAATTGTGGCTGGAAAACACGTCACTCTCATAAAGAAACCAACATGTATTCATACGCAAATCACAAGGTTGAGTCTAGACTAGTTCGGACATTTTAAAGTACATGCTTCTCCTTTGCTTTCTATAAACTGAGTTTCAGAGTTTTATTTTTTCCCCAACAGAAACCAAAATTCTTTATGGATCAATGCAGAAACATTCACTGAAGCAGACCTTTGTACTTACCAGACATTAACTAACGACATTTTTTCTGACACAAGTTTTAGAAGAACTGTTTTAGCAAGTTCTAGTAAAGCACTAAGCTGCCCCATTTTCACATCTCAAAGATTAGTAACAATTTTCACTCTAACTGATCAGCTAACCCTTCCACTTCGCAAGGGCACATCAAATGACAGAGATCCATGTATCCATTGAAAGCCTATACAAACTAGCAGCCTCCTGCTATGAAGGAGGAGGAGAAAAAAAGAGCTTAGGTCTATAGCTATTAGATTGTATAATCTGGAAGCAGCCTTTAATTTAAGGTATGACTGCAGGAACCCACAGGAGAAGAATCAGTGTGATCCTTGCTCCTTTCTCAGTAAATGTTGGGATAGAAGAGATCTGCTGCTGGCTTAGTTTCAGTCTAGTCCCGAAGAACATCTCAGATGTTAAATAGTTTCAGGTTGGGGGGGTTTTTTCCCTTTTAAAATCCCTGGGCAATTTTAAAGTTCCCAGAATAGCAAATGGGTATTTTTAAATTTGTCTGACCTATTTCTCAACTTTCATTTCCATCACCAGCATTATGGCTGAAAAAAACCCACCAGTCTACATTTTTTGCATGTTTTCTCTTATGGCACAAAAAGGCTTCCTATCACATTTGAAGTGAAACCCTCTATCACCAAGAAGAGCACAAAAAACACTTGACGTTCCCCAGCATCACACGGATCTATTCACAGGTAAACCACTTATTTAACAGTGCATAAACCCTAGGAAAATAAAGAACTATATTAATTCCTGTCCAAAATTTCAGGAACAGGCAAGATAAAAACATTGGCAGTAGGACTATTAAGACAAAGTTGCAACACAAAAGATCAGTTATTCTCCCTCTGCTGAGGGAAGGAAGACTACAGGAAAGCTGTATGCCTCCAATGTGCCTAATCGGAGGAATAACAGTACAACACTGGACGGGACCTTGCCGCTGGCTGCCTCTCTCCCAGCAGCCAGGGAAGGCTGCTAAGTGAGCAGCCAGCAGCCACCTGTTGTTCCATCAATAATCCTACTTGACCCACAGCACATTTTAAAATTCTCACTGGCAGAAACAGAGACCAAAATCACTCAGTTTGATGCCTGCTGTGCACAAGTGTGCTAGACGTGCAGGCTGCCAACCACACTGTTAAATCCACCTGCATGAACCAGCTGTGACTGATGAATGACTTAAGCATTACTATAAACTTATGTTAAAAAAAATGAAATTACAAAACCACACTGGAATCTTCATATCACGGTCAACACTCACTCCTTCAAACAGAGTTTAACGCTGACACTGGTGTGTACCCACTACTTCGATATTGCCCACAGAAGAACCACCTCCTTCATAATACCAAGATACAGTTTTTCAATCTTATTTTCCTAACAATAAAAAACATTTTTCATTTAATGCAATGCTTACATTTAGTAGAATGCAAGTGATTAGCCCTCTCAGGAACTAACACTGTAATTGCAGCTGACAGCTTTCATTATAATAGTATCATCACTTTCTCATTGAAATAGGAAGTCTCACAATCTGGCAGCTCTAGATATCGTACTGAAGAATTCCCAGCGCAGCACCTATAAACCCATGAGCTGACTCAGCCATTCTCCCTCAGACGCCACAAGGCCATCGGCCTTTAGTGTACATTATCTACAGCAAATTTCCTGCCTGCCTCTCCCCAGATAGGAGATTTGCCTGACGTGGCTGAGCCTGGAGCCTCTGAAGAGCTACCTAGCATCAGTGGACAACAGGAGGGGGTGCAGAAAAGCAGCTCTGACTTTGCTTTAAAATTCCCTCATACCATCATTCTCCATCAAAACCAACAGTAAAAAACAGTGACACTTTCGACCACACTGAGAATTAAAGAAAACAATGAACTACAAAGTGATCCAGATTTTTCAATAGGTTAGAAGGGGGGCTTCTTTCAAATTATGAATTTAAAAGAGCTCTCCAAAGTTGCTCAGCTTGCCAAGTAAGTTTTATTCAATTTAGCTTTAGAAATTTTGAAGAAAGACTGAAACAACATTCTCAAAACCCTGTAAATACAGCCTCTTTAGTCTGTCGATCACATTTTGGAGTCAGATCATGAAACGTGCTGAAGCTCACCATTTCTCTAAGAGCATATTTAGAATACAGCCTACAACAAGCACAATCATACACAATCTTCACCAGCATAACATTTGCCCCATTGTGCTTACTGTTCAGGCTAAATCACAAGAGGTGACAGGTTAATAAAACAGGCAACAAATATTCATACAAAAAAAAACTTCAGAACTCCCACAAAAAGCAGCAGAAACACCCACGCATGCAGCTCTCCTGTCTGCTCAGCAATACTTACAGAAACAAGCAGCAGACAACATCTCTAACAGTGGCAAACAAGGCTCTACATGAGGTATATGTCACTACAAGCAGCCGTCACAAACCTCCTGTTTACACGTTTGTAAGTCCTTTAAAAGTACTATGCATATTATATTCAACTTATTCTGGAAAAAGTGTTACTTGCATTAAAGGATCCAATAACTCTAGAACCAGTTCCAGATGAAGCAGCATAAGATACGAGGCCAAACATAATTTTCCACCTTAGCTGACATTTATTTCCTCTACCTTTTTTCCTTAATAAACAGGACATTACCCAAAATGGACGGATCTCTTCTGTGACACAATGTCGTAGTTCTTGCAATTGAAGTTAGTGCAGAACATACAAGTAAAATGGTACCTTTGCTGCACAATGTGAGCTCATCCGGCATGTAAATAAGGCTTTCAATACACTGCCAATTCCTTCGAAGACCTATACTAACTACATGAAATTAATGGTTTATTGTATCATCTAAGGGTGTACTCTGCAAATAGGAAGCAGAGGAAAAATTTAAAATACTCATACAGATTTTACAATATCTTTCCAACAGCTACTTCCTATGCTTAATAAAAGACAGCCAGTAGTGATTTTTTATTTTTAGAACACACAAAACCAGGATTCTACTAAAAAGCTAAAGCCACACAACCAAATACTTGATCTCATTCCCAGACCTCCACAGGCTCTAAAAACTACTTCTGCAAGGAGAAATGTCAGAATTATGCTCCCGCATATAACTATACCACTTACCACAAGCAGTGGAACAAATGAACATAGAACGTGCCAGACTGCTGATCTGGGAAGACACTTCAGGACTTCCCTTCACAGTCACATCTGAGGATAGGTGCTCGTATCCTCACAAAGTTATCAGACATTTCTTCAGGCCAATAACAGTCCAATTCAATCAAAAGGTTTCTGCCTTTTTGTTCTTCTACCACCACAAAGGTGAAATAAGAAATGTTAATGGTAATCACCAAATTGGGATGTAAGAATTAGATTCAGATCTCCAACTCTCATCAAGATCACATTCACCCACTGAAAAACCAGCATTTGGGGCTGGTTTTTTTTTTTTTTTATTACTACAGGAGAACTAAACCCACCACACAACTGAGGATCTTCTCTTACCTGATACTAGAGTCTTGGGGGAGGGCGGGGGGCGGTGTTCACCAAACAGCGAGAACAGAAAACATTTCTCCTCATCAAACCATGAATGGAACAATACTGCTATTAAATCTGAAGTTTATTGGTTAAAATGCTATCAGTATTCAGGGAAGCAAGGAACAGATAACAGTTTAGCAGAAGTTCAAAAAATACAGGTCTCCAATTGAGATTTTGATGTGTAAGTCTTGTGTCTGAATAAAAAGCCTTAAATCATTCACAAGCAAGCCCTTCCAGCCCAGCTTCCTGAAATACTACGTTCAGATCGAGACCTCAGATGGGGGAAGAGACCATACCCCTTCTTCTTCCTTTGTTTCAAAGTAATTCTGAAATCTAAACTTTATTCTTGTAATCTCTTAAGGCTGTCACAAGATAAGATTGTCAGAGCAAGGCAGGAAACATCATAATCGCGTATTAAACAGGGATCCTAAAATTTTTAAATCATTTCTATAAAGAAGATTTAAGGGGGGAAATATTAGCAAGTGTTTCTAGTGTCAAGGAAATTATCTTAATCTCTCATAATGTTTTCTACTAGAAATGGTTTTAGCAAGAGTAAATTCCCTACAGTAATGACTTACATAATGCAGATTTGACTTGTTAACACAGCTAAGAAAAAGCCTCTACCTTCCAATACCTGGTCCTGAACTCAGATCAGGTGTCTGCACCTCCTTGTCCAAAACCCAATCAGTATTTCCTAATGTTTACAAAGAGTTGAAATCCTGTGTTTAGCCAGCACTGCATCAGTTGA
Organism: Steatornis caripensis; assembly: GCA_013398225.1. Classification (NCBI taxonomy): domain Eukaryota; kingdom Metazoa; phylum Chordata; class Aves; order Caprimulgiformes; family Steatornithidae; genus Steatornis; species Steatornis caripensis. The sequence goes on from VZSC01015873.1 coordinate 38,822, forward strand.
AACCGTGTGTAAAGTAACAAGAGAAAAGCAAGCTTTGCCTTTGTTTCCCTTTCGCCTAAAATAAGAGGCTGGTGCTACAAATTGCCAGAGAAAAGAGCACCTGCAGCTGTGGAATTTACAAGAGCTGATCGTTGTAATCCAAGAAGATAAAAGCCACTCAACTACGGCTATTATGTCAGCACTTGCAACATTAAAATGTTTAGCCTCTTTCTACAGATGCAGCCTTTCCATACCCTGCCACGTCTGGTTTTTGCCCTTCCTGCTTCTGTAAAGATTTTCACCGAAATCACTGTGACTTAAAAGGATACAGGAAAAAGATTCCTGCTCTCATCTCCTTTTTGCACCAAAACCAGGACTTTGCTTAAAAATGTAACAGCCTATATATTGAGTTCAAATCAGTCTAAGAAGTTTGGACACACCTGGGTAATAATCTTACAAAGCAGATAAGGTAACAGCTGAAGTTGGGATAAACTGTATCCAAAGCTACCATAGATGCAAACAGTGAGAAAACAGTAATGCACGGAATTCTGACTCTATTAAAAGTAAGCAAAAGGTCAGTACCCAGCAGTAGGCTTTTTAGAGATGTGACCCAGAACGACTTCGGTGCAACCCGGGTTAACCTTCACTTAGTCCCAGTATAGCACAGTGTTTCAATGTAAACTGCATTGCAATCACACGGAACAGCACAAGTTGTTCAGGTGTTTTGCTGGGGTTTTTTCCTCATTTAAGTTTTTTGAGCAACCTTGAACTGACAGCTGTAAAGTGACAGGCCATCTGTTAAGAAAATCCCCATCAACAACAGAATATCAGGCTTTGTTTTTCTGTATTTCTCCTAAAATGATCTATTCTGGATTAAGAGAGAGAAATATAATTTCCATTGTAAGTTTAATGTCTATGCAAATTTAGACCCTTGTTCCCACAACCAACAAAAATGGTTTACAGGTTTAAATGAGAGAAAGTTGACAAATAAGCCCCTGGCTTTCATCGCTAAAAAACCCAACAACAACAAAGTCACGAGAATGAGTCAATCAGCTGTTAATTATGATAAAGGCACCATCTTGTGTAAAGGTTTTTCTGTTTAACAGTCTGCTGCTCCTCCTCTGTTCCAAATGCTGCCCGCCCTTGACCCTCCTATATCAGCAAACATAAGTAGTTTTCTGATCTGCATACTCTTTTAAACTCTTAATACCTAGCTGGTCACAAATACATTCATAAACTTGAAACTTTTACAACTAAAAAAAGTCTAAACTTGTAACTTTTATCAAGTCCACTCCGCACCTCAAATTCCCTCCCTAGCTCTGCCACAAACACACTGAAAAAGCACTGAAGACATTTTACAGTGCAAAAAGCTCCAGAATTTCAAGACACATGCTAATTTAATGCATCAAAGCATAAGCCACAGAACTTCAGAACATGAAATTACTCCTTAGATAAAAAGTCTGTTTTTTCTTCAGAAGTCTATTTCAGAACAACTGTCAGAGTCCCAGTGTTCTCATAAACAATATAGGCACAGCAGCTGTTTACCTCACATAATATCACTTCACCAGTGTCAGCTAATCATTATAATGAATTAAAGAATATTAATTTTTTTTCTTAATAAAGTCCTATCAAGTCACATTATACTCTAAGAAGATCCTAACACGTCTGCAACCAGCTAAGGTAGCCTAGTGGATCACAATTGACAATAATGTCAATCCAAGTACAAAACATGTCCTTAAACAAACACTCAAGAACATACATGTATTAAGGCAGACAAAACATGCCTGAAAGTCTCAGGCAGAACTCTATGCAACCGTAAGGGAAGCAGAGCCTAACCCCACCAAGATGGTCCCTGGATTTTGTGTGCGAGCCTCTGCCTCACCTTTTCTCATCCATCCTGTTTATCTCCTGTGGTTTGGCTCCGTATGAAGAAGTGCCAAACCTAGAACAGTGTTTGGATGCAATTTCTTTACTGAAGGAGAAGAGGCAGCCCAAAAGCTTTCTGCACCAACAAGAAAGAAACAGGTCTGGGTTTACACAGGCAGACACAGCTTGAATCATTACAGGACTCTAGTTTTCAAAACAAACAGAGATGAAAACTTGCTTTTCTCCCATAAATGAATGGAATTACTTGCTTTCAAGCCTTCCACAACAACCAAAAGCCTAACTAGAAAAATGTGGAAAAAAAAATTCCTCAAAGTTCCCACTGATACAAAGAAGAATTAAAGTTAACGTCTATCTAAACTAATTCTAAAAAACACAGTCTTTGCCTGTGAAGGATATGACATGAACTTACAGAAACATAAGCCATTTCTCTCACGTTCCCTTTGTAAGCAAGAACCTCAAAAGTTTCAAATTCTATTTGACTTACAAGCATCTTCTAATGAATGAATAACCCAAGACTTTCCTGTAAAACCTGGCTGAGCACTTGGGGAGGGACTGTAAGGAACTGCTTAGTTTGAACTCACTTTTTCTTTCATCTCTCCTACTTCTTTTTCATAAAAGCCTTATTGGAGGTTAGCCTTGAAAACTCAAAGTGTCACAAAAACTCTTAACCTCCTCCTTTAGCAATTTCAAGCATGAAAAGACGCTCTAACATGGTGCTGCATAGTTTACAAGCTCTGAAAAACTGAAACTACCCCAAAATTTTATTCAACAGAAATGAAAATCATCAGACTATTTCAAAATGTAACTACACTGAGATCACTGACTGTGTGAATGTGCATATATCCATACAGCTAAGTCAGCAGGACAAAGTGTACAGTAAGTTCTAGCTCTGTCTTGACACTTATCCTGGTTACCTAAACTGAAATAGTTCCTCACCTCACTTTACTTTTTTTTTTTCCCCTCCCTCAACTCCTCTCCACTCGTATTGAAGCAAGGCAGACTGCACTCATGCACTAGTGATACTCCAGGCAAAGCTCAGCATGTCAGGTCACAAAGAAGTTTTCCAGTTTAAACAGGCCCTTGAATTTGATGAGCTGAAATGCAAGTAGTGCAAAATGTTACCCCTAGCCCATTAGGGTTTTTTAAAGCTTTTACCGTCATCAACAGCTGTTATATTAGTAACTTTACCTTACACAGCTCCACCTCTCTTTATGTTACGGATGAGATACTCATTCTGAGATACTCAGTGACGCTAGAGAATGCAAGGACAAAACGGTACCCTTCCAAAGAGGGAGTTTGGTTCAAAGAAGGCAAGAAACAGCTAAGTTCTGTAAGCAAATCTGGTTGTAGTAATGTTAATATGCCGAGTGGGGGCACGGAGATAGGTTAAACACTGAGGGAAAAAAAAAAGGTGTGAAGAAGTAGGTAGCAAACTTTCTTAGGCTGTTGACCTTCCAGAGTAAGTATTAAATAAAACCAATCCATTTACTTCTCAGACAAGAACTTTCAACAACAACATTGCTTGGGTGTGCAAACAAGAAAAATCCTGGCCAGCAAAGCTTAAGAAGATTAGCATACAGTCTTTAAGGGTCCATTAGGTCCTTTCAAACTGCAGTCTTCTCCACAACTTAAAACCGACTTTCCCCAAACTCCGCACCAGGCTTGACAGAAAACGCGTCTCTCCGTTGAAGCGGTTTCCCAGTGCTAGGCAATACCAATCAAAACAGCTCACACGGCCACAGAGTTCACCACAAGAATGCAGTAACACCTGCCACCTGGTAGCTAGCTATCACCCAGCGCTGAAAAGCAAAGAGTGCAGTCTGCAAGGCAAGGACAGGAGCACACACATACAGGTGATACCTAGAAGCACAGCTAAAGACTGCATATACATAGGCATTTTCTGAAAATCCATTACAACTTCAGCTTCCAATAGTAGCAACAATGGAAATATCAGAAATTTAGGCAGCCAGAGTATCCATAAGCACCAAAACTAGCATTACTACCCTCCCCGCTACTGGGAACAATGCCACAACAAAGTGGACACAGAATGTTGTTTATGAGAACAAGATCAGCAAGGAAGAAGATTTTTCGAGACACATCTTACAGCAACTGGAATTCATAATTGCTCTTTTGCATGATTAGAAAAATCCAGAAATCAAACAACCACACCCATAGGATCTTTAGCTGGAAGAAATGAAAGGCAGACTCCACGTGATTTGGAAAAGGATGACAAATCACAAAACCATCCATATTCTTGGGAACCAATGCAACTAGTGAAAAAAAATGGTTAAGACACACCACATGTCAGAAATGGCTGTAGTAGACAGAAGAATTGTAACTGTTTTCATAATAAAAGAATCTGCCATCAGAAATTCTATATAAACTGCTTGTTTCCAACATCCTAAGTGCAGTTCTTGCTTCCACTTGATGTTTCAATTCCACAGTTCAAAGAACTGGCAGCTGTTTTTCACAAAACTACTACTCTCTCAAGTCAGTTTTTCTATAAACCAAATTCTGAAACGCATACTCTCTAAAGCTCTTCAAATAAAATGTTTCGTTCTAGGAGAGGGAAAAAATACATTTGATGACTACTCCTAATTTAGCTATTTCTGAGAAACCTGAAAATTAGCCGAGAAGAGATATGAACTTAACATAAAAAAAGGTTAACAGAGTCACTTTTGATCAGTTGGAAAAGCTAAACTTCTTAAAGTTTTAATGATTTTAATAATATTTGCTGAATAATATTTTAATGGTTCTCAAGATAAAAAATACAATAGCATTTGTCAAGACATTCAATTTTTTTTTTTTTTACTAGTAAGGCAACTCATTAGCTCAATAATATTTGACAAATATCCAATGAGTATGTGAGAAGTTCTTTGAACAATCTAAGAAAATCCACATTTTTCTCTTACCATCACGTTGCCTTCAGTATTCTAACCCACTCTTTTTAACTTCCAGCCCCGTCTCCTCCCTTCCTCCACACAATCTCCTTCTCCATACAACCTCTCTCCTCCTTAGAAGGATTTTCACCGCCCTCCTGCCCTCACTGCTGCCAGCACCTGCATGCCTCTGCAGAGGAACCCCGAGTTTCAGCTGAGCAAGAGCCACACTGCAAGGATTCCAACATCACTCACCTTCGCACACCGGTTTTCGGCACACCCCCAGCGGGCTGCACTCATTGCTCTTCAGTAACCAAGAGCGAAAATATTACCATTCAAACATACGATACAGCTGCTAGCCTGCGGAAAGCGTACCTTCGGCCTCCTTCACGGGACACCACGCCATTCTTCAGGACGACGGCAGCCGTCAGTCACCGTTATTGTTACCGCCCGCACAGCCCTGACCAACGCAGACGCGGGGCCAAACGCAGCGGGCAGAGACTGCTCCGGCCGCTCGGGAACTCGCCTCCAGCCTCCCAGGCGAGCACCCCCTCAGCAGCTCCCCGCTCCGAGCACCTCGCTGCCGGAAACTCCGCACACGAGGCACGCCAGCTCCCGCTGTACGACCCGCCGCGGCGACATCGCACCCAGCCGGAGACCAGCGAGCCCCCGGCCGCGGCCCT
>VZSC01015873.1:53435-102720 GCA_013398225.1 Steatornis caripensis
AGGTCTCAGTATCAGAAAGGTCATCCACCAAATTGCTTTACCATTTTCCTAAAAGTTAAAGCGGCCAAATAGTACTCCCTTACACTATTACAAATCTGGAGTGGGTCAGCTAGAGACAGTCTTATTACATTGGCAATTTAATACAAGAATTTAATCTAAATTCTCAGTAAAGTATGTTAAATTGTGGACCTCTCTATTTGTTTCTCATCTGTTACCTAACTTCTGTCGAAAGTTCTTAACTCCTTAGCTGCCAGTTTTGTATATGGGCATAAACCTTTTCTGAGGACATAATTGACATCCCATTGACTGCAGAAGCTTCAGCTCCGAGTTCATTGCTCTATAGTCGAACGCTGCTAAATCATATTTTCCCTTTCTGGTCTGCTTTTTGTCTGGTTACAATTCATACTGCCTAAGCTACAGAATAAAAGGGATCATCAGTCCAGTTTTTTCCTTCAAGGAGTCTGCTTGGCACATTACTTCACTGTCTACTGTGATAATTTAGTAGTATTGTGTTGGTGCTATCAACTATTTCTTTTGTACCCAAAAACTTGAAAAATATGAGGCCTGAGATATTGACATCTAAAAAGCGTGAGAGAAGTACTAAACACCTTAACAGTTAACTCATTGAGACAATGCTGTTTCCCTTCTGCCAGAAGAGGGGGCTGACGAAATAAAATTTGAATACCAAAACTGCTATAAATGATCTTTTTGTTAGAAAGCAGTTATTCTTATCAGAAATTTATCGATTTTTAAAAACAAATTCAGTGGATAGAAGAATTGTTTTTAGAGTATAACTTTGTACCTCAGTTCTGAAATTGACTCTGCACAGGGTCACCTTGCCCTGTTGACTCCAATGTACCTTCACATGGGGATTTAATTGTTTAGAGTTAGGTACAAAACTCAGAAGTAATCATAAGACATGACAGCAGGTTGCTTTTTGAACTAAACAAAAATATAATAGTTTTAACGCTTTTAACCTTTAAGTAACTATAGTCTGAAATTACTTTCTGTGTGTGTTTGTGGAATATGTCAGTGGAGACCTAAAGGCAGTGGGTTCAAAATACTAATTACCTAGCTGTTTTAATTAGGCTGCATATTAAGGTAATCAAGTCCATTCATAAACTCAACCCTCTAAGTCTCATATTTTAACATCTAACTTTTCATATTAGAAATTATCTTGCTTACGTAGTTGAATGAATATTTTAATAAACTGGTATACAGAAAGGGAACCCTGATAAAACATGTGGAATCCGGTGTTTCTGTTTGTTCATTCATTATAGCCGAGTTGAAGTTGTCGAAAGTCAGAAGTTTTAGTAATGCAAAGCTCTTACCTCATACGGTTGCGTGGAAAAAAATATTTGTAAAATTGTCTGAGTTTCCTATGATGATATTCTGTATCAGAGTTGATAATAGTAGAAAAAAATCACTTGTACCTTTGGCTCTCCAGATGTGTGAATATTTCTGCATGCGTTTCATTTTCAGGTAGAATTCCAGAACCAGGAAGGATGGCTGGCATGAGCATTGAAGAGCCCGTTGTTTTACAAAATATAAACAGATGATATCTTTCGTACGCTAATTTCTCATGTAAAGTTCTACAAGAGTTAATTTAGGAAATTCTTCTTTGCATGTATTTCCCCAGTATGTCCAGTGGGACTGTTTCAGCAACTTAGACTTGCCTGTGAGATGGGATGACGGGGTTGTACTTATTGTCAATGAAAAAAATGTTAGCAAAGGCTCTCTTCTGCCAGTGCTGATAGAAGGAAAACTGTATATGAAGTAGGATTACTGAAGCCTGTGTCTACAATTGGGCCTAAAAATCCTGGGTTTACTTTACAAAAAATTATCAGATAATTTATCATTTCTGCACTTCCCTGTGTTACATCTGTGTGTCTTTCCTGTGTTTTTTGAATAAAATTTTTCAGTTTTGTTCTGCATGGTATTTCGAAAGTGCTCAAACTAAGCATTTTCAATCATTTTTCTTTAAGAAGAAGAAGTTGCTACTTTCAGGTAAGTATGGGAAAATAAATTTGAATAGAAAATCAAAGTGCTTTAGAGGAATAGTTGTTTTTAATTCTCTGGAAAGTAGGACTATATTTATCTTCATACCAACAAACAAATGAGGGTAAGTCTTTTCCATCTGGAGTTGCTATAAATTGTATGGTGTAACACTGAGTATATGGGAGGGAGAGGAACTTCTGTTTTTTTCCCAAACAACATGAAACTCTAAGTCAGGCAAAGTTAAAAATAAAGTTGATAATAGATTACTGATTCCCAGAACTTTTTTAGCTGAGGTATTTAAATGTTTTGAAATGGTAATTTATTTTAAAAGCCAAACTTACAGGAGTACATCAAAAAATAGCAGGTTAGCTATTTTCCTCTACTCCTTTTAACAAAATGTATAGATGTTAATGTTTCCAATGGTACTGAGAGGAGTTTTGCATAAATAAATTTTTAGAGTTGTGTTCTTAAAAATCTTAATTGTTAGATAAATTGTACAGTAAGTGGGGAAAAGAGAGGACGAGAACACGCACTTTGTGAATTGAAGTGGAATGAGCTGGAGTTGCACAGACTGCAAAGTTTTGCCTTAATCTTGATTTGACCCAGTTAGCATTACAGGTATTTTTTTTGTTTTGGTAAGCAGCCTAGACTCTACACGAATGTGAAATTGCAGAGAACAGTTACGGGTTGAAAGGGGAAGGTGTATTTATCCATTTCAAGCCTCAGCAGTGAGCTCATCCACTTCGTGTGACTGGCAGTACTGCCAGCTCCCCGTTTGCTAAGTATCTCAGGACTGTTTCCAAGAGGGGAGGACTTGTGTTTGCAAATACACCTCAATCAAATCCATCTTTAAAGCTTTTGTAGCTTTGCGTCAATTATAATTGACCATTGGGTCAAGCAAGCAGATTTACCTCTGTATCCCCTCACTGTTTGCTTTGTGCTAACACCGCCGTCGGGTTCAACTGCTCCGCTGAAGAGCCATCTGTGTAAGACCTACCACTGTGGGATTCTGCCCGTTTCTGTTTTTTTTTTTCTGCCACATCAATGCAAATATTCACAATCACTGATCTGTCTCAGTTTCTCTGTCTAAACATATAGTAGAAAAATGGTCTTCTAAGCTGTTACTTGCAAATTACCTTCATTTTGGAATGAGCCAAAGTCCCTGTATGGAAAGTTGCAAAACCAAACTTTTGAACAGTGCAGATATGACTGCTCTGGCCGCAGAAATGCCTGCACTTTTAACTTTGGTTTTCCAGAGGTTAAATGCTGGACTCCTGCTTCTGTATAACGCAGTGGGTCAAATTATTATATATATTTGGAATCTGAATTGTCTTTTCAAGGGCAAGGAAAAAGGCTCTGGGAAACACAGAAGCCCTAACTGTCTATGCTATGCAAATCTACGAGTGTAACCAAAGCCATTGCATCTGCTTTCTGTCTTCCCACCACAGATCATACAGAAGCTGCCCCGGAGCTCCCTGGGAAATGGATTTTTAGTGGTAGAAATTAAATACAATTTTTGTTCTGTCTGAAGAAGGCAAAGGGATTTTTGGTACTTGTGCTTTACCCAAGCACACAGCAGAGCAGGCTCATGGTCTCCACAGCCATGAAAGCAGAGGCGGTTACAAGAGTGTCCTTCACTGAGCTTTGAGGTAAAGGTGCGTATCTGAAATCAGAGTAGAAATCTGTTTAAGACAAAAGGGAATCTCAGGGCTATTTTCTTTGGGGATTGAAGCTTCAGCCCATTGTCAGGATTCTGCGCTGGGACAGGGGCCGGGAGCTGGCCTGTTTGCTCTCAGTGCAACATGCATCTTATCTAATTCTCTAACACCGTCACAATACAGCTCTGGGGGCTTGGAACAATCTCTTCTTTCAAAGTATAGTCATTGTACAAACAAATTAAAATCAAATTAAAGTGTATTTCCAGTGTTGTTTACTTGTACAACAAAGCTTTGAAATAAGTCTATGAAAATATACTGGTCTAAGCACATTATTAATGGTCTGGCATTTGTCCTGATGGTATGTGAAATACGAGAGAATCTTTCCAGATGCAGACGTGTAGCAAGACCTGTGAAAGTCAGGCTGCCTTACTTGTTAACAGATGAAGAGGAATTGCAAAGCCTGTGCAATACGGCTGCACTTCAAAAAAATTAATTCCTTAAAAGTTTAAACTAAGCGAGGCCAGTATTTAGATTAAAATAATTCACAATCCTAGAGTCAGAGGTTCAGGTTTTAGATTAAATCACCATCTAGGTGAGCACACAGAAAAAATTATTTTCTCAAATAATTTAAGAAGCTCTGTGTAGCATAATTACAGGCTGTGATGCCTTACATTGATTGCCCTTCTTTCTACTTGTATCAGAAAATGAAAAACAGACACGTACAAGTTTGGGGGTTTTAATGAGCAAAATGCATTTCTGAATTTTACTGGAGATAGGACACTGTAAGTGAGCCTGTTACGGAGGGAATTACATTAAAAGAGGCTGTTCTTTGTCTAAGCGTGATATCACAAGTGAAGGTGACAAGGAGCCAATGAAGTTTGGTGTGGGTATCAGATCTGGAAAGCACTTTGGAAGAACTTAACCCACAAGGTTTTTTTTTAAAAAAATGAAATTCTTTAAAACCGTATTTTTTCTCTCCCCTAACATCAGAGGAAACTATGTTTACAGACTCCACAGCATCAGTGCTGTTTCAGAGGTATTAGTTTCTGTCATGCACAGAGGAATTTTTTTTTGCTAAGTTTTATCAACATGCTCCAAGGAGTCGGTTACGCTTTCCTTCCTGAGCGTCCTTTGTATCAAGCTGAATCTTGGTGTCAGTTGATCAGTTTTCCGGAGGAGTGATTATCATCGGATGATTACACTTAGGAAAAGAAACCCCAAAATATTTGTTCACACTTGCAAAGACACTCTTTCAGTAGCAGCTGGTGTCCAACTGGTGCAGAACTGACCTCTGTGCTTCACTCACTTCACTTGACCCACAGCCAGCATTAAGCACAAAGCTTAACATTAAGCAGTTGGTGACTATTTTACCTCCTCAGACTACTCTTATGATTAATTGTTCTAGTTTGGATGCAGACCGTCCCCCCTGTTGCAAGGGCATAGCTTAACATAGGTGGTAACCCACCGGTACGCTTCTCAGTTCCAATTACATATGTCGGCTCAGAGAAATATGGTTGCTAAACTTAGGTAAAAACATTTTTAAACAAACAAAAAAAAAGGCTTATCTGACACATGTTATTTAACAAACTCACATCACCATCCAGGCTTTTCTTTTTTCCCCTCCATTGTAATCAGGTTACGCCATGGTAAGGCAGCTAAAGTTCATTTCTCTCCTCAAGTCCTCTTCCCCCCCCGCCTCCCAAGTACAATATTTACAGTGAAAATTCAGCAAGGAGATATTTAAGGGCAGACTGCTCAAGACTATTTTTTCTAGAAAAGTAATTAAATAAATAAAGAAATCAGGTGTTTTTAAATAAAGCTTATTTTGTTGTCACAAAGGCATTGTCCACTGGGAATCCACAGCTTTCATTTTGAGGCAACTTTGGTTTTAAAAATATATCACAACATTTAGGAAAGTCTAACCAGGCTATTCTATTTGTATATTCTTACTTCACTTAAAAGTGAAGGTTGGAAGCCACGCTTACACTTATAAGTTCCTACCCCACATGGCTCAAGAGTGCAAGTGTTTCAGTCCCAGTAGTAATATTTTTTAGACTTTCCAGCACCGTTTAATGTCACATCATATATCACCCTCCGCCACTGCCTCTGTTAAACACACTAGTTGGGCAACAAGCCTGCATGTGCACATGCAGCGGTTTGCAAACCAGCCGGAATAATTTCCACTCCTTTTTAAGCTACTATTGAAGTGTGCCTGGTTTTGTGAAATAGCTGCATGGGTTTAAAAGGGACTCCATAGGATAACTTTGATGAATGTTAAAATTACCATTCTTTTCAGAGCATCCCCTTGCATTTTGTTATTTTATATTCATAATATTCCTATTTAAAAGCTAAGCTTGCAACCGAGAAACTGCAAAAAGAAAAAAAAAAATAGGGTGAACTACATAGTGAGGAACTTTCTGCTAACAAGAACAAGTTTCTTGGATTTACGTCCCGGCAATTATTTTCCCTGGCTTTACTCCAACACAGTCACACGTGCACGAGTCTGATATGACACCGCTGCCTTGCAGCTCCTGGGAGGGCTCTGCAGGGCTGTGTGGCAGACCCGCACCTCAGCGGATGCTGACCCTCCATCAGAAGGGCAAGCTGCAACCGCGCGACTGTCTTGGCAATTCTGGTCTTCTCCAGCTAAGGCCTGAACAGGAGTCCATACTGATAGTTCTGAAATGCTGCAGGGAAGAAACGCCAATGGTCTTTCCCTCTCTCCTGTTTACCCAAATCTGTTCACCACCAGCCAGAGCTAGAAGAAGGGCCTACAGGTCTGTTATGCCTGCAAGCACTGGTACTTTGACCAAGTGACAGCAGAGGTTTTTAGCCCAGCCTCCCCTCATAGGTATTTTTTTTAGGATGCTGAGACCAATATGAGCCTCATCCGTCTTGCCCAGGAGGGTTTATTTTCCAGAGAAGACAAGGCTGTTGATGTCAAGAGAAGTTATTTCACCCAGGACTGTGCTCTGATCCTTTGGGTATACACCATATTTAGTCTGTTGCTGAGAGGGGGTTGTTTCGGTATTTTGTGTTTGGCACGTTGCTGGGAATTCCTAGAGGATCCTAGCTTTCCCTTTTTGGGATGTCTCCATCCACCGGTTCTACTGCACAAGGCTGTTGGCTACTAACAGGGAAAGGAGGGGGAACAGCCAGAACTGAAGTTTTGGGGGGTGTGAGGAAGGTTTGACGAGGACCAGATCACTCTCTAAGCCCTTCAGGTCTAGCTCCCAGTGCCCCGTCCTCCTTTCCCCCCGCAGCGCACTGTGCCTGCCGCCTGTTACTTCCACTGCATCCCGGGGACTGTTCCCCCTCAGCTATTTATCACTGCTCTTCTTCCTTTTATGGACAGAGGGAGGTATTTCTTGTATTTGAAAAAGTATTTACAGTCTTTCTCAGGAACTGAGCTGCGCACCGGATTGCAAGAGAAACTTCGGCAAATCCGCTGGGGAGGTGGGAAAGGACCCCCTCGTTCCCCAGGGGCAAAGGAGGCTTAGAGCAGCCCCAGGCTCCAAATGTCACATAAACACACAGAGACCCAGCGCAACCCCTACCCACGCATCCCTGCTGTGTTAGGAATAACCCTCCTCTCCCAAGCAACCCCTGAACTCGGGGGCTTCTCCTAGCTCCGAGAAAACGCACGGATGGTGTGGGGGGAGGAACCTGCTGTGCCACATGGCTGACCTGCCCTGTGTCCTTCTCCCAGGCAGGGGACCATGAGAGGAGAGGATGCTGCCAAGGCAGGAAGGAGTTAAAGGTCCGTTTCCTTGGCCCAACAGTTTCATCTTAGGAAAAAGCAAAACCTATGACCTCGTGAGTGAGGGGCACCCCTTTCGTGCCTTTCCAAAACAGAACCAGCCCGCTTCCCTAAAGAGCGGCTTGGGGCAGGGGCAGTAGCCTGGGGTTAGGCCCTGCTGGGAGTGAGGTCCTCGGCTCAGGCTGCCTTTTCTATCCCAGGTACCGAGAGGATTTTCCAGCAGGACGTGGTTTCCAGGGCCCCTCCCCACTGACAAGATTCTCCTCCTCTATATAGGGAGGCTGCAGAGGCAGCGAGGACTTGGACTGTCCCTGCTGGTGGCTGTACAGGTTCCCGACTCTCCAATTCACTCTCTGCTCCCCTACCCGGACACCTGTAAGTACCACAGGGGCTGGAGATCCCTGCTGGGTGGGGACAGGGCGGGGGGCTCGGCACACTTTGGGATGGAGCAGGTTGGCAAGCTAACCAACGCGCTACTTTGCGAACACATTCAGTGAATTAACCTGCAGATAGTGTACGAAGTAGAAATAGGAATGGACCCATCAGTCACGTTCAAGTGGTTTATCCCGATTTGTGTATTACTGATCATGTTCTGTTTAAAATGCATTAGAGACCGTGCACTTCTGAAAGCGTGCACAGATGTTCTAGCTTGTTCCTTAGTCACTTTAACACCGCTATTGCTGAATTGAGCCTTTAAGACGCTGGCTGCAGTGCACGCGTTGCGCTCCAAGCCAGCAGCAACGCAGCCCGCACAGCGCTGTGCACTGCCGGACGGTGGCAGGTACCTGCTGCCATTGAGCATCACCTGTGCATTCAGCTATGAAGAAGCCTGGAAGCCTGAGCTGCTGATCTTTAAGTATTTCTGCTTTTTCAGGGCTAATAAAGGAACTTAGTGCACTTCCCATGCTGTTTAAAGAAAACAAATAATTACTTTGGCAGTTACTTGTGCTTTAAACAGGAAAAATCGTTAAAAACTGGAAGAAGACATGGGAACATTTTTACAAAAATGCCTTAGCATTACATATGTATGTTTTTCATATGCTGGGAATAAACTTTAAGCAAACCTAATCTGATAATTCACTGACCTACACTAATTCGAGTAATTTCAAACATGACATGCCTTTTTTAAAGTGAAGATAAAGCAACAAACTTCCAAGTTTAACAAAATACCGTGAGTAAAGACAGACGACAGTAGATGGCAGCATAAAAGCAGCTTCCACGTCGGCCCAAAAGTTCACTGGCTTCTCTCGCACGCGTATATATATGTCTATATATACATTTTGATACGCATTTGAGAGGTTCATGTGTGTGTGCATAATTAAGAAGCAACACGAGATATTTTAAATCAGAACGTTTGTCATTATTACCTAATACATACATCTCTCAAGTCTTTTCTAAAATGCGCTTGTTTAAAGACAAGCCCACCTTCTTCACTCAAAGCTTTGCAGGCTGCAACAAGATGCTGCGCACAGCCCGACTTGCTGAGCTCCCAAAGCTCACCGATCCCTCAAGCCACCAACAGAGAGGCTAGAACGATGAACCTCCAGAGAGCACAGCACTTGATTAAGTAGTCACTTCAGTTTAGTAGATGATACTCCTCTGGCTGTATTCGCTTAGATGTAAACAATGATTTTTATTATCTCATTTGCAATTGACACGCTAGTCCCTAAAAGGTATTTGTTTTGAATTTGTTATCATTACATTTTTGTGGAACAGCTAGTATTGAGAAGAACATCGCCATATATGGTAGCGTGCATAGATGTATGCGAGGATCCCGACCTTTCATAATTCGCTGGGACTTATTAGTTGCAAATCTGTTGGCTTTTCTTTTAAGTACGTTAATTTTAGAAGAAGCCAAGAGCTAGAGATAGCTTTCCAACTTGTGCAGAGTCCTGTTAAAACATGGATTATTTATGAATTCTAATTAACATGCAGAATCTGATTTACTTAATAGAATGACATTTGGGGGTATTTGAAATAGCTGGTATTTTCCAGATAAAGAGAATCTATCCCCACACGATGCAACTGAAGTCTTTTTTTCTTTATTTTTGTACAGTTTATGACACAGGCAATAACCTGGGCCAATTTCTTTGGAGTATTAAAAGAGCTATCAAGTGTTTAAACAGAGTTATGTAGTGACTTGCATTAAACGGAGGTGAGAAGACCTGACAGGAGACCAAGGCACTTACAGGCAATTTGATTAAAGTACATGGAGATTGCATTAAAAAAAAAACACCACCAAAACAAAAAAAACCCCCAAAATCCAAAAAACCAAAACCCCAAAATCCAGCCCTGTAAAATTACTGAAAATGTTCTTTTTTAAAATATAGACTTGCCCTCTTCCATGGTTGAACTAGTACAGATTATACCTCCATGTTCGGATTAAAATGTTCATGATGAGAGTAAGCATTTGAGGGGTGGTCCCGTTGAGCAGTGGGGAGAGGTGAAAGGCCAGGAGGGATTGCTAGCAGAGCTTGTGACAAAGCTAACTGTGTTGGGGAACCAGTTCCTAGACAAAGATCACAAGATTAGGATTCACCCACAGATTTTCTTTTTTTCAAGCAACACTCAGTTCGTAATTCAGTCAAGTACTGGAAAAGTAAAAGATAAGCAACTTGGAAAGACCATAGGCAAGAACTACTGTAGCCCAAGAAATGCAACTTGAGTCAAGCAGCAGGTTACTGCTACACCCGTCCATCAGCAGCCACTTACGAGAGCAGGACTTGGTTTCTGAAAACAACTCACATACTTGGTTATATGATGTTCTTCAGTTCCACTAATTATTCCCTGTACAGCTGTGATAAACTTTTATATGGACATGCACATCCTGCAGAGGAAGGGAGAAGTTCTTTTATCTTCTCATTAGGACAAAAGCAATCCCTCTAAGCTCTGACCCAGGAGGCAATTCTGCTTGGCCAATAACCTTTTAATTAAAGTGCACTTCCTGGAGATAAGTATACTTTGCCCTTGGAACAACATACTCAGAATAAACTGATTGTAAAGACAGCATTCAACTTCTGTCACTGTCATAAGGGAAAGGACAGTGAAGATCAGGCAGATCTATCTGCCATGGGACAGCAGCAGAAATAAAAAGTAAGCTGTGGAAGTATGCGTGCCCATGTGTATGTGCACATTTGAGGTTCCGATAAGTATAACAGATGGATCCAGTTCAGTGTAATTTGGCACATTTCTAACGCAAGAAACTTTATATCAGTAGTATTTTTGGGATTGCTTTTCCTCCCCGCTTCCTCAGGGTAGCTCACCTCTGAGTATAAAAGTATTTACACTTATACATGATTTGGGCTATTATCTACCTGAAAGAATGAATGAGAACCTCTTACCACCTCTTGCACAGATAAGATATTGGTCTCCATTTGTCTCAGCCAGTCCTACAGATGAAACCCAGGAACTGGCCAAGAGGTAAATTTTGCCTCCTCAGCGACTGTTCTCAATAGGCAGTAATGAATCTTTCCCCTTGGCCCATTTCCCCAGTATCAATCATATGCTGGACCAGTGTAGTTCAGTCCTGATTAGAGATGGACCAGAAGGTTTACTGCCAGTTACTAATCAGAAAGCTTCAGCAGCTCATTAGTTCAGTGCACAGCACCTCACTAGGACAAATCTAGTTGAGTTGGTGGAGCTCATCTTCTACTCCTTCCATTCAGAAACTTTCCTTTAAAACACACTAATTAATTTTCATTGATCTATTGAACTATTAATATGCATTAATCCACAATTCATAATTACATTTCCATTTTTACTACAGTGGTACTCAGCTGCTACTCAAACATCAGCCTCAGACTCTAGAGGATCAGTCATGAAAAGTTTTTTTTACAGAAATTCACGTTTTCTCCTCATCATGTTTCAGAGGAATTACAAGATCCAGACTCAGAGGAATTACAAGATCCAATTACAAGCTCATACTGTCTATTCCCTATTTCTTGTTGGGGGTCTATTCTTACCATGTTTAAATTGGTCAAACATGGTGCTTAGATCTAGGGGACAAAAACTTGTATGTCCAGGCTCTGCAGTTCACACCACATCTTCTACCTTCTGCCTCGTCTGGCTTTCAAAAAGACCGAATCTAAATTGAAAGGTGCAGATATTTTCACGTGCAGGAAGAAGTAGGAGAACGTGGTAGGATACAGACAGACCAGCTCTCTGTTTCACACTGTAATCTGTGGAAGATGTTTTTGACTTAGCATGTAGAAAGGAAAGGAACTTTGCCTTGGTCCTTGGGCAACAAAACAATGAAGAACTTCTTGGTCATCCCACTGGTGACATACTTTGTAGCAGGCCAACAGTTTTATCTTGGGTTGAGTTTTTGAAGTAGGTGGTCAGGATGATTTGGCAGTTTGATTTCCACTATCATTGTTTGTGGGCAGCCTCAAAATAGCAGGATCTGACTCCGTGAAACTCAGCTCCGCAGTTCAGTCTAATTTTTGGTGTTTCTGACAGCGATACCAAATTCCTATAGGTTTGAATGTGCTGTCACTTGGCACTTAGCCACAAGCAGCATGGTCCAACCTTTCTGATGTTTCAGGGTGACCATATAGTTCTCTTTTCTGGGTCTAAGGTGAACAAAAATCCTCCCGCTCCATTGCCACAGCAGTTCCTCCCACGCTGCTAGGGCAGTAAGGCAGAGAACGTGCCTTGCCCATTGCTACCACAGCGGGAGGAGAGAGGCCATAGCAGGCCCCGGCTGCTCCCCAAGCCCCCTGGCTCCTAAAGCCGCAGCCCTGGCAGTGGAGCAGCACTCCCTTAGCTCCCCTGTCCAGCCGGCTTCACCCTGCAGCCGCCAGCTGGAAAGCTCAGCTGGAGAGAATACCATCTCCATTATTGGAACTGTGCAGCTCTACCAGCCCTCTTGGCAACGAGGGAACATTTTCTGCCTTAATCCGTGCAGAGGTCAAATAGTTTCCTCTTCCAAGAATCCCCTGGGAGCGAGCGAAGGGCCACATCCTACACAGCTCCCTCGCAGAGGCTCGATGGCGATGAACACTGTGCGCAGGCCAGGGGCAACGCACAGAGCCAAGCTGTTAGGGTCTCCCTCCCGTTCACCCACGCCACCACACACATTGCATGTGCATGGATGGCCTGGGTGAATTTTCATGTTGGGCATTTCCAGGCAAGGCTAGTGGCTCTGGAATGAGTGCCTGTAGAGAAAAGCTGCTCTTTCTTTTAGATGAGAGAATTGTCAAGGGGGCTTAAGGACCTAGGGCACCTATTTTCCACTGAATTTCAGTGGGATACCATCTAACCCTCTTAGGCACCTCTAAAATCCTAGTTTTGCTTTTAAGCTTTGTGTCACCTTCTGCATGATCCATGCTTCTCTCTCAGACCCCTCACACAGTTTGGCCTTGCAAAAAACCATTAATCTGTGGGAAGGCTTCAGGGACAAATATTTGGAAACCTATTTCTGATACTCCCAGAGCACAGGGTGTCCGTTTGGCTACGTACCACAGAGCTTGGTCTTCACAAATATCATTCTGCTCATGGGTTGATTGCTGACATCCTTAGCAGTCAGTTCTCCAAACTCCCTCAAGATTCATGTTTGTCTGAATGCTGTAAATATGAAATGCATTCTCAATAAGGAAATGAAACTGCCTCTGTCTCCTGGAGATGTTTTTCTTGGGCACACACTCTTTCCTGCTCCCCACTGTAGCTCCTCCCCAGCTCCCCTCTCTGCTCCACTGCATGGAAGGTTTCCTGACTAGCACCACTCTTTTCCTGCCCTGTAGCAAACCACAAGAAGTCCTCTGTTTACTCCTTTCCTCATTTAGAGCTGTGTGTCCCATAGGACAGAGCAGAACAGTTACGAAACATCCAGCATTATCAGTAAAGCTCTCACAGCTACATTCTAATCTCTAATGGCCAGAGCAGGAAAGCAGCTGCCTCCTACCTCTCAAACACAGTGTAAAGCAGCCAAAACCCTCCCATCGCTCTCAGCTACGGAGCGGATACATCCAGCTGCTTTATCCAAGTGCAACTGCACAATGCTGTTTTATCCACGTGCGACTGCACGACACAGACGCAGCATCCTTCGAATTTGAGCATCATGGTTCAGAGTATCTAATAGCTGATGCAATTTCCAGGCTTCTTTTATTTCTTCTCTCACTCATGTGGTAGACATTTACCCTTTATAAACAATCAGTTCCCACTGTCTGAACCATGGAAAGGGGATAACTATAAATTACAACTCCTCCACCAGCAGTACTGATAACTGTTTTTCTGTTTTTTCTTTTGAACTTTTCTTCATCTTATGCTTCTCCAAATGAAATGGTATTAGAGTGATTGTAAATAGTCCTTTGCAAGAAAAGTTCATTTCTGTCCTTTCTGGAACACAGCCTGGGAACTGTTCTTCTACTATTTATTTCATTATTGTACCAGTATTTCTGTATGCACCCAACAGTATTTGGGTGATGAGAAGTGTTTAATGCGTCTAAATTCAATTAACTTTCTGATGGGCAAGAGATGAGGCTGCAGGAAGCTGTTCAGCTGATAGTCTTGGTGCAGTCCTGACAGACTCATTGCACAGACATCAGTTATGCCTTACTTTTCTCTCTGATCTTCAGTACAACATAAACAAAATGAAGTAATAAGCCCAGGTGTCCTCATTTCGTTTAGTGCCATGAAGCTTTTGGTTTAGGTCATTTCAGACATGGTAACAAAGCAATGGGAATCCAAATCCAGATACTCTAAGGTATCTAAGCTGGCACCCAAAATTATCTGCATGGAAATGTGAGACCAATAGTGCTTTGTATCTGCCTCGTGGCAGAATTGACAAATGTGTTTTGCCTGGAGCATCTCCACATTTGCCTCCCTCTAAAGCAGAATATTTTGCTTCCTCAACAGGTGTCTACTGAGTCAAAATGGCTCAAAAAACTCTCAGCGATGATGAGAAATTCCTCTTTGTGGACAAAAACTTCATTAACAACCCACTTGCCCAGGCCGACTGGTCAGCAAAGAAACTGGTTTGGATTCCATCAGAGAAACATGGATTTGAAGCAGCAAGTATCAAGGAAGAGAAAGGGGATGAGGTGACAGTTGAACTGACAGAAAATGGAAAGAAAGTGACACTGAGCAAGGATGACATCCAGAAGATGAACCCTCCAAAGTTCTCCAAAGTGGAGGACATGGCAGAGCTGACTTGCCTCAATGAAGCTTCAGTGCTGCACAATCTAAGGGAGAGATACTTCTCAGGTTTAATTTATGTAAGTAGAATCCAACACACACATGACATTTCCTGTTGCATGCTACCACGTCCCATCACAGAACAGGTGGGTCCCACCCACTGCCAGGGACACAGTCCTTGCATGTAACACTGCCATGCAGGTACTCACCCCTCAGCAGTGGCATCCCAAACCAAAAATGTATTTAGTTCACTTTATTCCCAGTGGCTCTCCTGCTTCTTTAATAATTGCTTCTTTATTTAAGTAAAACACATGAAGGTTTCTTCCCCAAAGATTGCTAATTCTGAAAGAACATTGTTGGATTGGAAGGTACTTGACAGCTGAACAACACCTCAGTCCTGCTGCTTTGAAATAAATAAATAGGGACTTTTGCATGACTTTGATGTAAACCTGGACAAGTTTCCAGTAACTTGCAAAAAGAACATATGGAAAAGACAAATCATGCAGTCTTTTCTCAGGCAGAACTCCCACTGAAAGGCAGCTGACAAGTTCTGGTTTGGTGGGTGCTTGAGTAAAACCTTATGTTTGAATAAATGAATAAACCCACCGGAGTCCGAGTGAGAGTACTCATATGCTCCAGTGTATTACTGAACCAAAGTCATGAATTCACTACATTATTAATTTTCTTTTTCTCCTTGTTGGTCAAGGTACAGATCAGACAAGACAAATTATAATCTCTGTGTTCATGTGAGTTAGGGCCAAGATTATTCTGCCTTCCAGTCCACACAAGTATATTAACACAAGCATGTTTTGCCATTAATAACCCTGTGATCTATCTGCATGAGCAGCAAGCAAACTGTGCAGTAACAAAGCCCAGAAAGTTGCCATGGAACTTCGCTGTTATCTTTGATTTTACACGGCAGATCCCTATGCTGTGCTGCAGAAAAATAATCTACAGTTTCAGTCTACAAAAATTTTACTTGCATGACAGACCACTGGTGAGTGAAAGAAAGTGCAGAGCTTAAGTAACAAGGTTTTAGAAGCAGGAGTAGAGCTCTCATTACTAACGTGAAGGATGCTAAATTGGAAAGTAGGAAATGAAGCAGAAAATAAGATAGTTACATATAGTACAACAAAGGAACTATTTAATTGTTATGCATAAATTAAAAGAGCCAAGCTCAAGATCTTTTCTTCAGGAACGTACTAAAATGCACATCCTCAAGATTCCTGAAAGAAGGGAGACTTTCTGTTATTTCAGTATTTGAGTTTCCAGGTGAACATGGACCTATGTGCTATTATATCAGAACATGCAACATTAATTACCAAAATTCAAGTTGTCTGAAAATGTTCTGCATTGTTGCAAGATCTAAAAAGAATTACTGGAAGAATAGTGGGATAAAATGTGTGGGGTTTATTTCTTTATTGTTGTTCTCAGCAACATTCTGCGTTGGTGTTCCAGGATTCCCAGTATGTGGGAATCCAACTTTGTAGGTTTTTTGTGGAACTTTCACTTTCTACAGGAAGATGAAATTAATTTCAAAGAGTGGACAATGCAATTAGAAATAAAAGAATTTTTCATGGAGACATAAATGGAAGTGCATCTGAAATTAAGTTTTCTTTCTCAGAGACTAGATTTTAAGATGGTGGTAAATTAACAGTTATAAATAAATTATTTTGACTTGGATTACAAGTTATTACTGTTTTCAGTAACCAAAACCTACTTAAAACTGTCCAGCCTTACACAGTGCTGACCTACTAGATACTGTCATACCTTTACAAAAAAATAAAGTAGGGAGCACCTAAACAGAATTTGAGGTTTTGTTCTCATCAACTTGCAAAACTAACTGTAAACAACCATATCCTGGCTTTGCCATGCAATGCCTACATTGCCGCCCTTGGAGGCAATACATACATAGAAAACATGACCTTAACATTTTCCTCTTTATAGCATCACTGACACAAACGGGGATTCCCAATTCTGCTGAAGAAAAAAGTCAACCTAGCTGAGGAAAAAAAAAAAATTATCTGCTCCTTCCATTTATATTAAATATTATTAAATAAAAAAGACTCAGTACAGAAATACACAGAGTGATCATACACTGGAAAAACACCTTGGCCTTTTTCTTCATCACACATAGTTAAGAAAGAATGGCAAGAAGTGTGTTGCCACTAACTCATGCTTCACATTGCTCCGGACAAACAGAACCTGCCTTGTCCACACACAAATTAGACCAAAAATGGTTATATAAACATAAACAAAATTGCAACACAAGTGCATTGGATATGAGAGTAGAGTTTCTTGTGCCTGTCCTCATAGGCACTACTAATTCTGTCTTCGCCTAACAGTGCAAAATGCTTTCTCAAATACAGAAAACTATATATGCATATTGGAACCAGAGGTGGGAGTCTTCTGTCCAAATGTACAATGTAGATGTGTGTATTTGGGCCAGCCTCTCTTAAATACCCATCAGCAGTGACTGTCCAAGTGGCACACAAGCTCAGCACTCCTATGGACACTATCCCTAAGGTACCTCAAACCACGTTCTGTCTCCAGACCCTCTAGGGAGAGATATGGCCATGGGTCCCCCTCTCTGGGCAGACCATGCCCCAAGGAAAATGTTTTAAAGCATGGAAACTTTAAACCCTCCACTTTCAATCACATGCTTGGCCAACTGGCTTGCTTATCTTCAAAACATCACATACATTAATCAGTTTTCCCCAACATCCTTGCAAAGCAGATACCTAGAACTACAATCAGTGAAACCAGAGGTCTCGGTTGACTTTCCTGAGGTGAGAGAAGGTATCAGTCACCGTTCAGTTAGAAACAGGGACTCTTGAACTTCATCTGCTCAAGCTTTTTTTCTAGGCTAACCTGCTTTAGCAGGGGGGTTGGACTAGATGATCTCTAGAGGTCCCTTCCAACCCCTACCATTCTATGATTCTATGATTTTGCCCTGCATTAGTAACTCGCTGCTTGTGCCTCAAAGTTATTCTTCAAAGGTATGCTACTGTATGCCCGGGCGTGCAACAGCCCTGCATGTGGCAAGTCAGGCAAATGCGTACAAATCTCAGAGAAGGGAGGTCTAAATAATTTCCTGAATTGGAAATTTACTCTTCTGTTATTTTATTTATTTGTTTGTTTGGGAATGATTAGTTGAGTGCATACAGTAGATCTGTTTCTATTGAAAATAAAGACCTTGCTATTCTTTCCTTAAGAGCCATGGTAGTCGTTCTAGGGTAAAAACCTGCCACTTTTCAAGGGTATTGTCCCTGCAGCACTAAAGTTCACTTTGACACAATTAGCAGAGTTTCATTCTTAACTCCAGTGTCAATGAAAACCAGTCACAGTAATCATCTACCTTCCACATCAAGGGTTTTAGCTTGGGGATACCGAGAACTGTCAGAGATCTTGAGCTTGATTTTCTCGTTATCTGACTTGAGATCATGGAAACACAGTCACAACCTGGAACTGCAGGAGAGGGCCTCGTCATCACCCAGAGCACCTCAGACGTTCTCCTGCCCAGCATGGAGCACCCAACCTGCTCCTTGCTGCTGGAGGCTGATGGACGCTCTCACCGCGTTTGCCAAGTGCCATATAAAGTGCTCAGGCTGTGCCGAGACTGTGTTGTGCCATTTCCTATTATGGTCAGGAAAGGGAAATCCCTGTGCCTAGAGCCAAGCCTCCCAGATGCCATTTTACAGTCCTGCACTGCAGTGCTTCCTACGGGAGAACCAAGGCAGCTTGAGGCATCCTTGGACACAGCCCTGAGGCTGAGACACAGCAGCAGCTGCACACCACAAAACACTCATTCACACAGCACGGCAATAAAAAAAAAAATCCAAACCCACTTATGCCTAAGTTAGAAAAAGCATAATTTCATTTTTTTTTAAACTGGCATGGTTATAAAACTAACAGCCATAGGCCAGCTTAACTATCCCGACATCTCTGCAATTATAATCTCATAAGCTTGTAATTTTTTATTTTTGGGTTTTAATTTGAAAAAAAAAAAAGAAAGGAAACCCTTGCAAACTGCTTACTTTTACTAACTGTTTGTGATATATGGCTCACAATCTCTTATCATATGCTATTATTTCTGCTCCCATTCCAATAGCTGGAGCTTTCGAAAATAAAGGAGAATTTTAAAACAAAAAAAAACCTGGACAAACAGCTATCAGCTGGTAGCCAATGTTCTTGTTTGTTTATGTATATATTTTTATATGAATACCTTAATTAAACTGTAAACAGAAACCAAATTTTTCCTTAAATTTCTTACAGAAATAGTCATGTAGTGGAGGCATGACTACTCTGTTAAGACATCTGTTTGGAAATTGAGTAATTTTTTTCCAAGGACTCTCATCAACCATCGCTGTTACATGGTGGTCCTGTAATCTTTTTTAAAAAGCCTTCTTCTAATGTCAATCCAAGCTTTTTACCTAGGATTTCAGTTTAAAAAAATTTGACTCTGGTATGAAAATACACATAAGAAGAAATATTATTAAGTATTAGTTGTTACATCATCACAGATAAGAGTGATGCACTATGTACTGAAAACAACTGAAGTCAAGATGCTCCAACATCAGATCAAGGCATGGTTTCTACAGATTGCCAAATTCACATAATTTCTAGCAGTTTGCTTATTAGAAATAATTATTTGTGCACTTGGAAACCACCTGTACGTGTACGTTCAGAAATCACTGCCTCATATGTTACACTAGGCAGAATACGTAAGAGTGTTTTTTGCCAAAATCCTGTTAGTTCAATGCAGCTGATGCCCCTGTTTCCCAGACTAGACATGG
Organism: Steatornis caripensis; assembly: GCA_013398225.1. Lineage (NCBI taxonomy): Eukaryota > Metazoa > Chordata > Aves > Caprimulgiformes > Steatornithidae > Steatornis > Steatornis caripensis. The sequence goes on from VZSC01015873.1 coordinate 72,782, forward strand.
CACATGATATTAATTCTGTTTTTATTTGAATTTCCTTGCAGACTTATTCAGGTCTCTTTTGTGTGGTGATAAATCCATACAAACAGCTGCCCATTTATTCGGAGAAGATTATTGACATGTACAAGGGAAAGAAGAGGCATGAGATGCCGCCCCACATCTATGCTATCGCGGACACAGCCTACAGGAGTATGCTGCAAGGTAGGCGGGTTTAATGCTACAGTTCTTACAAATCACCGGACATTAACATGGGAGAAAACACCCCATAACACCACATGTGCTCCTGCAAGAAGCACAGCCAGAAAAGATCTATTAGGAGAGCGACAGGGGCTTTCTAGAAGTTTCAGAGGAATTCTTTGGCAGAAACAGCAGTCCACAAACACTGTGACTCAAAAAGGAAAAACAATCCTTTTACCCATCTGTGTCGAGGCATGTGGGAAGGTTTTAAAGTCAAGCAAATAGTTTTGGCAAATACGGGCATGGAAAATGCTCTCTCTCCACCAGTGGAGACCAGTCCAAAGTTAGCTGCTAGTGCTGCCGGATCTATCAGCATTGCTCTTCTCTCTCTCCTAGCAAAGCAAATTCAAATAATGTTTTGGGGCTACTTTCATTACAATCTAATTCCTTGGAGCCCTAAGTTGAGATGTGCTTTCTTTTCTACCAATAACAGCAACAAGCAGCAATGGAAAGCAGTCAGGCCCCAAATGGTGAAAACAAAACCTTCAAAATTCACAATGCTCTCCTCCTTCTGCAGTTACTGCTCGCGGGGTTTATTGCTTCAGGGAAAAATCATAAGTTTAGGGATGAAAAAGCTATAGAAATGAATGTATGAGGCTGCAACACCTACAGGCTACAGGGACACAACCAGTTGCCATCTTGCAACGACCTCAGGTGCTCCAGGAAACCAAGACTCTGCAAAATGCTTTGAAATATAAATGCCCTCGTTAGGGGCCTGATCCTGCACAAATTCTGGCTGGTAACAATGTCTCATCAAGGTTCACAGGCTCAGCTGTCATGCTTAGGGCTTCCCAGTTTGGAGCTTAAGGATTTAAGGGTTTAGGGCTTACGGGTTTTAGATCTGACTGGGGAAAACAATAAAAAGCATCTAGAAATTTCAGTTTGGCGTCCAGATTAGTACCTGATAGTGATGTCTTTGTAAAAGTTACATACATAGAACAGAGTTTGTTACTGAGAAATGAATCCAATCAAAGCCACTTTGCGCTTACCTGACTACGCAAATGAAATTACCCAGCATGTCTCCGGGTGCACAGCACACTGTAATAACAGGGGTTGCAGTACTCCTGTACTTGTCCTACTTGAAATAATAACCTGATGAATTTACTAGAAGTTACAAGTAGTCAGTTTGGCATATCATAGTTAATTGTTATTTTCTAAACCAAGACTTGGACTAGACAAAGTCCTTTCCCACAACGAAAAAGGTATCATCTTACATGCATGAGGCTTCCAGGCAGTCTAAATTGCCTGACCCCAGGCAGACTTCTGCTGACTGCAAATACCAATGAAAGCCCCTGTCATTTTGGTACAAGCACACACACGCACAAACACACCAATGGTTGTTGATATCAAAGGCATCAAAACTGTTTTTTCCCCTCAAAAAAGTCCTGAGTACTCATATGTACTAAGTATAATGCTAACAAAATAATCCAAATAACAAGAGACCTTAGAACATCTGAAGATTAAACTCCTGAAATGTATTTACTTATGCAAGTTGATTCCCTAATTATAACTTGGGTTCCTAACTTTGGAATCTTACATTTTCAGGTATACAAGTGTTCAAAATATAGTTAATTCAACTCTAAACCCAGAGCACTAGGTATCTACTTCACAATATCAACATGTTTTCTTCCAGTGGCTTATAGGACATTTCTTTTCTGGAGCTATTTCAGTTCCTTTATGTGAGTGCATCCCAGAAGGCAGATATACAGTGCAGCAGAGAAGGAGGATCAATAAGCAACAATAAAAGAAATCCGGAAAACGGACCTTCCTCATTACTGTAACAGCAGAGTTATTCATGAAGTCAGGCATATAAAACATGTTTAGGACTGAGGGAGCAGGTGCTTTTCTAATAACACAAGTCAGTAAATATAATTTTTGATGTAACCACAGTTATAAGAAACTTACTTGGCATAAGCTCATTCCACTAAGTTGCAGTCACGTATCTGTCTTCCAGACAATCTCTTGAACTCTGTGCTCTGCATCCAGCACTGTCCAAGGCTCTGAGTAGGCTCTGAAGCCAGAGCAGTCTTATTTCCACAGATCCTTTATTTAAGCAGCAAGCCTTACAGAGGAGCTCTGCAAGAAGCTTCTGGCTTTTGCAGGTCATTAGCAGTGTTCTCCTCATTCAGCTGTGCAGAATACTGCTACTTGTCCCTAAAAATGGGATGGGGAAAAACAGCTAGGAAAGGGCTATAAAGTGTCTGCAGGAAAGAGAAAAAACCGTAACACTACAGCCTATGCTGAAACATGAGAATTGTTTTGGCCCGACAGTATGTGAGTTTTCTGCTTAACACAAAACTAGTACCAGCATAGATCAGCCTGATCCCAGCAGCAGAAGGACCTCTTTCACTCTTCCTCTCTCCAACTGTCGTCTCCTGTCCTTCCCAACATGCTCTCCCAAGCAGTGGTGAAGCCACTGGAGCTGGCTTGGCCTTTGCTGTGGTCATTAACTACACCTAGAACCGCCTGGGTCCAGCTGTGACTCCCAGGCTTGGTACTGGGAGGAGGAGGCAGCGAGAGTGCCTGCTTCTTTCTATTCATTTTTTTGCTGCTCATAATAATTTCCTGGCCCCACCAATGTCTGGGGAAGCCTTACGCCTTGTTATTCATGTGCTCCCTTTGCAAGGAATTCTTCTTGACAGCAAAGAGGAGGGGGAGAGTAAGTAGAAAGAAAAGAGAAGGAAGTAGATCATCAGTTGAACCTTTAAGAGAATGCTTTTCCACCGCCTCCCATCCTAACCACGCACAGCTGGCACGGCAGCCAGAGAGCGGTCCCACAAGAGCTTGCATCACAAGCCCAGGACACCCACGCTTTACTTGCTTACTTACTTGCACATGCCATTTTGGAATGTCTCCATCTCTGAAGAAGGCCCCAGCTGGTTTTAAAGCTGTGCTTTTGTTTGTAAAAATGTACTCATGTTTTGTCCATAAAACTAAACCAAACCTCAAAATAACTCTAGTTATTCAGCCAAATTATATTCATATTGGACTGGTGGAAGTGGGCGTCAACGTGATGCTGTGTGTGTGCACGCAACATGCATAGACGTAGAGCGCTTCATAGGTTTTTGTAAGCATATATGCAAATGAAATATAAACAAAAATTCTTACTCATAAAGACGGACGAGGGCACAGAATGTTTTCCTTGTGAAATTTCAGTATTGCTCCTTATCTGGGAAACTTGCATAGTTTCTTCTTGCCAATGTAAAATATATCTTAGATTCATGAGACTGAAGAATTACATTCTGGTACTTCATGATCAGGGCCACTTGGCCAAGAGCAATCAGCTTGTTCAGATGTCTCAGGGAACCTTTATCTTGAAGCGAATCAAGCCTCAGCATCTGCAGATCACTGGTCCAATTGCAGACCTGGAAATCACAGCCCTTCACGTTCTTGCTCTCTCTCTGTCAGCACAAACATCCAGCAAAAAACATGAGCTGTGCACACTGCACTCATCCTCTGCTTTAGAGACTTACTTGGTTAATGTATTCATTAGGGATGATGTTTGAGTCCTATCAAAGTTGTTCTGGTAATAACACTTAGCTACCGTTAACCGAGATCAGATAATTGGACTTCCTTCCAAATATGCAGAAAAGCTGACATCTCACAGGACACAGGAATTAACAGAGATGTTGGCTGGGCAGAGATAAAATTTCCACTTATTTCAAGTGGTTTTGAGCACCTAAAACCCTTTTACAAATCACAGTCATGCTGTCTCATGCTCAAGCTGGGGTGCTTGCTGAATCTACTGACTACCATGTCACTCATGCAGTATAATTATTGCCCAGGCACAGTCACAGATGCTCATTTCCAACCAGAACAAGAATAAACTTTATCCACTTTAGTTTTCTTTAATCTAAAAGACTAAGATAATATAATATTCCATGAGACCATTTTGTGTGTGTATGTGTCCCCAGGAGCTACCACACTGAACCAGGCCCTGCTGGTTGTCCTTACAGGCAAACTAGCTGACTACTACTACACTTAGAGACTGCAATCATAAAAAACTCACCCTATGCTTCTGCACCTACCTCTCTCTCCTGTATTTTGGGTGAAGCAGCTCCCCAGTGGCACAGCTGCCGTACGAAAGCCTTGACCCCCTCATTCCAACTATTGCATTGCCAGCACCAGTCTTCATGCAGTCATGATGCAAAACTGCTCCGGGTGAAAACCACCCCTTGCTGTCTGCTGAATTGGTTTTCAGGCGGGTCATCCCTGCCTGGCACACAGCGTGGCTGCACGAACACTGGTCGCAGCAGCAAGGAGAGGGCAGTGCAGGCCAGGGAAGAGGAGCCGAAGGTGGGTGGATTACTTCTTCCTGCGGCACTGCCAGCTTCCAGTGATGGAACTGAGAGCTGAGACACTGGTCCAGTAAGGATGAGTAATTCTGCTGCCTTCTGCCATCTTCCCTGCTTGCCGCAAACAGCAAATAAGGGATAAAAATAGAAATGTGAAAAGTCCAGTTATGTAGCAGTAGTAATAGATATAAAGTTTTCATGTGGATGATTAGGCTTTTATTCAGTGCTCTGGCAATAAATCATCATGGAGAAGATATATTACGGCTTTACGCAGATTCAAGAAGGTTATCTATTTTCTGCAAAGCCATTTTTATTCAAGCTTGAGCTAAAGATGGAAAAACAAACAACGTGGTAGTTACTGGGATGTATGGGAGGGAAACACAGTTCCCAAGATTTTAGAAAAGGAGGCTGCTGTGAAAAGCCATGTGTTTACTGTGTCCTCAGCAGGACTGTACAGAAATGTCCCCTTTAGGCAGTGTAGTTATTAACAAATGTAAAGAAGCAGTAAGCGAGTGTTGGAACATGGTTTCAGTCTGGTTTTTTCCTTTTATGGTAAAGCTGCCAACTTGCTGCTTCATTGTGATAAACCATCTGATTTTGTTTGTGATTAAGCAGAGCTAGCTGGTCTATCGAGAACAGAGGGACATACGATTCTTACAGGCAATCTGGAGGTGTCTGGTGAAAAAGTTAGGCAGATTCTGGGGGAAAAAAAGTCAGCTGCATGTTTAGGAAAGCTGGTGGGTTTCGGAATGTAAATGTAGAACTCTATGCTGTTAAAAATTGAGTTGAAAATGAAAAAATATCCAAAACATCTAATATAGACATACAAGGGGTGGATATGATAGTCTTCCAGGTAGCGTCAAATTTTTTTAAAAGGCATTAACCAGAAAGATATTGGAAGCTAGAAGACATATTTGGTAACTTTTTAAGCACCAGGAATTATATTTAACAATTTTTATTCGCACAAGTAATTATCTTCTGATAGATCTACCCACATAAAGTTGCAGACTCCCAAAATAGGGCACAGTCCTTTCTATATAGAATAAAATATTCCAGAACAGAAATGGGAGCAGTCACATGGGAGAGCCCTTAAAAGCAAATTAACCCAGTATCTGCAGCTCAAGTCATAACAGCATAGGATTAGATTTCCTGATACGTTTCATCCTTATCTTTGCAATTTGTTCGAACTGCTGAAGGAAATAGAGTAACATCTGGAATTCTCCTCCATGAGTGTGCGCATGTCAGCATGAGGTTTTGCAGGACAGGCTGCACTGTTCAGCACTACAGGGCTGAAAGCCTTGAGACTTTATATGGCTGCCAAACGCAAGAGAAGTTAGAAGGGGATAAGTCCAGTGACTGAGAGAGAAGCTTGCAAGAATGCCGTGGGGCTGTTCACCTACAGAGAACAGGCAAATCGCACAGGTCCAGTCCTGGAAGACTTTCAGACTACAAGAGAAAGCTGAAAGCAAATAAATAATTTTTATTTTCCCTCCAAGAACTCTCTCAAGTAAGTTGCTATCAGTCAAGATTCACGAAGTGCTGCTTCACCAGAAGTCATCCTTGGAGAGCCAGCAATGACCCAGCAGTCCCTGTCTCCAGTTTGAGTCCTTCCGGGACCAAAGACCCACCTTTCCCTCCATTGCCCTATTATTCCCCTTCAGCAGGATTTGTTTGCTGTACCTGCATGAGGGGCTGGGCTGATTGAGTCCAAAGAAATTCAGTAACTCAGGCTTGGCTTGCACAGCCTGTTCTCTGTTCCAGAGGGCAGTTGGTGCAACTTCTGACCTTCCTAATCCTCTTCTGCTCTTACACTTCAGCAAAGCTGCCCATACGCATGCACTCATGCAAACCCCTGTGGTGAGCCAGTTTATGAGATACCTTCAGGAGGGGTTTTTCACTTACTGGGGAGCAAAAGAAGGGCAGCAATGGGTAGTAAAGAGTAGTGAGAAAATACTTTGCTTGGAGGAGACCAACTTTTTCTAATGTTCCCTGAGCTCAGAAATTCCACTGGCAACTCTGTATCAAGGAGTCACTTTTATTTTCTTTATAGTATTTATGGGTTTGTGATGCAATATGAATATATGCCCATGGTTTCTATTTACACAACAGTGTATTTTTAGCAAAAATTCTACCGTGTTCTCACTTTTTTAACTGAAAAGAAAGCCTAGCTCGTATCCTGCAGTGAAAAATAAACATGGCTAACAACTCCTCTCCTCCAAATGTTTATGTGGAAGAGTCCTGCTGTGCTGATCGCTGACAAATATCTCCAATAGAAACGTGATGAGTCATTTTGCACCAATTTACCAAATAAAGCAGTTAAGTGGCCCCATTTGCTGTGTGAGTGATCAATAAAGCAGTTAATATTATAGCTATTGAGGAACTGGGAGTAAAACAGTTGTTTAGTATCAATCCAAGCCACAGCAGAATCCTCTACTGCTTTTGCTAGACTGGCTGAAGTCCAGACAGCAATTACAACTTGCAAGCTTAATAGGTTGAATTTATCTCCATTATCTCTACACAGTACAGAAAGCTTGTTTATCTTATGGTATTTATTACACAGAGGGTCAGCAATAGGGGCAAGCGATCAGATAGGTAGCCCTGCAAGTCACCCCACACACTGAGTAAAAGGAGGAAGGGGTTCATGCCTTGGCCTCTGACCAGAGGCCCCACTGGGCTAAGGCTAGCTCTGCACCTAAGTAATGCCAAACCATACAGAAGCACCTCCTTCTGCCTTCATTATCTGCCTCAAGTCTTAGATTTGTAAACTATCCACACTTTTCAGAAATGTATTTGACCTGCCGGGGAATTTATTATCCTAAGTCAGAAGATTTTTCTATAGTCTGTACAAGGCAGTCTGTGACAGCCTCACTCAAAAAACGGCCAACTTCAACACCAGGGCAGGTTGCTCAGAGCTTTGTTCAAATCTACTTCCAAATAGCTCAAGGGTGGAGAAACCACAGGTCTCTGGGCAACCTGTCCCAAAGTTTGACCATTCCCACAGTGAAAAATAATTGTTCTGCTTTAGAACTGATCACAGCAAACACACCAGTCGTGCATCTTTTCATGGAGGGCAAATTGTAAAACCTCCCATTACCACAAGCTTTTCTGGAAGTCTTGCTTCGGTGGAGCTTTACAAAATAGTTTAGCATTGTGGAGCACATTCTGACACCTCAGTGGGTGTTCATTGTCCATCACTGCCTAGAGATCTTAGCCTGAGACCAGCTTTTTGGTAGAAAATTATATGTAAAAGTTCTGAAGGTAAAGAGAAACTCCAATTCCAAAAGCAAAAGCAAGGAGGAATACTGCAAAGAAGGTTATGGAGCTAGGGTGTAATCTAAACCTTGCTGCAGCGTTGCAGCGTATTGGACTCTGGTGTACAGGAACTTCTTACATGCCTCGTGTAGTAGAAATTAAGATTTTAGTCCACCTTTTTATAAATTTTGATCCAAAATGTGTTTCATGTTCCTGTTCATAGCAAAAGCATGAAGAATACTTAGCTACTTGTTGACATGCTCTTGTAAAATATGTGAAGCATCTTGCTATATCTTATTCTTTGGAGGACACCTTAGAGAAATTACTTGTCCTTTTGATAAAAGTTGTCTCTCTGTCTGAAATGAAATAGAGAGAATACATTATTCAGGTATTTGAACTGCTCTGCTTTCAAAGTATAAAGCTTTGCATCACCAGCTTATAACATTTAAGTTTTTGATGCCTTATCTGTCCGGACTTTGTCTCCAGTGAGCTGCTAACCATACTTCATAAGAGCACTAAAAACCTGAGCTTCAGGTTTGAAATTTTCAATTATAATCTTCTTATAGAGAGCCTGATCTTTTTGCTGTCCTCATTACAGTTCATCTCTAATGGAATTTACAAAAAATATTTTTGAACCCTTAACCTTTTGTTCATTTTTTGTACAAAATATTTCCATTAGAGATGCTTATTTAAATGGAAGGGTAAATTAAATAAGATGTGAACCCAGTACTTTTGACTAATCATGGATCGCCAGTTCTTGGCAAGACTGTTCAACGTAAATCCATATAAATATAAAAGTGCTTCTGTCAGGACATAGCCATTTTCCCCAATTAATAGATGTTTTTCTTTATTCACAGATCGAGAAGACCAGTCTATCCTGTGCACGTAAGTTAACTAATCTATTTTGGTATATCTCAACATTACAATGTCTTTCTTTATCCAAAATTGATTCAAATTCTGATGGAACCGACATATTCTCCTCACCTTCAGTAGGCTTGAACTCCAGTTGCAGTAGATTAACCTGTTGACAAAATAAAAAGCATGTATCGATGCCACTGGAAGTCTTTAATGCATAAACTTATTGCTTTAAATTGACTTTACGAATTCAGAGATTTAAGAGTTTACAATGAATGACTGGGGAGTGTGGTTGTAAAACTGTATGTGTAGAGAGAAGAAAGGATTTTAAGAGCTTCCTAGAGGAAACTGAGGAACCAAGAAAAGTGAGGAACACAGAGCATCCCTGATATTTACTGAACTGCTTTTCATTTTTATCTCACTATAACTTCCTAATTCAGTTGACATTGTAGAAAAGTGTGATCTTTTATGTTTGTGCTGTTGTTCATTGCTGTTTGCATATACGGGGAAGGTTTGGTACCTCCCTGCGGGCTGCGGCCACCCTGCTGGGTGCAGCCTGTGCACAAGGCAGGGGCATGTTGGCCAAGAGGGCTCAGCAGCACAGCACGAGTTGGACCTTTCTGCAGTCTCTATGTAATCGGTTTAGGGAATAGTGAATTACCAGCTAAGCCAGCCCCACTTTGAACTCTCTGATTTTTCTGCAACCCAGCTTGCTGAAGGACTCCTCCTTGAGTTTTAACCTGCCAATGTTCAGCTAGCACCAGCACAGGGGTTCAGCTCTTGCATCATGGGTCAGGCAGTGATTTTATTGCAATAAGCTTTGTTGTGCACAACTTACTACTCCACAAACTGAACTGGTTTTAGGTTATCTGTCAACACGTGGCTGCTGACTGACTGAATATGTATTTATACTACAGTTTTTAAAAAGCACTGCTACTGATCACCAGCCATACAGTTCATCACCTAAGAAAAAATAAAAATTATATGCTGTGTCCTGTACCACAAGGGCTAGCGCAGCTCTGACCTCTATTGTAACAAGATTTCGTTACATGCAAGTACATCCGTCAAGAATCTCTCAAAAAATGCACTAATACCAAAAAGAAATCTAAAATTGATTCAATGCTGACATAAAAAAATTAACCATCACTTCCTTTCCAGGGTGAAACATGTCATGGTAATCAAGACTAATTTACGATATGCATTTCCTCCTTCTATTCCTGTACTTTAGTTTATTTTTCCATTAGTAAATCTTCGGATCTTCTTTTAACTGTGGAATATTATAATTTTTAAGAAAGAGGCTTTCTTTTGCAGATCTATGCCTTTTTGTTCATGAAAATCCATTAAAGGATCTGCTTCTGACAGCTATCATACATATATTTATATAAAATATGAAAATACTTTTTTTTCATTTGGCCAGCCAAGCTGGAAACGTAAGGTGTTTCACACCAGTAATACACAGAGAAGAGAGAATGAAATGTCTTTCCCATTTTGAAAACAGCCACAGTAAGTGATTCATTGAGGCATTTAGAATAACTGCTGTATGTTGGATGGGCATCATGACCCATAGCTTAAAACAGTCCTCACACATGTCCTTTAAACTAAAAAGATTAGTCAAGCCAAAACCAACATACACAACTCTAACCACTACTGGTTTATCAGCCTTGTTGGCATTATTTGGCTGTACAGAAAGAAGAAAGTTCACTTGGCTTTCGGCTGGGCAGCTGTCAAACGGAAGCAATTTGCATTATTTTATAAAATCGCTAAAAAGTCTAAGAAATTATCTTTTTGCTTAAAATATATAACAATAACTGAAGACTTCATGGCATTGATCGGCTGGGATCTTTAAATACCTATAGACTCAAATTTCTAAAATCTGCTACCTAAATTGTAAAAAATGTAAGGATACATATATAAGTAGTTGTGGATGCCAAAAACTCACGTTTAGTGACGCTGCAGTGTAGACTCTTGCATTCTTCAACTTATTGCTACCTATCTCCCACTTTTTGATATTTACCTTAGGGGAATTCAACAGGACAGCCAAAATACTGGCGACAAAATGCAAGTAGAAATTGTGCACTTTATTTTTAAATACTCCGTGCTGCGTGCTTTGTACTGCTTCTGTGAAGTTATTCCATTGTCAGTAGAGCTCACCTGGAAACCAAGGGCCTGGCTGGATGCTGAGTACCTGGGACTTACCTGACGTCAGCTGGGGGATGGGCAGGGGCATGGATCTGAGAACTAGGTGTGATTCCGTGTTTCTGAGTATAAATATAACTATATTCAGGACTTCACCCTCAGCTCATCGACCGAACCCTCATGTGGTTAAGTGTTGTTTGCATTCTTTTCCAACCACTACCCTTTGTGTGATTAACTGTGGTATGTTTAAAATGCTCCATCTGTCTTTAATGCTCATGGGTTCTAATGCTTCCTCAGAATTCCCGTCTTTCCTAGATTTCATTATTTCCTCTACATTTTCTTAAGAACTACACACATACTGCCTTTGATCTACGCTCCTCTGTGCACATATCCTTTGTGCAGTTAGCTCTTTCCCATGGGCAGCATCACTGAACATCCTCTCATGTCATTCCCTGCCAGTTGCTCTCTGCCACTTTACAGTCAGCTTCAAAACTCGACATCCTATCAATCACGCACATTTACAAGCCGCCTCTCTGGAACGTCGGAAACTTTGTACCGTGGCTGTCCTTACTAACTAATAGATCTGTGGCTGCATTATTATAACATAACATATATAAGAAATATCTGCACTAAGGGTATGAAGTCTTATTGGTTTACATGTCTGAAAATTAAGGCAGTTAAGAATTTTCCATCCTTGCATTTTGGTCCCTGTACTGTTCTGAGCAGCCTCCGCCACTCTGCCTGGTCATTGGGATTCCCTGAAATTCCTACCTGCGCTTAGGCATCCCCCACTGCAGTCTCTCTTCTTTGACACCGGAGTTTGCCATGCAATACTCTGTATTCGTTCTTGCAAAGACTGTGATGGTGCTTGTTGACCAGCACATTAGATATTGCTGAAGGAAAAATCCCAAGAAATCTGCCCAGTTACTCAGAGACCTGAGCAACCTTGCTGCATCAGCAACTAAGTGTGAATTGGACTAAGCAATGACCAGTTAACAGGCTTGTGACTCTTCCAGTGTAAGTAAAGGCATCAGCCCTCAAAGGAGATTTCTGGCCTTTAAGTTGTTCAATTTTCACAGATACAAGTGGGTCCTACTGGAATTTTCAAGAAGTTTTTTACTAAAAATTCCACAGGTGCTTATTTGCAGAGCTAAGCACATGAGTGTTTTAAAGATGCCCTCTTAAACTTGTCTGATCTTGAGGTTATCATATTTAAGCCACTTCCTGAAAAGAGCGGGTAGAATATTTTCTAGAGAGCAGATGTGGCTAAAAGTACTGTGCACAAGCTTCAGTTAAACAAGAAACCACCTTAAATTAATGACAAAAAAATCTGATCAAAATTCTGAATGTTGAGGCTAATGCGAAGACTGTGAAAACAAGTGTTTGTTAAACATTTAATAATTGAATAGTTTTTTGTTACCTTTTACTTTTTTATATACATGCATTTAGTTTGAATAGCTTCTATCAAAACATATGGTAGCAGGGTGCTATTTCTATTTAATTCAATAGAGTAACAGAGAAAATACTGCTTGAGGCAGTGACCATCCTGCCCTTCACTCTTTCCTCTCCTCCCTCTTTTTGGGCAAACTCTGCGGAGCCCCACCTGGCCACAGGACCTCAGCCCGCTTTCTCCCCCGACACATGTCAAGAAGCAGTCATCCAGAACATGGAGGATCCAAACTGCAAAGCCCCATTAGTCAAAAGACTCTCCCACAAGAGAGCTAAACTCTTTTCTTTCCCAGCTCACTAAATCTCAAGGGCTGGAGCTGGCAAGCATTGCTGCCTGGCCCTTCTCCCACGCAGATATTGTGTGTAGCTTTAGACCCAGGGCGGAGCTTGGTGCTGAACCAGCTCCGTCTCTTTTGGGCATCTTTTGTAAGTAAACTAGTAGGATCAGGGGGCTGGCCTCTGAGCCAGATCTCTAAGGGGGTACAACGGGTCTAGGAAAACCTCTTCATTATCTTTGCACACCTACTGCAGGATGAAGCCTGCCAAGCCCTGATGTGATTTAGAGCACCTCATCGACTGCTCTGCGCAGAGAGGCTTTTGCAGTGCCAGCACAGCCAGATTAAGAGATGTGTGAACGGTCAATTTTTGTGGTTCGTTGCTTACTGAAACAAAGACTGAAAATAAATTCTGCTGGTGCTTTTTAGATGTTTCCAAAAGTGGAGTTAAGCTAAGTCTTATATAATAATATTAATATAGAAAGCTTTCAGATTTTCAAGAAAAAAAAATTTACACTTTTTAAACTGATTTTCCCCACTTTTACCCAAACGTACAGGAGTCCTAGCTACACCACAGGCTCACCCCACAACAGTGGGGCCAACTTGCTAATCTCACCTTGTCCTGTTCTAACTGGAATAATTTTCGTTTAAGGTGAAGATAATGGAGTCACAGAGGATTTAGTACATATCATGTGGTACGGAAACTCTATTATAGCTGAGAAGTATAAACGTAAGCTTATGTGCTTTAAACCCAGTACCGAGTTCCTAAAACAATGCCTGGCAAGAAATGAGGGAAGAATAGATTTAAACTATGCCACACAATGTGAGAGCGGTGTTTTTAACAGAGCAAGCCTGTAAGCCCAGTGGACCCTTTTGCTCTGGGAAAGCCAAGGAGCTTCTTAGGAGGAAAACATATAAGGGAAGTAGATTAAGTATGGCTGTTGTGCTAATCAAAACTGTGCAACGGGACCTGCTTTTGAACTTTTTTGTGTTGCCCATCTGAGCTGGGTGCAAAGAACAGCACTGGCCATAAATGTGCTGCCTCTGTATGGCAGGCAACAAGAATGCTTTGAGATACTTCAATTAAACAAATGATTGGTCTGCTCCCAAAACATCATGATTAGGACAGTGGTAACAGCGTTTATATGGTGAACTCCCACTTTGGAACATAATTTAGGGGTAAAGACTGAGGAAACTGGCACTGAGAGGAGAGGAGTAGATGCCTCCTGGGAGGAACCCCGTTGTGAATGGTCCATGCCAAAACCGCTGTAAGGTGTTTGCAAGAAAAAGATTCATCTTTAAAAATTCAGTGACTAAGCTCAAGAGAGCATGTAGATTTTAAAACAGGTGGGATTCCTCATACCACCTCACAATGAAAGTTGTTGCTGCCACCCCAGAAATGATGGTACTTCAAGGCAGATGCAGAGAAAAAACCAGCATGACCAATTCTGTTGCAGCTCAGTAGTTCTAGGAAGAACGTGGAGCAAACTGAGGTTCACGTGTTCTCCTCATCCTGGGTCTCCCTGCTTGTAAGCTTCTTGATGTTTAGAGGCATTGAACCTGATCTAGCTATTCCTCTTCATTAGTTAGTTTTCGAACACATGGTATTTTGCCACTGAGATGAAATCTAGACATCGTCATACAGCTCTGATGTATCCGTCAGAGTTTGAGGGCCACTAATGTTGTTTAATGGATACTTGTTTATCAGACCTATCAGTTGTCACGGCCATTTAAAAATGATCTAATGTGTTGAAAAATTAGATGTATGCATCAGCTGTGGCCATTATTCTTCTTTACTTTTTGATTTTTGGAATCTTTTTCCTACTTGTAACTGTTGAGTTCCTGTCTGTTTTCCATTTCACGCTGAAGCATTTCCATTTCACGTTGAAGAAGGTTTTAATGTCTACTTCAAAAGGAAGTTAAAGCCTCTAAGCCTATCTGCAGAAATTAGGAGAATCCTCAGCCTGTGCAGGAGCAAAGAGCTAAGGATGAAAGCACAGAACAAAATGTTAAGTAACCTAAGCCTTACAGTGCGGTAGGATAATTACAAGTAAAACGATGCCATATATGGTAACGCTCGCAGTGATTCAGGGGACAGCCAAGTGATGGGCACTGTTGCCCTGGGAGAAAGGAAATGCAGTTCATGTAGTGATGAACTACAAATAACCTTTAATGAAATGGAGTAGTTCAAAGCCTGGGGTTTGTTTGAAGAAAGGTTTTTTTTTTAATTATTTTTTTCCAAAGAAACAAAGTTGTAAGGTAGATTTATTTGAGAACTTTGTATGCGTATGTCTTCAAATTGGTGTGCTTGGCTTGGAATTGTTCCTAGGACACTTAATTTTTATCAGTAAAACATGGAAATGTTTTAGTACTGAAGCCCAGGCAGAGATGAATCCAACCTCTAAACTGTGCAGATTAGCCCAGGTCCTGTGAAAAGGAACATATTCATCACAATTATTTCTGGTTAAAACTTCAAAAGCCAGAAGAAACACTTCTCATCGTGTCGTACCTCGGGCAGGAATTGTTTCTGGTTTCCTAAGGTTTACATCAATGTCATCCCATCTTGAAAGTTCTGCCCAGCACTTACTCATATTTTTAATGTCCATTTATCACTGGTCCCTTGGTAGGGAAAATTAACTCCTGTATTTCCTAATTAGGAAAAGAAGCAGAACTGCAATGGATCCAGCTAAATAGTTTCAGCTTCAAAAGAGTTGACAAATATCCATGGGATTTTTGAATGTATTGTTCTTTTTATTTTTAAATCCTTTTTAGTTTAAATCCAAAGACAAAGAGGTCCTGCTTAGATTTAGACTGTTGCTCTCCTCACAGTACTAGTTTATTACATCCACGCCCACTTTAATGCCCTTTTTGATTGCTGAGACAAGACAGCGTAGAAACATTTTTGTCTATATAATCATTGGAGCCAAAGGTATCTAGAAGACGTGAGACGATGTGATGTGACACTTAAGAGAGGCAAAAGTAGGCTGGAAATGTTCTTCTGAGAAAAAGCTGTGTAAATCTGGCCCTTGTACCCGTACTTTGAAAACCAATATTTTACTTTTAGAGAGGGCTTAAGAGCTGTAAACAAACTTAACCCTGGAAGTCCTCCGGGAGGTGAAAAGTTACCACTGCCTTCCTGCTACCCAAGGGACACTGCACGGACCACAGCCGGGATGCCGATCCTGCTGGCCAGACATCTGCCCACATGAGATGTCCCTTGCTACCCAGTGAGCAGGGACACCTCAGGCACTCCCAGCTCCGGTCCCGCTGAATCAAGGAGCGTTTGAATATGGAGTTCAGATGAGGCAGGATTATTCACTTATTCTCCAGCACTGTTATAAACTGTTAGTCTACTTTAATGCCAGAGTATCAGAAAAGAAAACTATTTTACTATTGGTGATGTTTTTTCTTACTGCTGTACCTCATCATAGTTAATGTTGTATTTTTTGGTCTTAAAACAGAAGCAGACTCCCTGCCAGCTCCATTTCTCATAAATGCTCAGATGCTGCCAAAGCAAGATGAACTGCCGTTCAAAAATGCATCGTGTTGTACAATTGCCTTAAATGGCCCAATGTCCAATCAAAATACTAATGGGACAGAGATATAGCTCTGATAATGCATTCTGTGCATGCTGAAGTCAGGTGGATTTGGAGAGACGGTGTTCTGGGGGAAATACTGAGCCAGGCGGTTTCCAGTCCTGCTTTTATACACTAAATACATCACGTGGCAGAAGGACTCCACCAGTTACCTACCTTCTTTTGTGTTACTTTCTTTCCCCTCAGAGGTGAATCTGGTGCTGGCAAGACAGAAAATACCAAAAAGGTCATTCAGTACCTGGCTGTTGTTGCTTCGTCACATAAGGGCAAAAAGGACATCAGCATCACTGTAAGTGAGCTCTTCCGTATTCAACCCTTCTTCAGGCCTGTTAGGACTGTACTGAGCTGACTGTGCTAACAGCAAGTCAGCGTCTGTGGCTTGCCAAAGAGGCGACATATTAAGAGTACACAGTTACGTCACAGCTCTATGTTTACGGAAAAAAACTTTAGTTTGACACCCCCTTAGGCATCAAATCAGAATGTACTTCACTAGAAGAGAAATATTCATAGCTTTCCATATGCAAAGCACCTATTTATATCCTAGCATGAAGACCTTGAAGTCTGCAAGGGCTCAGGTCCTTATTTTACCCTCGGCCCCTGGCAACTAAGAAGTTTGGGAAAGCCTTTAACCAACACATTGTCCAACTGCGTCACAAAAATGTATACCAGCATTTAAACTTCCAAAGTTTTGGTTGGCTTTGTGAGCAAGTAACTTCCTTACTAACTCGAAAAGAGTCCCAGCATAAGACTTGTCTTTTGTTTTTACTCCTCTGTCAGATAGAACAATTTTAAAAGGCACAATTTTTTTAAAGAAGTCCTTTGTTCCTTCCAAATGTGTAGTAGTCTTGTTTTAGTGACTGAAGTTTGTTTTCTTGCTCTGAACCATAAGACGAGCTTATACCTGCCCCGTTCCCAGAGCCCATTAGTGTGGCTGAGGCTCTCAACTGTCTTTGATGTTTTCAGTGATACAACCACAGGTCCTACCTCATTTCCAGCCTTTTGAATGTTATTCAAGCATCTGCAAAAAAACGTAGCAATACGCTTTTATGGCAAAACAGGCTTAATTCAGGAAGACATTTCAGTGTGTCCCAAGTGCAAGACTGGGTCTAAAATAAGTAATTAATAGGGCAGTGGGAAGCAAAGTGAAAATCTCATGACCACCTGTGCTGGCTCTCACAGCCGCCCTTGCCTACCCTGCATGCCAGCAGACAGAAGACTCCAGAGCACAGGGTGCGCAGCCCGGCCTCTTCCACCATAAATAATTGTTGTTTATGTACAGCAGATTCTGCTTTGGGGCAGGGGAGGGAGTAGATGTCCCTTTGGGTAGTATTTTCTAGACATCTGTGATTAAATTTAGTGGAAACAGTCCAAGACTGAAGGCATCGTTTATACGAAAAACTTATTTCTTCCTACTGTGTCCCTGCT
Organism: Steatornis caripensis; assembly: GCA_013398225.1. Classification (NCBI taxonomy): domain Eukaryota; kingdom Metazoa; phylum Chordata; class Aves; order Caprimulgiformes; family Steatornithidae; genus Steatornis; species Steatornis caripensis. The sequence goes on from VZSC01015873.1 coordinate 90,299, forward strand.
CAGTGGCTGGGGGAAATGAACTTGTGGTTTAAAGGCCATTCCTAATGGGCACGTAAGTGCAGTTGCTGCTGAATCCTCTGGGGAATTACGTGAGTCTCGGGATCGAACTGGCCCTGAGACAGATCTGAAGGCAAAGTTCCAGCAGATGGTAGCTGAGAGAAAGTCTAAGTTGTTCTAGAACATGCTGACAAATAGTAAGTCAGTGACTGGGACTACTGACACTGCAATTTCAGTCATCAAAAAATAATGAATAACAAAATGCCTCAATTGAACCAGAGAACTGGGGATTTACCGTAAAAATATCTGCCCTTTCTCTACCATAAAAATATCCAAAAAATGTCTGGTCCCAGGAGACTAACCTGGGACTGGATCCAAATCCCATCCCTTTGCTTCAGGGTTTGTTTTTTTTCCTTCAGTTAAAATGCTCTACGTACGTTAATGGTATTTGTACTCTTGGTACGTCTGCAATAGATTGATTGTACTTGTGTTCCTTGTTTATTTGCATGGAAACTGTATATTGGTTATTTTAATATATGAAAAACAATAAAATCGTCTGTGTAATGGAAATGATACTGACACTTGTTTTATACCACGTTATTCAATACAGCAAGGTCCATCTTTTTCTTACGTGAGTAACTTAGACTGTTTGATGTGTGTTTAAGGCACTGAGTGTAGATCTGCATGCTATTGTTGCACCTCGAAAATTTAAGAGAGATTTTGTTGAAATATGTTGTATGATAGGATAAAAAGCAACAATAGCGCCAAATGCTCTCACAAATCGACCCTAACTGTGTCAGGCTCCATGGTAAAGAATGAGGCCTGACACAGGCGGGGTCATCTTTCAAATATCACTCTCTTCTATATGTCTGTGTTCAAATTGCCATAGTTTGAATGAAATTTCCCACGATCCTGAAAGAGCCACTCAGCCTGAAATTGAGCAATGTGATTTCTGAATGAAAATACCCAAATGCTTGCTGTGCTTCAGGTTGAACTTTTTAGGGCTGTTGTGAAATAATTCCTAAACCTCACGGTGTTAGATTGATTTGGTTGGCTGCATGCTTTCTATTTGATGTTGCTTTCAATTTTACATGTTCATGTAACTGTTAAGAATTGTTCACATCCGCAAAAGTTAGCATGTTCCTAGCTTGCTGCTATAACGTGTAACAACAGAGCAATTCCCACTGCAGCGTGTGTCTGCAGGTGTGTTATGGCAGTTTCTTAAAGGCCCTCCTAGGCCCTCCTGTATTGTGGTGTGCCGTACCAGCGTACCAGGGCTTTGGGAATATAGGCAGGTTTGCCAGCAGATTCTTTCTGTTTCTGTGCCACACAAATGAGATTTTTTTTTTTCTTTTTTTGGGGTCTTTTTTTCCCCATTCTGACTGCTATCTCTCGACTTTGGCTATGACAAAGGGCAGTGTGTTGCCCCTTAGTTAATGCAGTTCTTCATTTGATAAGCTCTGCAAAAAAACTAATTCAGTGCCGCATAGGCAATTCTGTGGAGTTCAGTGGACTTACAGCTGCGTATGACACTGTTGATTTGGAGCCACAGTCTTACACCCCAAGTTTATGGCATAGTTCAGTTCTCACTAGAAGCAGGTGGTTTCTGTCTTAGTTTAGCAGACAAGGCTCTGTTTTGTTGTGACCATCTGATTTCAGCAACACTCTATGCTTATAGTGAAGTTTCTAAGTCTACAGAGTGTAACTGGAAAGATTTGCTCAGTACAGAGAAACTTCAGGGACTTTTAGGAATTCATTACTTATTCTAGGAATCCCGTATTAGTTTGTCTGGAAATCTTCCTTGCCTGTTCCTTCAGCTTTTGGGTAGTAAGGTTTGGGGGATTTTTGGCCAGGTTTTTATTTTCTGTTTTTTTCAAAATGCAGCCTTGATACATGCCTTAGCTCTCAAAAGATCTATGCTCTCAGGAAGGTGCTCATTCTCCCGTCCCCTGACATGCAGATAAGTTTAGCCACTTGTTAACAATCTGTTGGTTTTTACTGATGTTTTTGAGGCAGCTCTCATTATTGCCACACAAGTTACAAGACATTCGGAAATGGCGTTTAGAAAAAGTTTACCAGTTTTGCACACTAATTGGGAAGCACTTTCATTTCCCAAATTATTTCTTCTAGATTGAACGTAAGTGTTGCTTTATTTTCTAATAAAAATTATTTAAATGATACCATATTATCTATCAGGGACTTTTTCCTTTTCAGAGTGAGTTATTTGAAATAATGCATGTTACTGCAGGTTAGTATGCAAAGAATGGGATGACAAGAAGCAAATGTGAAAGTGAGTGACCTTATAGGGTAGAGATGAATGAAAAGTTAAAAAAAGCGGTATTCATAAGCGAAGGATTTTTTCAGCTTCATTGACTTGTTTAGAAATAGGAGTATTAAATGCATGCTCGTTTCATTGCATGATTTGTTTCATTAGCAATTACCAATCACAATTAACAATATAATACAAAGTTTGTGTGTTTGCATGAGAATTCATTATCCTAGTTTGAAATAAATCAATGCATTTCCATATTTAACCTAAATAGCCTTGCATGGATCAATATTAATAGACTTGATGAAATCTGCTTTGTAGCTTTGTGCCACATTACATTAAAATGATTCTCGGCAAGTTATTCTAATTACATCATCATTTGCTAGCAAAGGATCTCAATAAACTAACTTGGAAAAGACAAGCTAGAGGTTCCTTTAAGCTTATCCCTTTGAAAAATTATATTGAACTGGAAAAAAATATATTTGACATTGAATGACCCTTTTTTTAAAGAAAGGCCAGTCATGATGCTAAACAGATTAATAGACTTTAATCTGTCACAGGCAACAGGGCTGGAAAAGGGTCATGTATACAGGACAGCAGTCAACTGCACAAATATATAAACACAAGCATTAACAGAGAATGAAAACAAATCCACATGAAGTGCAGTATTCAGCAAAAAAATGTTACAGACTTAAACTATCTTTCACATTTTAATCCGGTGTACATTTGTTGGTTTTAATCAAGTAATTATGAAGTTTAGGGTTAACTGCATCTGAATGAATTTTAGGGTGAGCTGGAAAAACAGCTTCTCCAGGCAAACCCTATCCTTGAAGCTTTTGGAAATGCCAAAACTGTGAAGAATGACAACTCCTCCAGATTCGTAAGTAGGAGAAATCCAGTTTGGTCTACGTGGGGGGGAGGTACAGCAACTTTTAAAACACAATGTACGGACAGCGGCCCTCATCAGTGCTTCTCTCTAAAGGGTGTCTTAAAACTAATCCCTTAAAAATAGTTTCGAATTCCTCGCTGAAATAGGAATTTGGCCTTACAGAAGATCAAGCTCAAACTTGCCAGTACCATTTTCCTGTCAGAGTTCAGCAGTCTGTGCGTGGCCTTCAAGAATCAATTCCTGCTCCAGGATTTATCCACCTTCAGAATACTTACAAACAAAATCTGTGCTTTCTTTCTCTTTGCACCACTGTTGAGCATATACCTCATGAGGTGTGACTGTTACTTATCAAGAGTGGTTAATCTATTAAATTAAAAACCACAGGAAAAAAAGAAAAAACAGTCATACAGATTCAAGTTCGAATGATGTGAGCTGAGGGCTGTCACTATTTGATGACACTTTTTTCTGAAAGTGCTGGCCGGTGCTCGTTTTCCCTGCAGACCCTCCTCTCCCACCTCTGCACTCTCCCTGCAAAGTTCAGGGATCCATGCAGAGGAACACTAGCAGATCAAGTTACGCAGATCCAATACCATTCCCTCTTTGAACGTGGGGAAATCAAAGTAGAAAATAGATGTTGTCATATCCCCAGCTTCCAAAGCCTGGTCCAGGAGGAAGCACTCCTTTCCATCTAAGTGCCTGAACGAAATGTGGGGGCAAACCTCTGCAGAGAAGGGAATATCAGAGAAGTTCACTTCCTTTCAGGCTTTTCCATGGGTTGTCCCGGCAGGAGGGAATCAAGCATGTTATTCTTAAGAGGATGATGTACATGTCTTATTAAGCAGGCTAAATACTAATGGTGGAAAACCCGGCATAACCTGAAAGAACAGCCCAATCTAGATCTTCTTTTCATTCACAGGGCAAATTCATCCGCATCAACTTTGATGTGACAGGCTACATTGTCGGAGCAAACATAGAGACTTGTATCCTTTTCAGTGAGCTGCACTGGAAGCTAACTAGGCTGAGCAGAAGGAAGTAAGATAAACAAGCACCACTGCATGTCTAAGAAAGGCAAATATTGCTGAGGCTGGTATAAACAAAGATGGAGGGAAGTGGCTCCATTTATGCTGATACCAGCTTCCCAGTTTGTTTTACTCTCATGTTTACGTTTTCAGGTCTGTTTTCTTAGCTATAGGAAAGTGTGCTATTTCCCATATGCAGCTTCAGAAAATGGAAGCACTGTACCAAAGGCAACGGCAGGGGACTTTAAAAGCAGAGCACCAATAATACAAAAATGGGAAAAGATCGTTTTGTGGTTAAGGTTGCACATGATCTTGAGAGCTATGCGGTCATTTTGTTTTGTATCAGTGTGATCCTGCACGGGTCACTCCTGTCTTCATTTCCAGCTACATAAAAAGTTTTGAAACTTTACTGTTTCTTACTGGTACTGTGACAGGCACTTTGAAAAAACACTGAATGCTTGGTGCTATCACTACAGTTTACCTAGGAACTTGGAGAGTGCTTCCCAGTTTTCAAGTCCAGGTTTGGCACTTTGTCCCAGTCCTAACTGCATGCTGGGATGAAGTCCAGATGCTCAGTACAATCTCTCTCTCAGCCCTGTGCACCCTGGCTTCTGTAAGGGAAGGGTCCTGAGCCTTGCAGACTGAACAATTGTGCCCATGGCTGCATGTGCCCTGCTGTTTGGGTGTGCTGGGATAGAGGCATTCCAAGAAACAGCATTGCAAATAACCTGTTAAGGGAGAAGTCTATATAATACCTAGTATGACAGCTTTCTAGTTCATGCCTGGAGGATTGAAGGGTCATTTTAATAAAAGTAATACCTTTCCCTTCCACCCCTCTAAAGACTTTATATTAATAAAGACAAAAGGAAAAGCCAAAGAATATGGTGCAGTCAGAAGAGCTGCCTTATAGTCCTTATAGTTCCTCTCCCTTTGTCAAACCAAGGCATAGTTTATCCTAAAATTGCCTTAATCTCTGCATGTTTTGTTAAACAGCCACAGTCAGAAATTACATGTTCTGGAAAGTCACTCCACTGAAGGGAAGCAAATATTTTGCTGATGCCCCAGGTAGCATCAAGTGCTAGATTTTTCCAGAGAAGTTGTCTGCTCTGGATGCTAAATACTGCCCTGCTGTTTCAAATGACACACCCAGAGCAGTGAGTTATACATCAATAACCTCAATGTATTTTTTCAGGAAAAAAGTACAGACGTTTCAGAGAAATTCAGCTTAGCCTGACTTTGCTTGCCAAGTACTGTTGCCTCTTCCTTTGGTTATGTTTATGAGATCGTGCGTTTTTAACAAACAAATTAATATGTAGCTAGATTCTGCAGTGCTGCATTGCTCATCTTTGCATCGAGAAGGAGCTGCTTGCTCCAGTAAATGAGAAAGATGCAGCTATGAAGAAGGACCTTACCTCTTGGGTGTAGTATCAAACAACAAGCAGTTTATCTTTCTGCGCTTATTTTGACAAGTGATCTTTAGAAAAAAACAGGTTTTAATTTTTTTGGTCTTAACCGAAGTTTTATCTATAGCACTATAGCTTTAAAGACTGAATCACTGACTGATGTTGAAATACTTACACTATTGCCAACGTCATTTTTAGTATAGTCAAAAAAATGGACTGTAAATAAAGTTTGTGTTTATTGCTTTTATACCTACAATACTGGCCTCAAGAACTTTTTTTTCTAGCAGCTCCACCTTATGTTGGAAGAATTATATTGGTACTTGATTTAAAAGTGGCGTGAGTAACTCACAAGTTATATTGTGAGTACTATTTTTATATATGATTTTAGAAGCATTTATGTCTATTGTGGTGCTTATTACCATGATTACCAGCATCTACCATACAATAAGAGGTTGGAAATTGATCTAATTGTCGTGAAAATAATACCAATACCAGAGCTCCTGCCACAGAATTAGATGCATGCTCACGTTAGACAAGTTTGTGGTAAATATTTCAACAATGCTATGATGGTTCTGAGGCTGGTGGCACAATTAAGAAAGGACTGAATATGTTATTGATTTTTTTTAACACACTTGACGAACAGATTTGCTTGAAAAATCCCGTGCTATTCGTCAGGCTAAAGATGAGCGAACATTTCATATCTTTTACTATTTGATTGCTGGAGCTTCTGAACAAATGAGAAGTAAGTTACTTGCTAATGATTCTTAGGTCTCATTGAACAGTCTGAGCAATAGCTTAAGTAATTTATCTTAACTTCTTTAATTGTGTATATTTCAATCCTTTCTATAAATAAACAGCTCTTTAGCTACAGAAAATAATTCTCTCAAGCGAATTATCAGAAAGCTTCAATTGATGGCCACCTGTTTGAGGCAGGTTGTTTGCAGCTTACAGGATGTTTCAATTTACAGGAGATGTAAACCCATTGTGATCCCATCTTGAATGATATGGAGAAAATGAATAGGGAAGAGTTACTAATTATTTTTTTTTACACAAAAGAAATTGAAATTCTCGATAAAAATATTGAATTCTGGTTTTAAAGAAATGAAGATAATGTCTTTCCCACAACATATTATTACACTGTAAAACCCATAGTTTCAGAAAGTTGAGAAGGTGAAAAGTGTAAGTGGATCCAAAAACAGGATTAGCCATAATACGTATTAGAACATCATGGTTCAAATATGACACCTTTCCCTAAATCACTGGTTACCAAAGAATATATAAAGCAACAGATAACTCTCTATTTTCCCTGTTTTTTATGCTCCTTACCTAAGAATCTGTTGTTGGCCACAGTATATGGCTGAAGAGTCTTTTGGTCTGGCCCACTATGGTTGTTACCTGGTTCCATTCTTACTGTTACCTGATAGGAATCCCCACAGGGAGAAGTGTAATTCTGAGCAGGTTACGCACGGCACTAGGTGAAAGATTTTTGGGAAGAATGGCTCAGATTTGAGTCCGTAGGGTAGAAAATTCCACTGAGGGGCAGAGATGTTCCTCAGTTACTAATGAAAACTGGAAATTTAACACAATCAAGCTTGCTAAATGAAGAGTTATTTTGAAAATATTTGTGCACCGCAAAACCCTAGACTCCTCATACCAGCAGAGTCTTCCTTTCTTTAGACGCTGGTTTTTTTTTCCTGTTGTTCATTGGGAGAACTCATGAACCAAGAGCATTAAGCACCTAAGTAAAGCTTTTCTTCTTTGCTTTTTAGATGATCTGTTGCTGGAAGGCTTCAACAATTATACCTTTCTATCCAATGGCCACGTGCCTATTCCTGCTCAACAAGATGATGAGATGTTCCAGGAGACCTTGGAAGCCATGACAATTATGGGCTTTACTGAAGAGGAAAAGACAGGTGAGAACTGTTAGCAAGATTGTATTCAAGGTATACATCTGCAAGTGATACTGTATAGAGACGCAAATGCACAGAGGTTAATTCTGTCCAGATTAATCACTTTGCAAAACGTGCATATGAAGTAAGATTCTACATTCATATAAGAAAATTAAGATTATTTAGATCTTATGTCCATGTTTCTCTGGAGAAGTGTGATCTTGCATGAACCACCAACTGGATGATTCTAAATGTACCCATGTTATTTAACTTCTCTGCCTCTTATTTCCTCCTTTGGTAACTATTACCCACTGTTACCTAGCTATTGTTTCTATGAAGTGCACTGTGAATTAGTGCCCATAGATTTCCCTCCTTCTCAGGAGGTATTAGATGAATTAAACCATAGATGTCTCATGCAAAGAGACACCTTAAGAATAACATGAGAACTCAGTTCTGTGTGATCAGGAGAGACACAAGATCAAGCCAGGATCTAAACACAGGACCAAGATCACACAACACAAGCAGCATGGTCAGAGCCAGTAACAACAAGCAACTGAACTGGTGGCAGTACAGTGACAGAAGACAACATAAACCAGAAGCAGGAATCTGGGGGGAGGACAGCAGGGGCTGAGGACAGACTGGCAGTGAAGACACTGAAAGCGCTGCCATAGATCCACGACACAAACACTACCAGCCTCCTTGGAATCATTGCCACCTTTGTATTAAACAGGGTGATGCTTCAGGAAGTCTTGTGAATGTTAGGGTGACTGTTACTGCCTTGCAAGGAGGTCTAGTTACGATCTACTGCTTTTAGGTTGCTGTTAGAAATGTTCTACTTAAAAAATTACTACAGCGGCCTACCTTTTCCCATTGCTGCAGTGGGTATCAGTGGGAGCAGATGAAGCCAATAACGAAAACTCTTTACAAACCACCTCCTTCAAAGGTTTATACTGGCAGCACTTGCTGGAAACAGTGACAGAAATATTGAAGAATCACCACCTGTATTGGAAAATAGAGTATATATCATCAAAGAGAAATTATCTCTGAGATGCATAGAACAAGTAGTGACGCACAGGACAGCTCTGTACAGTAATTTAAACATGAATCAAATAAAATAATTTTCACAATATTTTGCTGTCCATCTGAATGAAGAATTGCAATGCTTTTTCTTAGTAAGTCTTATAAATTGCAGAGACTTGTTTGTAGGAGGAACATGACGTGCACACCTGACCCATTTGAATTCCACAGCATCAGTGCAGTTGTCAGCATCCAAAAGGAATATAGTACATGGTGCTTTGAAAAGTAAGTTGTGTTTATGAAAGGGAAGATTTCTCACTAGAAGAACTCCATACATATCCAGAACAGACTACTGAATTCAAGCCAGTGCTAACAACAGTAATGACTGTTTAAAGCCATTTTTTCAGAACTTTCCAACAACTAGCATGAAAAAGTTGCAAAATATTCTGATTTAGGTTTGAAAGAAATGGAACGGGCTCAGATAGCTCATATTTGTATTCACCTATTCAGAGAAAAGAGAAATAAAAACAAAGAGCATGAACCAACAGGTAAACTGTTGAAAATGAGGGCCTGCCAGAGACATCCATCTGCATAGCTTTTACCTCTCACTGTTCCTGGGAGTGTGCAGGGCTTCAGCTGGTGCATGCCAGTGTGCATTACCCACGGATGCAAAGTGCCATGACCCAAGTGACACCTGGTGGCAGACACAGCATCACCCCATGGCTTGAGTCTTGGACCAGCTGTGGCAGCCAGGAGCAGAGCTCCATCACATCCCACCCCCCTGCATCAGTGACTGAGGGATGCTGAGAAAAAACGTCTTGCCTCGCAGGACAGCAGTGGAAATCCCAGCCTTGGTAAATTCAGATGATGTTACCGATGAAGACTGGTTCATTCTCCTGCCAGGGATGTGTATTGGTGTTGACAGCAGCATTCTCCGTTACAACAACAGGAGTCATATTACTGTCTGAACCCCTTTAACTTAATGGTCTAAAATATAAGCCCATTAGGACAGTATTCTTCTCCTGTGTAAGTTTACCAAAGAAACAGATAGAACTCCCTAGATTCATACAATCTCATCTGCAACATACCAGTAGATTTTACTATCTGAAGTTAGGCAACATCACATTTATATATATTTCAGTAATCAAACATTACTCAACTACTTTTCTGTACCTTGACATTAATCCTTCAAAGATTTGTACACATTTGATTTTAGTTGCACAACTAAATATCTACATGTTCCTGCATAGCTGGAGCTTCCAAAGTGCCATACATGTTTGAAGTTGCTGGTAATTCATAGCTATTTTTTAATTTTAAAGACAGATATAGATTGTCAAGCGACTGAGCAGGGAAGGTGCTACAGGCCACTGTGAGTGTGAGATGAATTTCCAAGACCTGGGGGCCTGCCTGGGGAGCCAGCACAACTTAGCTTGGAGGTGCTGGTGTTCCCAGACTGGCCTGTTTACTCCCCTGCAGATTGTTGAGATGCTGTTCAATCAGTTCATGCTCAAACTCGTAGAGTTTATGGCACAGCCTTTTAAAGCAAACCAAGCTCTTCCTGTAGAGGTATAGGCTACCATAGGCAATAGAATGAATCTTCGGTATTGCAGAGAATATAACTTTCAAAATGTATCTGTTTTGTTCCTCTTTTATATTATCTGTTTCTCTTACAGCTATACTGAAGGTTGTTTCATCTGTCCTACAACTGGGTAATATTGTCTTCAAGAAGGAGAGAAACACTGATCAAGCTTCAATGCCAGACAATACTGGTAGGATTTGCCACTTAAAAAATCTAGTTAACATTAAAAAATTAATAAAATAGCAGCTGAGTAAGCACTCTTTATCATTTTTTTTTATTTAATTATTACATACATACTTCACGGGATTTAAAAGATACACCATACTTAAAATCAAATCAGTTAATGGTACCTTTTCTAGTAATGTTGAATCCATAAATTGATGAACAGTGAATTTGCTGCTTGGATCATGAATAATACTTTTATGGCAAGTGGTGTCTCTTATATGTACAACAAAGGAGCTTTTAAGGAAAATAAATAATTTCACATACTTGTCGAGCTGCTCCTACTCACATTTACTGACCTGCTATGAGAAAATTCAGCCTGAAATAAAATCTCACTTTTTTATTCTAGCTGCACAAAAAGTGTGTCACCTGATGGGGATTAATGTGACAGATTTCACAAGATCTATTCTAACCCCAAGGATCAAAGTAGGACGAGATGTTGTTCAGAAAGCTCAGACCAAAGAGCAGGTATCTACTTGCAGTCTGCTCAGCTCTTCTGAAACTATTCTCCTTTCTTCTTATTGTCTTACATCTTGCCTAAAGGGAAATATCAATTCTCTGTCTCATCATGGCTACAGAAATCAGCAGCTAATTGGGTTTCTTCTTTTACTTACAATTTTATCTCCTTCTTCTTTTCAGGCGGACTTTGCGATAGAGGCTTTGGCCAAGGCACAATTTGAACGTCTTTTCCGTTGGATTCTAGCTCGCGTAAACAAAGCTCTGGATAAAACAAAAAGACAAGGCGCTTCCTTCTTGGGGATCCTTGATATTGCTGGATTTGAGATTTTTGAGGTATGTCTTGTGGGACACAGGTTGGCGAAACCCCTTATTATCATGCAGTGGTTTGGACATAAGGTGACAATCTAATTTCAGGTCACAAAACCAATTTGTTTCTTTGAAGCTGGCTAGCAGCCCATGGCCAACGCAGCCCCCAGGCCTATTACACCTGGCTGCTTCCTTGGGCAGGAAGGGCTGGGGGCTGGCAGCTTCCTGCTGGGCTTCTGCAGGACTTAATTTTTAGAGTCAGTTTACGTTTATTGAACAGGTCCCAGTACAAAGACTTACCACTTGAGAACTTCCTGTAAATTTTCAAGACCTTCTATTAGAAAAATACGGATCCTTATATTTCAATTATTGTAATATGTAAAAAGAAATAGAAGACAGCAAATTTCATCTTGTCATTTAAATTCCGTCTTTAAGGTCTCTTTCTAACATTAGGAATTCACTTTTTTCCTCTACACAGATCAATTCCTTTGAGCAGCTGTGCATCAATTACACTAATGAGAAACTTCAGCAGCTTTTCAACCACACAATGTTTATATTGGAGCAAGAGGAATACCAGCGAGAGGGCATCGAATGGAATTTCATTGACTTTGGCCTTGACCTGCAACCTTGCATTGAGCTGATTGAAAGACCAGTAAGAGTCTATCTCTACAGGTGGTATACTACATAGCATGCATCAGGATCAGTAATGTATCAGTACAATAAGGGAGCCGTTTAAGGTATTTCAGATCCTTTGTTGCCTGGGAGGATTTGTAACATAAGGGAAAAAGAAGGTGGTGCTCGCTCTTTGTCTCTGCCTGTGATGTTACTGATCTGATATTGGTCACATTGCAGACCAACCCTCCAGGTGTTCTGGCTCTGCTGGATGAAGAGTGCTGGTTCCCCAAAGCTACTGACACATCCTTTGTGGAGAAACTAAGTCAAGAACAGGGCAACCATCCCAAATTCCAGAAGACCAAGCAACTCAAGGATAAAACCGAGTTCTGTATAATGCACTACGCAGGAAAGGTACTGGACAGATTGAGATATTTTGACTTAGGGAACTCTGATTTTTTGATGCCCAAATGGTAAAAAAGAAACAGTCTGGTACCTGCATTGATAAGAATGGCTGTAATAATATAATGTATACATTAAATGCTTTAATTACATAACACAGGAAATAAGATTTGCAAAACGTTCATGGTTGTGCTAAGCTCCTCAGAAAACAGAAACAACCAGCACTGGGTTATTGAAAATCCAAGTAATTTAGATTCCTTTCTACCAAGCAGATTTTTTAAAGGCAGGGCACATATCCTGCCATGGGTATGTCTGCAAAAAGCTTTTAAGATGCTAGTACATGTAAGAATAAATACTCT
>VZSC01015873.1:102820-142643 GCA_013398225.1 Steatornis caripensis
AGAATAAATACTCAAATCAGCTCTTAACCATGCAGAGTTTTTCACATTATTATAATTTGTATGATTTTGTGTTAATACAGTGTCCCATGTTCTTGGACACTCCAGATTTCTTTATCAAGCACAGATTTTTGACGTAGCACTGTTTCCTGCAGGTTACCTACAATGCAACTGCCTGGCTAACAAAGAACATGGATCCACTAAATGACAACGTGACTTCTCTGCTGAACCAGTCTTCAGACAAATTTGTAGGAGATCTTTGGAAAGATGGTATGAATTGCAACTCTAAATCAGTAGTGTGGTTTAAAGGAGAAACTTCTACTAGAACTTTTTGACAGCTGTCCCTTGCTGGCAGGACACAAGTGCGAAAATGATAAGCATAGAAGAGACTGAACTAAGAAACAAGAATAACGTGTTCTAAAGAGACATTTATGGAAAGAATCATTAGACAGTTTTAAGCACTAACAAAAAATGTCCTTATTATTATTCAGCAACAGAATAAAAATTATTCATTACACTTATAATGTTGCTGAATATGTTATATTGTAGACCTCATTTAATACAAGTTATTGTTGGGTTTTATGAATGACTTACCTTACACACTCCCCGCACAGTTCTCCCCAGAGATGTATAATCTCAACTAAAGTCCACCAGAAGAATGTCTGTATGCATATAAAACACTTTGTTTTTCAAAAGCTTGTATGGATCGGTAACACATATACTACAATATAAATACTTAATACATAGACATAAATGTGCATGCAAACACCAGCAAGGTGGTTCTGAATTATCATATAACTGAGGGAGATTAATAGCTAGACTTTGAGAACCCCTGGGTAACAGATGGGAGTCAAGAGATGTCATTGTTCCTGGTTCTGACACCAACCTACCAATTGGATATTTTGCAGGACTGTCCTTTTTAGGGCAAACAAAATATAATATAGTCTGTGTATTCAGTTGCTCCATTCTGTCACTAGTTACAAAGATCCTCATTTTCATGTTTACAGAACTAGACTATTTACCCAGAAGGCTCTTCCAGTACTTTTCTTAGTATGCTTCTACTGCATCAAAAATATATTGGTCCTCTTCAGGAAGATGCATTTTAGCAAGGCCAGTGACAAGTGTAATGGGAGGTGAGGACAGTTTATATAAGCAGTTCCATTCATACTTGCTTTTATATTTCAGTGGACCGTATAGTTGGGCTGGACCAGATGGCCAAGATGACTGAAAGCTCACTTCCTAGTGCTTCAAAAACCAAGAAAGGCATGTTCCGTACTGTTGGCCAACTCTATAAGGAGCAGCTGACCAAATTGATGACCACCTTAAGGAATACCAATCCCAACTTTGTCCGCTGTATCATTCCAAATCATGAAAAAAGGGTAAGTTTCAAATGCTTGATTTTCAGACTCCTGACACATTATTCATGTTGAGCTGCTCACTGTACCAGCACGTCACAGAGCTGAATGATGTGTTCAAATATAGATACACAGCTGGTAACATTTTGGTAAATTCCTACTGTGCTAAAAATAGTTTCTGTTCTCTTTTTCAGGCTGGCAAACTTGATGCTCATTTAGTGCTGGAGCAGTTGCGCTGCAATGGTGTCTTGGAAGGTATTCGTATCTGCAGGCAGGGATTCCCCAACAGGATTGTCTTCCAGGAGTTCCGTCAGAGGTAGGAATCTCTAGCTTGGCCCCAATTCTGGGTTTAATAGCGGTGTAATATATGTTTGCCTGTACAAAATAATGTGATGTGTTTCAGCCTCCCTAATACCAACGTCTTTTGGCAGATATGAAATTCTTGCTGCAAATGCTATTCCTAAAGGATTCATGGATGGGAAGCAGGCTTGTATACTGATGGTGAGGAAAGCATTTTTGATGATCCTATTGATAATCAGGTCTATACTTCTCATATAAAAGCTGTTGAGAGTGAACAGAAGTGAGGAGTAATTTTTAATACCTTAAACCTCAGCACTGGAGTTAACAAATATCCCTGTTTTCCTCCAGATCAAAGCATTAGAACTTGATCCCAACTTGTACAGAATTGGACAGAGTAAAATATTCTTCAGAACTGGCGTTCTGGCTCACCTGGAGGAAGAGAGAGACCTGAAGATCACAGACGTTATTATTGCCTTCCAGGCTCAGTGCCGAGGCTACCTAGCAAGAAAGTAAGAATACGTACTAAAAAAAGAATGTCTTCTGCAGCAGAGTATCTACAGTAGCCTTTAGTTCTCTATATAACAAATTAGAGAGATTAAGACATTTTATTATTATCTATTATTTGTATTGCATTAGAACTCAACTTGCATTCAATGGACCCCTTTCCTGCCCAGAAGAGGCTTATTAGTATAATTACAGGGAAGCAATTACATTGTGAGGCTACTTACATCCTCTGTACAGTAAACTCCCTGAGGCAATGACCCATCATTTAAACATGTGTTTGTACAAGCAGGAGAAGGATCATCCCAGTCTATGACTGGAGTCTTACACGCTATTACAAGCAGCAGAACCTCTGGCTTTTGTAAAATGAAATAATTTACACAGCTTGGGCATGAAGCATTGATCATCTAGCATGATCTCAGTTAATGTACTAACAATAATGCCCTTTTTCTGCACACTACCAAGGCTTTCATATTGCAGAGCAAAGAAATTTAAATGTAATAAGTTTCAAGAATGATGATCAATGCAAGTTCCGAGTGCCTGTGTGCTCTGGAAAGATGTTCACATCCAGAACTAGGTCTATACTTCGTGGTTTGCACCTACCTATGGAGTGCAAACAGCAAAACAGAAGACTAAAAATACCAGATAGCTAAATAGAGTTATCACCTCAAGAAAGCATGAGCACTGTTTAAGTGACAAAAGAATTTGTGCCAAACTTGTCAAACCATGTGGCTAACCAGCAAACTCTCACGCCAGAGTTTCTTTGTTTAATGCATGTATCTTGCAGACACCTATTCTGAGATTGAACAAATTTGCTTTATGTTTTTAATTGCAGAGCCTTTGCCAAGAGACAGCAACAACTGACTGCAATGAAGGTTATCCAAAGAAATTGTGCTGCTTACCTGAAGCTGAGGAACTGGCAATGGTGGAGACTGTTCACTAAAGTGAGTGTCTGCTATTGGTGAATCTCTCCTCAGCTTTCCAAAAGAAATTAAATGGACAAGATACGGACGCATATCATATCAGGTGTACTCCTTGTTCCAAAGTCCATTGCAGCTGATGACAAGAGCCTCATTAGCTTCACAAAATTTTGGGTTAGACATACTCTGGATAGTTATAAAACGCCATTAACATTAAAGTTAGTTCTAGCTTGAGAGGAAAAACTAGTTACGCAGAGGTTCCTAAAAGATTTTGCATGTCTGGGGACTTTTTTAATTGCCAAAAATGAAGTAATTCCACAAGGGTGATAATAAGACAAAGTAAAACTCAATTTTGTGAACATGTAGAGTTATGTATCTATGGTGGACTCAGTAGCTCAGGAGTTCTGTAACTGGGACACTAAACATCTTCCTGCTAAGCAATCAAGCAAATTAAGTCTCTTTTCCTATTGAAGAGGCCTGGGGTTTGTTTGGGCTTTTTTGTTTTGTTTTGTTTTGTTTTTCAAGAACAGCCTTCAGTTTGGATTGCAAAAACTGTTCCTACTTGCATCGATAGCAACCTCCTCTGCAACAGAAATAGGCAGTAACATGTTGCCTTTCTATGCAGAAGATGTAGCTTTTATACATGATCAAGGGACAAAACCACGCTCGGAGTCATTCAAAAAGTGGCACTATGGGAGGCAGAGGTGCTCACAAGGCTCCAAGAATTAACACTGAGATGGCCAAGAAGCTTGCTGGTTTAAAGATGCTTATATCAAGCTTGGCTGGACAGTATTTGTCCACTACTTGAGCAACAACAGACACTGGGAGTCAGCATGGCACCTTTAACTACCATGCTCAGTAACATAAATACAGGAAACATTCTTAAAAAAACTTTTTATTTTCAGGTGAAACCACTGCTGCAAGTCACCCGCCAAGAGGAAGAAATGCAGGCCAAGGATGAAGAACTACAAAAAACTAGGGAAAGACAACAAAAAGCAGAGAGTGAATTGAAGGAGCTGGAACTGAAACACACCCAGGTGATTTACAGCTCTGAGCCTCTGGGAAATGCTAGCTATTCTTCCACTATTTCTAGAAGCTATTACAAAAAAGGTGTCTTTTTTCCTTTGTACTCACGATTGTATTCACAGCGATGGTCCAGAACAAAAGTCCAGTGCAACCAAACTCCCAGTTACTTCAGCAGAGGCCTAATGCCCACACAAGAACCTGTGGTAGAGCTGCCTGCCTGTATACTAGCTAGCAAAAAGGCGCTGTGGGGCAATTCGCAATCCAAGTCTTAACTTCCTATCCATTTTATTTGCATAGCTTTGTGAAGAGAAAACACTCCTTCAGGAACAGCTTCAGGCAGAAACTGAACTGTATGCTGAAGCCGAAGAGATGAGAGTTCGTTTAGCTGCTAAAAAACAAGAGCTGGAAGAGATTCTGCATGAGATGGAAGCCAGAATTGAGGAAGAGGAGGAGCGCAGCCAGCAGTTGCAAGCAGAAAAGAAAAAGATGCAACAACAAATGCTGGTAAGGAGGCATAAGTGACAAATACAGACAATAACTTGTATCTCACAGAGAAAGAATGGAGACCAGCAAACCTCAGATCCTATGAAAGTTCTTGCTACGCAGCCCTCTGCAGAATATGTGCCTGTGTGACTGAAGTAAGAATAATCAATTTATGTTCTTTCCTCCAGAGTTCTCTTCTTCCCCATCTCAATTTTAAATAATCTTTTGTCTAAAAAAATTATTTTAGCGAATCTTTCCTTCTAAATCATCAAATATTAGATTGTCTAGTTCTTAATAAAAACAACAAAGTCTACAACATGCTCCACATACAGTGACAAACATTAAGCTTTTTCTATAATCTAAGCAGAATTTTATTTCCAGAATTCATGTTTTGTGGGTTTCTTTTCTCCCTCAAAGGACCTTGAGGAACAGCTGGAAGAAGAAGAAGCTGCAAGGCAGAAACTGCAACTTGAAAAAGTAACGGCAGATGGCAAGATAAAGAAAATGGAAGATGATATTCTCATAATGGAAGATCAGAATAACAAGCTAACCAAGGTAAGCTTTGTGGGTCCATTTTCTTACTTTGTGAAAATAGCACAAGATCAGAGAAAACCCTGTCTTCCAGTAGAAGAGGAATACTTTTGACTATAGTCTCATGGATGTACAGATTGACCAGACCATCAAGTCTAGCCTCTATCAAACAAGTTTCTGATAATTTTTCCATGATCAATTAAACAATTCAAAATGGTGTACAACTACTAGTTTTGAGGTCTGTTGTGGTAAAAATATCTGCAAGCAAAATACCCACAGCAGTCAAGTACGATCAGTGGAAGATTTCTTCTTGGCCCCAGAGGAAATGATTCTCTTGGTTTTCAACTAATTTCAACCAAACTTCATGATTAAAACTGGAAGTAAGCATGTATTCCAGTACTTTTTGAAAGGGTATGCTCCTCTGAACTGAGCCCTGTACTTACCAGCCATTAGAGCAAGTGCAAGATAGTTATAGCAGCAGATTAGAGAATATGGAAGTCGTAAACACCACTCTTCAGCTCCTCTGTAACTGACAAATTGAAATGTATCAATACAATCTTAAGAAATACAGCGTAAAAAGACAGCATCTTGAACATTTTTAGTTGGCAAAGAGTTGATTCGCTATCAGCAATGACAGACATTTTTGTTAACAGAAGTATTTTATTTTTCTGAAGGAAAGAAAACTCCTTGAGGAAAGGATAAGTGATCTAACGACAAATCTTGCAGAAGAAGAAGAAAAAGCCAAAAATCTTACAAAGCTAAAAAACAAACATGAATCTATGATTTCAGAACTTGAAGGTAACATGAATAGAAGTGGTTTCTATCAGGTTTTTTTTGCCTTGGCACACAACAAAAAAAACATAAACAAAATCTGGAGAGAACTTTCAAAAAATTTGTGGGGTGTTTTCCAAATTTCTTATGCTGAAGCCATTTTGTGCATGAGAATCACCAAACACCAGGGTGTAAAACCGTAGATACTTTTTTTTTGTTGTTTTTACATGCAAAAGAGAAGAGGAGAGGAAATTGGGAAAACATGAATGCTGCTTCTGGAGAAAGAAAAAAAAAGAAATTATTCTTTGGGGTGGCTAGAAATAAGTGATGAGAGTAAGGTATTGCATGCTGCTTCAGAAGTGCAGTGATCTTTAGCTAAATGTATGGCATCACTGGAGGCCAGAACGTTTTTTTGCCTAAGTTCAATATTGGATTAAGGACGCCTTGCACTAATGTGCTCGCATGACCAAAATCCTTACCTTTTCAGTACGACTGAAGAAAGAAGAGAAGAGCAGACAAGAATTGGAGAAAATTAAGAGGAAGTTGGAAGGGGAGTCGAGTGATCTACATGAGCAAATAGCAGAGCTCCAGGCACAAATTGCTGAGCTAAAGGCACAACTAGCCAAGAAGGAGGAAGAGCTACAGGCTGCTCTGGCCAGGTATTCACTCCTGAATTTGCACACAGGTTGAAAACCCAGGCTGGAACATTTTTTTGTCCCCTTCCCAGACACTGAGATGCTGCAGCCATTAATCTTGTCTCTCAGTTATATATGTCCTGCCTGCTTTTCTCATTTTCCAAATTTCCTTTTGTTAAAAATAGTTATATTATTGTTTGCCCATAGTCACATAATCTTTCCTTCAGTTGCCACTGAAAACCCCTCTTGCCAATGGCATTGGCAGTGCTGTCAAGTAAAGAATGAAACGTACCAACATACTTCCTTGGCAAAAGGCAGAAATTAAGAGTCTGACCTTGACCCATTCAGTGTCTCAGTGGATTTTCTGTATAAATTTAAGAGGGACAACACTCAACCAAAACTTTTGCTGAATCGGCTGATCAGCATCTCCAGGCATTGTGTCCTGATAAGTACAGCTGCCAGATCCCTTTTGCGTCAGTCCCCTCCTCTTTCTTTGGTCCTTTCTTGCACAGAACCTATAAACCTTTAATCTCTGTACATGGATTTCCTCAAAGTGAATGAAATACCCTCTTTTCAGGCTTGAAGAAGAAACTAGTCAGAAGAACAATGCCCTCAAGAAGATCCGTGAATTGGAATCTCACATCTCTGATCTCCAGGAAGACTTGGACTCTGAGAGAGCTGCAAGAAACAAAGCAGAAAAACAGAAGAGAGACCTAAGTGAAGAGCTGGAGGCTCTTAAGACAGAGCTTGAGGATACTTTGGATACCACAGCCACCCAGCAAGAGCTCAGGTATGGAGACTTAGCATGTGGGCCAAAAATAAATGCCACCAAGCTCAGCACAATACTGTCTAGTAACTGTGCAGTAGTGCTATTTTCACAGTGACTGGAACACTCTTTGCTGCTGCTGCTCCATTTATGTGTGTTACCTTCCAGAGCAAAGCGTGAACAGGAGGTCACAGTGCTGAAGAGAGCTCTGGAGGAGGAGACACGCACTCATGAAGCTCAGGTCCAGGAGATGAGGCAAAAGCACACTCAAGTTGTAGAAGAGTTAACAGAGCAGCTGGAACAATTTAAACGGGTAAACAGAAGTCCATCTTACTGAAAACTATCCACTAGGTAACATGGCTTCCTTTTATAGATCATCTTTCTTCACTTCATGCTTGTAGGCTAAAGCAAACTTGGATAAGACCAAACAGACACTGGAAAAAGACAATGCTGATCTGGCTAACGAAGTCAGGAGCCTGAATCAGGCCAAACAAGAAGTGGAGCACAAAAAGAAGAAGCTGGAAGTGCAGCTGCAAGAGTTACAGTCCAAATATACCGATGGAGAGCGTGTTCGGACAGAACTCAATGAAAAAGTTCATAAGTTACAGGTAGGAAGGAGTTAGACCTTTTGCTGTGACACCTTGGGCTTAAGAAGACCAGTTTATACTGTTCTGTGAGGGTACATCCGGAGAAACCCTGGCCCGGTCAACTTCAGCTGAAATGCTTATTTTTGGTCATCTGTAGGGTTCCTACCTTGAACTCCTACTTCAATTATCATATAATTAAACAATTACAACCACTCTGTCTTATGGAAATGAGAGCTTTTAGTCTCAGCATCCCTCTGTACACGTTGCAGTCTGTAATGTCACCACTGGTTCAGTGATTGTACTGCGTGTTTTACAGAGTTTCATTCTGTTCATTCATTTTTGGGTGGTGGGGAACATTGATAGGAACGTGGCTTCTGGAAATGGATTAGACAGCTATAAAACACATAAGGTGCTCAACAAAAATGCCAATGAAATCAGAATGCTTACTTATCTATGAGTTAGTGTCTAATAAGAAATAACTAAAGATAATTTAAAATGCTTCTTTGGTAGATGTTCAATGTCCAGCAACACAACTTACTGTACAAGCTTATTGCACAACTTTGTTCACAGTAGCAGTAAGCTTTTCTTTATTATTTCATTAGTGGATAGATAAGGAAATATAATCAAAATGCATCAACTTCTGTCAAACTTGGGAGAGGAAGGAAAATCCACAAAAATCCCCATTCTCCTCTGCAATTCATTGAAAAGAGTATGATAGTATTTCCTTATGAATATGACTACGTTTTGATATATAGTAATGAAATACTAAGGTCAACTAGACAAAAAAGGAATTAGACCTTGGGGGTCTTAATACACAGGTCACAAAGATGACAGGGGCAGACACTGCAGAGTTTGTGCGTAGGATTTAAGTTCCACAGGACTTAAATCCCACATATTGCCAGAAAAATTATGGCAAAATTGTGAATTTCAATTAAGGAGGAAATGCTGTTTGTGCTTGAGGTGACCCAGAAGCACAGGAGCAGATTCAGATCCTGTTCAAAGTTAAGATTTCAATCTAGAGCAAACTAAAGTTTAGAGGAAGATTTTGAAGTTGTACAAAATAACTGAGTTTATTCACTGTGGTGTCTCACAGATTGAAGTTGAAAATGTTACTGGTTTGCTCAACGAAGCAGAAAGCAAGACAATCAAATTGACCAAAGATGTTGCAACCTTAGGATCTCAGCTACAAGATACACAGGTAAACGTTCATCCAGTAACGGCTCACCTACAATATTTAGAAAATGCACTATAAAAAGACCTAAACTAATGACTGGATTGCTGATTGATGTGGTGACTGTAGGAGCTGCTTCAGGAAGAAACGCGGCAGAAGCTAAATGTGTCTACCAAGCTTCGTCAGTTAGAGGATGAGAAGAACAGCTTGCAAGAGCAGTTGGATGAAGAAGTAGAAGCAAAACAAAATCTGGAGAGACATATTTCAACGCTGACAATACAGGTATTGGTGCCATAGCTAAATCACTAGCTCCATCACTGTGAGTTTTGTCAGTAATTCTAGAGGTTTCAGATCTGTAGAACTATCCTGGCATAGCACATGGACCTTCAGGGAACTAATGCTTTAGCCCAGATGGCACCAGTGAAGCTCCACAATGGAGCCAGCAGTCTCCCTTTTCTTTAAAGTATGATCTCTAGGACAGGTACAAATGCAACGTAGCTCTCAAGATAGTCTTCCGCACTTGGCCTGTATGTGCATACTACATCTGTGGGCTGCCTCATTTTATGAGGGCTGGGTGGTAACTGGTCACTAGCTTCACATCAGTCAAATTAGATAAGATTTCTGGGTCTTAGTTGTCTCCTGGCCATCTTCTCTGCCAAACTTTGTTGTCATTGCTATAAAGATTTGTCCTCTGAATTCAAATTTCAGCTCTCTGACTCTAAGAGGAAGCTACAGGAATTTTCCAGCACAATAGAAGTCATGGAAGAAGGAAAAAAGAAACTTCAGAAGGAAATTGAGTGTCTAACACAACAGTTTGAAGAAAAGGCTGCTTCTTATGACAAACTGGAAAAAACCAAGAACAGACTCCAGCAGGAGCTGGATGACCTGGTGGTGGATTTAGACAACCAGCGTCAGCTGGTCTCCAACCTGGAGAAGAAACAGAAGAAGTTTGATCAGGTATGGATTTAAGATTCTCCTTTGCTGTGTTATCACCTAACTTCTCTGGAACTCAGAGACTCCACTGGTTTAGTGAAAGATAAAGCAGGGACAAAAAATAAACTAATTTAATTACACGTACACTGGTTAACTTTATATACATTTACCAAGAAGCAGAAATTTTTCTCTGTCGTTAACAACTGACAAGACAGTTGCAATAGATTACTAATGACTGTACTAACACTACCTTTTTACAGATGCTAGCTGAAGAGAAAAACATCTCTTCAAAATATGCAGATGAAAGGGACAGAGCAGAAGCTGAAGCTAGAGAAAAAGAAACAAAGGCTTTGTCATTGGCCCGAGCACTTGAAGAGGCTTTGGAAGCCAAAGAAGAACTGGAGAGAACGAACAAAATGTTGAAAGCTGAAATGGAAGATCTTGTTAGCTCCAAAGATGATGTTGGCAAGAATGTAAGTTTTGGGCTTAGAACGATTTCCACAACAATAACTTAAATAGCAGCTAACAAAAAGATCATTGTTTTCAGCGTGGGAAATTCTCTATAGCACATAAATCCATTCAGCAAGATCAGATATTTCACACAGAACTCAAAGGTTATTCCATTTGGGCCCAAAATTTCAAGAGACTTGGCAGAGTAACTGTAAGACATCTATATTTTTAACATGACTTCAAGCATGAAGATTCTTACTGATTTCTAAGACTGAAAAAACATTAAAGAGATTCTAAATAATCTACTAGTTTATTAAGCAGCTTTGAAGTTATAACCCCTGCAAAACTGATTTTATTAGTTACACTTGACTTCGCTACCAGCCTAACATTTACTTGTATAGTTACAGCAAATTTCCACTGATGCACTGCCAATCACTACTTTTATTACAGTGATATGATAATATTACTTCTAATACTAAATAGATTCAATTATTATACTTGACTAGATTAAAAATGAAAGTTTAGGATAAAGAGAATCTCAGGTAACTTTAAGACAGATTTGCAAGTGTAAAAGAAAATGCTAATTTACCATTTTCCGTGCAAATTCATTCATTCATTGTCCGCAGATGACATTTTAAAATGTGGCCTATACTGCAGGTAGACTGTGTTTAACTAGAATTACTTTTATTTCTTATAACAACTCTATCAAATTCTCATTGTTTGAAAGGTCCATGAATTAGAGAAATCTAAACGGACCCTTGAACAGCAAGTAGAAGAGATGAAGACACAATTAGAAGAGCTAGAGGATGAGCTACAGGCTGCTGAAGATGCCAAACTCAGGTTGGAGGTTAACATGCAGGCCCTGAAAGGCCAGTTTGAAAGAGATTTACAAGCCAGAGATGAACAGAATGAGGAGAAGAGAAGACAACTTCTTAAACAGGTACCATTCCCTATTATTGCCTTTGTAAATGTCTGACCAAGCTAGGTGAAAGTCCTCAGCCTCATGCTATTATTAAAAGCACCTTACTATAATTAGAAGAAAACATTATATTACCTTGTGCTTGGCAAATAATAATTAAAAAAAAAAGAGTAGATTATTGTACTAAAAAAAGACACAAAACTGCATAACGGGTTTTTCCTGTTTCAGTAGCAGGTGTGCAATTGCCAACAGATGTAGAAATTTAACACTACAACCAATATAGTACAAAACACATGAACTGTAATTTCTGACACAGTAAGATGAACCTTCCCTATACTCGCGATGCAAGTGAGAAAAGACAGCTTCTAGTACATCTGCCTTCTCAGGGTACACTGAATGGATACAAAAGCATTCAAAATGAAAACAGACAGGACACAGCTTATTTGTACAGTAGTGTTGTGGCAGCAAGGACAACTGCTGTAGTCATCATCTGGTAATATACATATTTCCATGAATACAGAACCCAAATTGTGGACTCCTTTCAAGAATCTTTCATCTTTGGGCAAAATAGAAATCTATTTTAATTGCCAGGGAAATAACAATTAATAGAGATATAGAAGAGATATACGTTATTCAAACATACACAGCATGTTTAAGAGTGCTCAAGGACCTTCCTAAACTTGTTTTCTTTAATGACCAGCTCCACGAATATGAAACAGAACTGGAAGATGAGCGGAAGCAACGTGCCCTGGCAGCTGCTGCCAAAAAGAAGCTGGAGATTGATGTTAAAGATCTAGAAAGCCAAGCTGATTCTGCTAATAAAGCTCGGGAAGAAGCCATCAAACAACTTCGCAAATTACAGGTATGTAATCCCACAAACATAGTTTTTCCCACTGCTGTCTTTTGTACAGCCATGATATGAACGTTAGTTCCATCTGTGGAATTGTTCACATCTGTGAACTTGATGCCTATTACAGATGATTGGTTAGAGGGCGAGTTTTAACTAGACACCCAGATTCAAGTATCTGCACTGTAAGGCTCAGTTTGAATGACAGCAGAAAATTTCACATGGCAAACCATGAAAATCTTAAACTTCATCATTGCAGAGATCTTCCAAAATTCTCTGGCCAACACTCATCTGCTATCGACTTAACCACATGAAGGAAAACATAGATTCCCAGGTAGACAAAAGGCTACAGGATAAAATCTATTACAGGGCTTCAATCCTGGTTCTAACATTTGACTCAAAAGCATAACAGACTGTTCAGAAATCATGTTGTCTCTGAATTAGCATTTTCCTGTTTATACTGTAAGTCTCCAGATCAACTGTTCTGTCATATGCTGACAGCTAAACAGAAAGGGACATATCTGAAAGATTAATACTGCACATGTACTCAAATATTCAGAGGAAATAAGGACAACAGGCATTACAAAAGCCACAGTGCGCAAGTGAAAGCATCGCTCTTCTTGGAACAGCGTTTCAGACCTTTCCAACATGTGCCGGCTGATCTCTCCAGAAAGTGTAATTTAAGCGGGCATTATGACTATGTAAATGTGTATGTGTTCTATTCTGTCCAAATTTATTTCTACTGAAATTGTAATAAAGCCAGACAAAAATTAATCTCTGTTATTCTTTCCAACAAGGCTCAAATGAAGGACTACCAGAGAGAGCTGGATGATGCACGGGCTGCCAGAGAAGAAATATTTGCTACAGCCAGAGAAAATGAGAAGAAAGCAAAGGGCCTGGAAGCAGAACTCATCCAGCTTCAAGAGGTAAAATGGGAAACTTAGAGCAGTATGAAGCAGACTATACATGACATTCAGTAGCAAAACAGAACTGCAAAATAACACCACAGCTATTTGGGATGGAAAGCTATAAGCAGCACTTGTTACAAGTTCCACAGGCTCCAAGCGCTCCACTAAGGCAGGAACTACATCTGAGCACAGCCAGATTAAGCTGAAAAAAAAAAAANCTTGCTGAGGGTGCACTCTGTCCCTTCATCCAAGTCGTTGATGAATACGTTGAACAGGACTGGACCCAGCACTGACCCCTGGGGAACACCGCGGGTCACAGGCCTCCAACTAGATTCCACACCACCGATCACAACCCTCTGAGCTCTGCCGTTCAGCCAGTTCTTGACCCACCTCACTGTTCACCAGCCTTAAAGGGAAATGAACTGTATAATCCAACAAAATTATTTTAAATAGCTATAAATTCCTGAAGTCTTGTTAGTGCCATTATTCCTATGTGTATTAAATGGCAATCTTGTGACTAAACCCAGTAAAATAAAAACCAGCTGTGTCACGGTTTAAAGCTGGGCTGGCTGTTAAGCGAACGACAGACGCTCTTTGTTAACCCCCTCCCTCCCCAAAGTGGGGGGGGAAAGAGAAAAGGGAAAGAGACTTATGGGTTAGAAAAGTTAAAACAGCTTTAATCTAACTACAATAATAATGAATAATAATAATAATGAAATATATACAAATATACAAATATGTACAAAACCGATATCGAGCTCCCCCCCACTGATGACGAATACGTCACCCGGACGCTGCGGGGCACGCCCCAGGAAAGTCCCGGACTGTACTCAGCAGCAGCAGGCAGGAGCTGGATTCAGGAATGCACGGATCGGGATCGAAGGCAGAAGAATCAGACAGAGTCCTCCTCGGATGCCGGCCATAGAAGAAGAGAGCGAGACCCTCGTGATCCCTCTGCTTTATACCGAGTATGACGCGTATGGGATGGAATACTCCCTTTGGTCAGTTTTGGGTCACCTGTCCGACCCGCTCCTCCCCACCGCAGGGTCGCAGGGGTGACGACTTCTCTGCTCTTTCAGTTCCGGCGCACAAGAAAGTTAGCAGAAGCAAGCATCGACCTTGGTCTCCATAGGGATAACTATAAGCAAGGGCCTTTCTGCATACCATTGCTTCTGATGTTCCAGCATTAACTATAAACACCAAGCCTTATCACTGCTAGAAGCAGCTACTGTCTGGAAAAACATGCAGTTAATTTCAGAGAGTGCAGCTTCTCAGAAGAGACTTAACTAAAAAGCAAAGTTACTAAAAGAAAATCGGTTCTGTCCTGGCCCAAACCAGGACAAGCTGACAGCTGGATAAAATGTATTTTGTTGTACTTCCGTAGGATTTATGCTATGACAGGAATTTATTGCATTAACAAGACAACCCATCTTGTACCAGTTTTAGAAAGTTTATAGTCCCGTGTATCACAGTATAACTTTGTCTGAACACTTTACTCGCTCACTTCTTTACTACACTGCCTTTTCCTTTTCTCCTAGGATCTGGCTGCTGCAGAGAGAGCGCGCAAACAAGCTGATCTGGAGAAAGAAGAGATGGCAGAGGAACTTGCAAGCGCTACTTCTGGAAGGTAGGAATAGACTGCGCTACTCACAAGGCCCTAAACATGCTGCTAACGTTGCACGGCTGCCAAGAGAAGTTATGTTCCTCTCCCAACAGCCATCTGGTCTTGACAACACAACATGCACACATATGACTAGTTTCATTGACATACCTAGTTCTCTTTTCTTTATGAATTATTGGCAGTTCGTAATAGTGTCAGACACATTCAACTGGTCAGAGCCATAACTACACGCTTATTAAATTTAAACTTACAGGACAAGCCTTCAGGACGAGAAACGGCGCCTGGAGGCAAGAATTGCCCAACTGGAGGAAGAGCTAGAAGAGGAGCAAAGCAACATAGAGGCAATGGGTGATCGCATGAGGAAAGCAGTGCAGCAGGTAGAGCTCATTTCAGCAGTGTCACTTTCTGTTTGTATTCCAGCCAAAGCTATTTGCTGTTCTGAATAAATAGTTGGAGAATTGCCGCACCAAATTGCCACCTGTCATTTCTCTGAAAGCATGCAACACTTCTGACAGCATCCATTCTCACCCTTGCAGGCAGAGCAGCTGAACAATGAGCTGGCAACAGAGCGCTCAGCTGCACAGAAGAATGAAAATGCTCGGCAGCAACTGGAGAGGCAGAACAAAGAGCTGAAGAGTAAACTGCAGGAGATGGAGGGAGCTGTGAAGTCCAAATTCAAAACTACAATTGCTGCTCTGGAAGCCAAAATTGCCTCTCTTGAAGAGCAATTGGAACAGGAAGCCAGGTACTGGTCTCTGGTCTCCCAGAGGGCACAGCTGCCCATCTATTGTTCCAGTTAATCAGACAAAATAAACAAAGACATACAGGATTTGTGTCATCAGGCTCTCAGTACCATTAAGGCTTGGTAAAGTCTCACTTAACGTTTCTTAGACACGTGGCCAGTAACGGGAGTTGTTACAGGTTCTGATTAAGAACCATTTCATTCCTGAAAAGTTCTACTGGTATCAAAGGCAAGGATCTGCTCCTCTACATTTTCGAGTAACTGCCCTATGACCCTGCCAGGTTAATTGCCATAACACTTCGTGCCACTTGTAGGATTATTTCTTGAGGAAATCACCTTGTGTTTTAGAACAGATCTCCTGGTGCACCTCTACCATACAGCAAAGACACATATTTGTTTTGACCAGAAGAACATGACCTTTAAGTTTCGCTTATAATTAATCTGTTAAATTCAGTAAGGCCTTTAACACGTGGGTCCTCAGTGTCAGTTTCATGAGCAACGCGCCTGAGGCAGGTGAAGACTACAGACCTTCCACATCACCAAATGTTGCACTATCATTTGCAGAGAGAAGCAGGCTGCAGCCAAGACATTGCGCCAGAAGGACAAGAAGCTGAAGGATGCATTGCTGCAGGTGGAGGATGAGAGGAAGCAAGCAGAGCAGTACAAAGATCAGGTATCAGACTGTGTCATGAGGGTCTTGGGACAAAACCTTAAAATTCCTATGCCCCAGACTAAGAAAGGAAGATTCCATGTTCTGCCTCAAAGAAATATCCCTCTAGAAAGCAGACTGTCTGCTTAGATTCTATGTTGGGAGAGCTATATAGCCTTTTGCTAAAAAACTGAACAATATAATTCTTCTTCTATGCTGAGAGAAGCACCAAAGGACTAGTCGTTGTCAGTCAGCCAGCTGCAACAGTCTGAATGCACAGTGATCTACAGGACTGTGCACAACATCCTTACTGGTATATGAATGGAGACGATGAACGCATTTTGTTTTAAAATTTTAGCTTTACCTAATGCACACCAACCTGCAAGCCAGAAAAGCAGAGGTAGGACTGTGCAGCAAAAGAAACAAGGTAGTATCTGAATACAGTATCTATCAGCAAAATGAACTCCCAAAAAGCAAAGTTATTTTTACATTTTTTAGATTTTAAGCTTCTACCTTTGATTCAGGCCATGTTTCAGTAAAATTCTCAAGAGAAGTATGAAATTAAAATGGGGAATGTAAATCTATTAGATCTGTTTTGAATTACTCTAAAATGTCTCTTTAGGCCGAGAAGGGCAGCACACGACTCAAGCAACTGAAAAGGCAGCTGGAGGAGGCTGAGGAGGAGTCTCAGCGTATCAACGCAAACCGCAGGAAGCTGCAGAGAGAGCTGGATGAAGCTACTGAGAGTAACGAAGCCCTGGGCCGTGAGGTTGCAGCACTGAAGAGCAAGCTCAGGTAGAGTGCCCTTGTTTGGGATAGCTGTTCCCACTTACTGACAACCTGGAAATTTGGAACTGAACTAGAGAAGTGAGAAAAAAAATCTGTTCAAGTAAAGAACAGACAGTGATCATGCTGCAAAGTTACTCATTTCTTATTTTAGCCTGGCAGATACAACAAAAGGCCAAAGTCAGAAGGCGAAGTGCATTTCATAGACAGCAGCAGTCTCGGGATTTCAGCTGTGAGAGGAAGAACTGTGATAACATGGCACAGGCCTTACTTTTTTTCCAATCAAAACTCCTGTTGGCTTAAATTGGAACAGAATTAGGCTTGGTTGCTTTTGAAAACTCCCCTTATATCATGGCTGTATCTATTTATACACAAGCAGTCACGCAAGGGTAGAAATGCTTGTGCTTTTCACACTTTCACACATGCACAATTCATACACAAAAACCGTGAACAGTCTTGGACAACATCACAGGCCACAAAAGGCAAAGCATATCACCTGCCTCTTATGCAAAAGTCTCTTTGGACTTCACCACAAAGGGATTCAGTTTTATCAGACCAAGGAAAAGATCAAGATGTCCCTTTGCATTTTCTCCTTAAAACTGAGAAAAAGATAAAGCTGTGATCAGACAGCCACATACCTGAGTTCCCCTGCACTCACTGGGTTTGAAAACACCAACTTGCTGAAATAAAGAGGCTGACTTGAATTATAAGGAAATTGCTCGATCTATCTGCATCATCACACCATAAAACTGTACTTTCTACCTAACCCCAACAGTATTTCAGATGAAAGTAAAGCACCTGCCTAGTTGTGTTCTTGAAGCGGTTTGCCAGTGTATTTACCAGTAATAAGCGTGAAGCTTCCTATGTGCATTTACTTCAAAGTGAAGAGTTAGGGGTGTGGTAGCCTTTTGCATTAGCACCATCTTGGGTAGAGCGTGCTCCTGGCTGCCTTACCAAGGAGTGGCTGTGTCCAGTCCTTTTTACATAGAATAGCATAAGGCTCATTTTTGTTTTATCTAACTGTAATGTAATTGGCTGTAATGTACTTTGTTTGATAATTTAAAAGTAATCTACCTACCTCTGATCATGACCATGTGCTTAGTATAACTGCCCGGGACTCTCTATCTCTGTTTCAGAGGGACACAGGAACCTTCGCATGACTAAGCAGGTACCATGCCTTCAACTTTGCAGCTGGCTTGTGCTGCACAAATTTCCATTTCCTATGGCCCAAGTAAAAACTATGTGAGGTTTCTGCAAACTGTGAAGGCTTGGATATCTTGGCATTAATCTGTTTTATCAAAAGAGACAAATATTACAATAATCTAGCTACCATCAGCTGTTCAGTGATACATATTTCTTACACGTAGGTTATGTACTGATGTAGACTTACCAATGTTGCATTCTCACAAGCTCTACCAACAGAGTACCTAATAAACTACTCTGGCTTTTTCTGCATGAAAATTGTCCTTTTTGCACCTCATCTTTGTACATAGCCATGAAATAATTTTTTTTCCACATTAAATACACCATTGATTAGTAAAATCAATTAAAAGGACTAATGAATATGAAATGTCACAGCATGTCATTAGAATTTCACAGTATGTCTTATGCATATTGTAATGCTGACTCTAAGGTAAGATCCCATCTAACTCACCTGAGATTTGGGAAGATCTTACTTGCATGTGATTTATCACACCACACAATCACAGACAAAAGAGACAATCTTACCTTTCATTACATAGCACTCTGTGCCTGTATTGCTTACAAAGAGCTATTACTTAGGCGTTTAGAGCTATTTTACAGGCATTACGTCGCTTTTCTACTGTTATTAAAATGTAAAGCATGAACACAGAAATTAGTATTGACACTGTAACCTAGCACAGCATTATATTATACTTTATCACCTTCTCTGGAGATAGGAATAATACCTGCTGTTGCAAAATTAAAGAGCTACTGCCTTGTAATATTTGTATATCTTCTATTTTACATATGCTGGATTTTGCTGTGAATACACAAATATTTAAAGATGATGTCTTGTCCTTGCATGTGCCTTTTAGTCAGCCTAATATTTCCAGTCAGACTGTTACTCAAGAACTACTCCAGTAGCACTCATTCAAAGGTAGATTAAATACAGATGCTAAGCAAGCACTAAGCTTAAGGCTTGTCTCAACTATACACATTATCCTAAAGGTACTAATGCGAATGGCCACAGGAGTATTAACAGACCCTTAAACCTGTTTAAGAGGAGCAGATATAAACAAGTGTTTATCCACAGGGCCAATACCAGTTTAAAGAAATATTAAGTTTATGCATATTGCCATAGTTTATAAGTGGTTAGCGTGTGATAGGGAGGTCACCTCTTTGTAGCCAAAATGGTACTGCACAATTTTGTTAGACTCTTGCTGTTACTCCCCCCCAGTCCTATGTTCTTTTGTAGCACTTCAGTGAATTACTGCACCATAAACAGAGTTACCTTACAAATGACTCATGAATAATTGAGTCCAGATAGCAGGAGTTCAAGGGGGTAAAGAGCTCTTCCTGGTGAAGACTGACGTCTTTATTGACAAGAATTAATGAATTTACTGACCTAACTAGAACTTTCTTGTTAAACAGTAATAATAAATATCTGTTATTGTGAAATAGTAGACACTGCTGTTTGACTGTCAAGCACATGCCAGGATAGAAATGACATGCCCCTGTGTTCAATACATGCCACTGGCACCAGAACAACTAAGGTTAACTAACAGCAGATGTTAAATGAAGCTTTATCATCCAGCTAATTGCTTGCTCGCACCAAAGTTTAAGGGCAGAATTGTGGGAAACAGACTACATGTCACATTTCCACCTTGGAAACACAGATTTGTGCCTATCATCAGAGATATGTTAGTCCAGCCAATGTTCCTACCCTCTTCCCTTATGTGGAAGAGTGAACTTCAGACTTAAATAGCTGCTTCAGAAAGGACAACACTGGCTTAGTCTTTTGCAAGGACAAGACAAGCCTTTAAATATTTCTGCATGATTGCTGTACCCAAAAACTACAGTTAGATGTATTTAACACCAAATTAATAATTTTGGCACAACATTCAGTGATCATTAATTTATTGCTTATGTCTGTGGTCTCAAGCCTTTACAAAGGTTTGCTTAGTGAGGAGCAAGTGAGAGGCCATGTTACGAAACTTAAGCATTTTGTAACACAGGAACAATGGAGGCCAAGAAGAGACAAACTCATCTTCTGTCTCACTTGCTCACACCTCCCCCAAAAAATTAACCTTGAGGACCAAAGTGTCCCTGCCTTGGGCTGTGGCTATGAAATATATGGGGATGGGAGGGAGATGGGAGAGAACAAGAGGGTAAGATGGGAAAAAGCATTTTCTTTAAGCTCTTCTGCAAGCACTTGCACTGCCAAGTGTCAGCACCTGAGTTACACCAAAGTTCCAAAGCAGCAACGGTTTCCTCTCTCCATTGGGAAAGAGAGTGGACCTACTCACATCCTAGGATGCCATATGTGTCAAAGCACCTGTGGTGGTCTGACCGACACAGCCTTTGCAGAGAGGGCCTGTGGGCTCAAAAACACCTACTGACATCTGCAGCACTGCTCCAGTCCTAGGTCACTCACAGGCCTTCAGTAACTGGCAGGCTTACTCAGACTGCAGGTCAGAAATTCAGCACAAGCTCTCTCACTCACTCTCCTTGCTCTTCTAGAGGGACAGGAAGGACATTCCCCTGCTGTTGTGGGTACAAGCTGCCCATTTTTCTATTCCTTCCAAGCACAATGAGTTGCAGTCCCCGTATGGGAAAAAGTGAAACGAAGGGAAGAGCAGTGGGGGTTCAGGGCAGATGAGACTATTTAGAGGAGAACTTCAAGCACATAAACAGGAATCCCATCACAGTTCCAAGGAACTGGAAGTCTCAATCTGTCCACAAATTACTCTTATATGCTACAGAATAGGAAGTTGTATTAGAGGCCCACAGCTCATGGCTGTTCTGCATTTAAAAACCATCAGCCCCACAGGCATTGTTACAGAACTCTATGCTCATTTGTGAGGACTGCAAATGACCTTACACTTGTCATTTTTTTCTCTTACTGCAGGAGGGGAAATGAGCCAGCATCTTTTGCCCCACCCCGTAGATCTGGAGGCAGAAGAATAATTGAGAATGCAACAGAAGGAGGTGATGAAGAAATGGATGGAAGAGACGGAGATTTCAATGGAACAAAAGCCAGTGAATAAACACGCTTTAAAAATTGCACTGCAGCAAGGGGAGGGAGGATGATATTTAGCACTGTATAAGTCTACTCTTAGTGTCAAGGTCACATACACCCACTCCTCTGACAACGATAAAAGCACAACTGCCTTGTCTCCAATGTATAGACTGACATTAAAAGTACTCCAAAACTTATTTTACCATGAACTGTATTTGAAAAGGTGGGGTTTTTTTTAACAGAGTTCACTTTGAGAATCTTTCAGAAAGTGAGTTCTAGTAGCAGTGAACTACAGTTTACACAGGATTTGTGAGACTGTTGCAGGGAAAAAAAAAAGGCATTGGTCAGTTATCTTTTCTTAAACTTTCATTTTGTCTTGAGTATTCAATTAATATAGGGTGTTTTTTCCTGGTTACTACACCCCCAATGCACCATTCACAAGGTAGAAGTGCCTTTTTAATCACTTACTGAAAAATAAAATATCATTTGTTCAAATTAAGTCAGCTGTTACAGTTTTATATGCACCATGGATGTGCTTACACACTAATAAAAGGCTATAAAAACTACTCCAGTATTCTCGTGTACAGGTGTCACTTGGGTGCAATACAGCATGCTGAAAGGAAATGGGGGAGGAAGTAGTGCTTCTTTACAACTCAAATACCTTTTAGAAAAGGTCACCTGTAATCATTAGAACAAAAACCTGATTTTCTCCTAAGCATTTGCTTTTGAAGGAATTAAAAAATACACTGAGCTAAATGTAAAATAACACGAAGTACCTGGGACAGGTTTGGTTACGTTCTGAACACATGCTACTAACTGAGGTAACCTAGGATGTATCCAAGGGCTCACAGACACAACACAGGACATGCAGACTTGCAACATTCTGGTGCAGCAGCTGGAAAGCAGGCAGCACCCTAAGTGTCAGTCTTTAGGCAGCTGAACCCCCCCTCAAAGTCTGTACATGTAGGGGTATTTCCAACTAAAGCCTCTAAAGCAGGCTGAAAACAATCAGAAACAGCAGTCCACACTGAATGCAGTGATCCAAGCCAAGCTATTCTGCATTAAGGGACCAGCATGCAGTTACTTTTTATTTTTTGAACATTCCAACAGGACCGCAGCCCACTCCTGGGAACTACCAGGACCTACCACAAATCCACACAGCTCTAGTACTTTCAGATAGCAGCTAGCTTTGTGGTCACACTAGGGCAGCAGAGAGCTGTAGACACCAAAGCCAGGTGTACGATTACTCAAAATCAAGTACAGAGAGCTTACTCGATGTCTTTGTACAGCAAGTGAACCTTAAGCAGTGTGACTGCAGGGAGAGCAAGTCATGCAAAAACATCTACCTTGATGGCTAATGCAATCATCTTCTAAATCCAAACATTGTTCTAGAAGGCACAGAGATCACCAACTGGAGATTCAGACTAGGCATCACTTAGCAGAATCAGAGCCCAAAGAATTCTCTCTGCTCATGAAAGAGTAAAGGAAAAGTTTAAGAACCCATTTAGAACTATTAAGATGACAAGCTACAGAGTAGGGGCGTTAGGTGCTATCAGGTAAGACCTTTTCATTGTTTGATCAGCCACGCAGCCCCGCTCTGTAAACATGCTCAAGAGCTAGCTGTTAAGCACACAGCTTGTGAGCCTGCATGTGTGGGAACAAGGAGTCCAAGGAAGTCAGACTTTGTATGGAATGGTCTAAAGCACCAATGCTTGGAGCTGAACCAGCAAACTGAACATGGAGCCCTTCTAAAAGGGATTCACATGTGTAATGGTAGAAGTTGGTCTGACAGTTAAAGCACTGCCCTATCACTTAAGAAACTCAGGTTCCAGTTCTTGGTTTGCTGCTTGTGACAAAATAACGAGTCAGAGTTTCATTAGTCTAAACACCACAGAAAGCATCCTTCTGCAAAAGCGGTTGAACTACAGTTCCTCTCCCCAGGAAAGTTCATCTCTGTACCATTAGAGGTGACTGTTCTGGATTAAATTATTTATTTTGACAATTCTCAATAGCATATCCACCCATAGTCTGTCTGAATGTATCTGTAAAATTAGTAATACTAGCACAGCCACGATTTTCCAATTTCCTACCATATCTTAGTGCTGTGTCTCAATCTGACTGCAAGCCAACTTTATCACCAATTGGGCAAATTCTGGCAAGATAAGGAAAATGCAACTTGTCATGACTAATCCCTTCAGGCTGTACACAGTCCACTGAACCTTACGTAGTCCGTGTGTCAGTATAACTAAGAAAGTAGCCCACACGCTTCCGCTCCTCATGGGTAACAAAAGTGTGTCAACCCCCTGTGTGAGAGGAGAGGACAAAAATAATGTTAAAACAGAGTTCAAGATTTTAAGAGAGAGCAACGCCACTGCTAAGCACTGTGAATCCCGGAAATATCTTTAGCTATGGCAGTATTTACATTGCTTAGAGTAGGAAACCATGAGATGAGATGTAGGAAAACCTTTGCATATGGTTCAGTAAAACAAACAATGTCTCTTTCAGCTTCCTTGATCAGAAACAGGTAGCAAACATCTGTGCATGAACCACAGTAACAACTTGCAAAAACACTCAAAATGAATCAACAGCTAGCATTCAAAAAAAGCTTTATTCTGCTCCCCAGTTAAGCCAACTTCGTAGATGGCCTGAATAATGGGAATGATCTGTGGTTATTTCTTATTCCAGAGAAATAGACGCATCAGTGGCTGTTTTCACAGCATTTTCTAAAAACAAACAAAAAACCCAAACAAAACAAGAAAACAAAACAAAACAAGAAAACAAAACAAAACAAGAAAACAAAACAAAACAAGAAAACAAAACAAAAACCCCCACACCCAATCCCATTTATGCATTCTTTTGTCAAGTAAGCTCTCCCCATCCCACCTCCCACAGAAAATTATCACTAAACATTTTTAATGTTATTTTTGCAAGTACGGCTTCCGTAAGGTACATTAATACTGGGAGTGAACCTACTCCACTTAAGAAACAAATAAAAATGTAGTAATACTCTGTAGGGGAAAAAAACCACCACAGATTTAAAAATAGTTCTCTACTCATATACACTTGTATAGCATAAAGGACTTTTCAGTTTAAAAAATAACATTTCTAAATTAGTAACAGCTGAAAGCATACATTCTCATAGAAAAAATAAAACAAGAAAAAATCACTAATACCCTAGGCACATTAATAAAAGGAGGTCTGGAAAGCAGTAAACCCCACCTATTAAGATGCTACAACTAGGAACTTCATCAGATTTCTTGCTTCCTACAACAGCCAGTTTTTATGGCCCACAATACTGCAAAAAAAGATGTCTATCTGCTAAGCCAGTCCAACGTCTCCTGCCTTGCTGTTAGCTCTAGGATCTTCTGAGTACTGTAAGCACTAGGCATTCCTCACCTTTAACTATGACTTATTCTTAATTACAAATCATTGCTTACAAAAACATCTTACCACTATAGAGGCAGGTTTTTGTGCAGCAAGATTCTGACCAGCAAACATCCCACAGAGCTGAGCAGCTTCCCCACAGAAATACACCTTTCTCCACATATAAAGACTCCTCTAATTTGGG
The DNA here is from genome assembly GCA_013398225.1 of Steatornis caripensis. Taxonomy (NCBI): domain Eukaryota; kingdom Metazoa; phylum Chordata; class Aves; order Caprimulgiformes; family Steatornithidae; genus Steatornis; species Steatornis caripensis. Next base: position 127,488 of record VZSC01015873.1, read on the forward strand.
TGACTGCAGCACACAACACCCATGGTAGAAAGCCAGCACACCAGACTTTGAGCCAGAACACCATGGTGCTGTATCAACACCAAAAGCCAAAGGAGCTGCATAGGGAATACTGTCTCTGGTGTACGTAGAGGGACAATGGCTTTGACTGGCAGTGTCAAAAGCAGCAACTTTCAAGGAGCTATTTACAGCAACTGATGTAGGAAGCAATTCTAAGTCCTGCACTGCTAGGCAGCCATGCTTTATTACACTACACAGAACTGTGCCAAGAGGTCAGACCGGGCAAGGCCACAGGAAGCCATTGTCAATTGCAGCACCTTGTTCAGTTCTCACCCCAAGACTGCTGCCTGATTGCTCATTGATATTCTCTAAAACTAAAGTTTAAAATTTATTTTTTTCCTTTTCCAAAGCCAGTCAGGCTTTTCATAGCAGCATCTTGACAACACTTTGTGAGGGATGGCTCATTGGTCCCGCAGTATTTGAAGGCCGTGTTCCAAACTCCAGGCGTTTCACTAACCTGCAAATACAAAACAGAAGTTAGTGCATTTCTTGCTCAGTTTTACCAGCTTCAGAGTAACTGGTCACTTCCAGAGTACACCACTCAGCTTGACAAATCAACACATAAAAGAATATCACTCTGAGCACTAAGTGAGTCTGTTACTTAACTGGGATGAGTTTCCACTGTAACACCGTGTTCCACTTCCCTCCAAGTAGCGAGACGCTATCTTTTACAGGTGTTGGAATTTCAGTTCTAGCATTACATTGGTAGATGTAGAGACAGCTGCATGAATATGTAAATGTACGGCCCTTGAGGCTTTGTTGTAGGAGCTTTCATGAGGTTTCTCCCTAGGCTGGGATAGCAAGTAGTGTGGAGCATTCCTTCCAACCAAATTTGGGCACTGGGTAGCAGGAGAAACCAGTATTCCCAGCACAAAGGCCTAGCTGAATAATTAAGTCTGGAACTAACCGTATTATTGGCACTTAATTTACAGAGACTCTAAAGAATGCGCAGTACAGGATTGGCATGGTTTAAGCAGACACTGAACTGCAGTTTATGATAGCCTTGCTTATTTTTCATCTGTTTAAAAAAATAAAACCAGTTTAGGTGTCCAGACAAATTTATAAGTTGGGTCAGGTAACTTTGTGTCAGCTGCTCCTTGGAAGCACATCTTAGCAACCATAAAGCATTCTGATTGAGTGAATCCATTATTTGTGTTTTTCCAGAAATGAGAATCTTAACTGTGCTATGGGAAGTCCCTACAAGCCATAATGTTCTGAGACATCGCTTGTGCAAGAACCTAAAGCATAAAACAAATTGAGCCAATAAGCAAGAGCTCCTCTGTTGTACTTAGTCTCATTTAAACACTGAGTTTATAATAAAATACATGTGTTACGTTCGCTTTGAATCTGTGGTTTTCAAAGCTTGATTCCAGCTAGCCTTTGAATTTCAGCAGCTAGTGATTCCAAATTTTAAACAAATCATAATCCTGAATAATGAAATTCTGTATCTTTTGAAAAGAAATCTGCCTCTACCAAAACAAAGATTTAATACTAAATAAAACAGTACCAGTCAGTAAGTTCTAACGTTAACAGTTCTCATGAAGACACAACAGCAGAGAACAGTACTCACCCTGTATCACACAGAGGCTGATGAGGACTCAGGCGTGTTTCAAGGACATCTCTGTTCATGTACATGGACACCGTGGTTCTGTTTGGAGACTGGTCATACACAAAGTTCCGGCAAGATGCAAGTTTGGACTCCAAAGCCTAATGTAAACACAGATGAGGCAAGTGTCAGATATCACTCTTCTCTTTCACAAGATGGCATTGTGGCACACGAAAATGGCATTAGGAGTGTTTGGGGATTTTTGTTTCTTTTAGAATTAGTTGTCTACTAGAGGAACCTGCTAGATCCCAGTGCCACGTGAGTTCTGAATTTTTGAAGAGGTGAAGCCAATCACCCCTCTAAAGCCAAATCTCTATTTCTGTAGGGGAGGTTATGGAGTTGATGCTGTTCACCATCAGGAACACAAAATCTTCAGCTTCCTCAGGGAGATTTTGACATGTTTCTTACAAGCATCACTTTTTAGATTACTAAATGAACATTTGAGCTAGCTGCTTCCCTAGACATTAGGTTGTATGTACTAAGTGGTACACCTGAGGGAAGTGAGCCACAGATACCACCCTATTCTCCACTACATGTTCCCATCCTAGATCACTCCACCTTTGTTCCTGGGTTACTATTCAGTGGTATCACTTTTGCAGCTTAGCCCATCAAAGGGTCATACAAATGCTGTGCCAACACAGCACTGGGGTATAATGGAGAATACAGAAGGAATTAATGGGATAACTTTTCCAGCATCAGCGCTGCCTTAAATGTCAAACTACAGCTTAATGTGACATTAGGCCTTGCTCAAAAGACTACTGGACTCTTAAGGCAAACTTCCCCAGAAGTCCTCTGGACAGCAGGCACCAGCCTGCTTTCCTCTCTGCCTTTCATGGGAGCGGATCCCTTCTGAATTTACTCATGCCAATTTATTCTTTCTGCATGCGCACTTTCAGAAATTTCCAGGGGAACATCTTATCCCCATGTGGATAAGCTCTTAGAAAAGCAGAGCAGGGTCCCCATCTTTATTTGGGGGTTGGTCAGAAACATACAAAGTCCAGACCAAACTTCAGGGCCACGCTTAGCTAATCTGGGGGCAGGATACTCTTTCCAGTCTCCCCTGAGCAGCAGCACAAATGGTGCAGTTTCAGACAGCTCTACCTTTCCAAGGGCATTGGCTAGCAGGTAATCACTCACACCGACTTTTCGCAGCAAGTCTCCCACAATGTTAAGTGCAGATATTCTTGCAGCAGGTGTGAGAGGGGTTGCACCATAACTGTCCTCAAGACCTGCAAGGACAAGTTAAAGAAGGATATACATTAGGCATTACAAAAAAAAAAAAAAGCCACAGAAGACCAGCGCTTTGACTCTGGAAGCCAGCCTGACACACAGAACAGAGGAAACATCAGTATCTTCTTTTTGTATCTCATTTCCAGATCTTTCATATCCATTAGGAATATGAAGCACTGTCTCCGGGACAGTTCAAGTTACACTGTCCTAAGCTAAAGTCTCTAGACGTGCTGTGGCTTGGGTTTCTAGAGACCTGTTCTACCAGCCTACTCTGCATCTCTGTTGCTGCAGTGGGACCAGAGGAGTTTATCCTCAGAGAGGACCATCATCTCTCACTTCACCACAAATCTCCAAATCCTCTCACTTTTACAAAAGCATTAATTTCCCCACACAAAACACATAATTTTAGGCTAAGCATACCCAAGCCCACAAATCAGTCTATGAGTGCTGAGACCATGGTGACTGGATTTAGGTGTATTTAACTGAAACACTCAGCTCTGCTCCCTTCCTCTCATTGCTGCTTTAGTTAGAAACTACAGTAAAAATAAGAGTATCAAATAGCATTTCTGTGCTGGTTTCCTGTGAGTCACCTCTCCTCAATGTCGCAGGGGTGGGTATGTTGATGTTGGGTGTCCGGTGCGCCGAGGGAGTTGAAGGCAAAGATAAGGATGCTTGAACTGCAGTGTCTGTTCTTTCCATTTCCAGGGTAGTTGGCATTGGTGTTTTGGGTTTCTCCTGTTTCTGCTGGACGGCAAGCTCTTGTCGTAGATCTATGAAGGAAGCCACACAAAGCAAGCCTTTGGTGTATGTATCCATCAAGATAAAAACATGTGAGAAAATTTGTTTTGCTCAAAAGATTGCTCCCCTTGTGGAGGTGACGTAAAGTCACTTAGCCCTGTAAAGATTACTCCAGTTCAAAATCTGGATGATCACTAAAGGCTTTTCTAGGATTCTGGCTGAAGATGTTTTTTAGTATTAGTTCAATTGCTATTATCTGGCTTTAATTTTCATACCCTTTCACAAGGCTCCCTTTGAGGGAGGGAATTAATTCCTTTCCAAATGTTACAGGCTGGTAAGCTGTGGCACATCAGGACTGAGGTTAGGCAACTTGGCACACTTTGGCTACATTCCAGCTCCCTGCCAGGCTGAGATCCTACCTATTGTACCCTTTTCTGTTCTACTCTGGTTTCCATATCAAGGAAACCTGAGCTGAGTCCAGGTGGAAGCCACACCATTATCTAGCTAAGGGATAAAGCACTTCTGCCCCAGAGACTGTGTAGCTTATAGAAACCACCCAAGGGCACAGAACCTGAGCAGATCTGAAAATAGAAGGTGTTTTTCCCAGCTCCATGCTCTCTTCTCACCCAGTCTTATTGACATGCATCAAAAAGCTAGCACACGAGGCTATTCAAGGGTAACTAGTCACAGCCCCCCTGTTTTACTGCCCCATTAGTGTTTCATTGACTCCACTTTTCACAGGCCATGAAACAACGAGGTTAATAGTTATTAAAGCTGACCTTCATAGGTTACAGGAAGCCAGATCAGCACAGGCCCCAGCTGGACTGGCTCTTCTTAACCCACTAAGGCCCTGAAGCATCACCACAGATTAGGAGAAGGCTGGAACAGACTTCTGCTTCTGGGAGCTGCTCTGGAACAAGGTCAGGAGTTCAAGGAGTACATGGGGGAAACAGTCCTGAAGCTTCCTCATTTGCTTTTTAAGATCATTTTTGCATTGAAGATAGCAGATTTAAAGGATGCAAACTTAAAAGCCAAGCTCTTAGACATATGGAGAACTGAACAGCTACAAGCCAGGAGGGCAGAAAGGGAAAGATATAAGTAATTTCTAACCTCTAGCTTCATCTTTCAGGCGCTGCACAGACTCCAGAAGGTTTTCTTTCTCATCCAGCTCACTCTCCAGAAAAGCATTCCTTTCAATAGCCTGGTTTAAACGCTGTTCAAAATCTTCCAGAGACATTATAGTGGCTCTGAAAAAGAGTGCACAAGATGCCACTACCAGTTCCTTCAAGCACATAGAGGAACTCCCTCTCACAAGAAAAGAGATAACATTGAGTTTTTGCTTGGTTTGCTTTGTTTTTTTATTATTTTGTATTTTAGCTTGTAAAATATGAAAGAGTGAAGTGAGGGGAGTGGAAGGGGAAAAAGAAATTACCGCATTTCCCATCTGCCAAACATCTTCACCACAATCATCACCCAAGTGATTAGTTCAGAACGGCAGTGCTAACCAGCACAGCATCACAAACAGCTCTGTCACCATACTACCAGGACAGAACAGAGGTGGAAAAAGAAAACACAGAAGGCGAGTCACCTTTTTGCTCTTTCCAAGTCATCATTTGCTTGCTCGAGCTCTCGAATGTATTTCTGAAGTTGATCTTTAATAGCTTTTGTCTGTGCCAAGTCATCTTCGAGTGCAGAGATTTGCCTGTATCCTTCTGAATGCTGCATTTCAATCTTTTCCTAATCAAAGGCAAATCAAACAGCATATCACAGACTTAGCAATGCACATTCTTTCTGAGGCGCTGTCTGAGCCCCTTTAAAGGCAGAGGCGGATACTGTGAAGGTTTTTGAGAAACATCACCTTACATATGGTAAAATGCCAACAAAGCCAATTGCTCACATACTTCTGGGCTGCCAGCAGACAAGAGCTCTTCCTCTAACTCCTTATCAAACAATGGTGCTGGGGAGCAGTTCCAGACCTCCACAGCACAGGGCCGTTCCTTGCTCTCCCAGATAGCAAGACTCTGCATAATTTCCACGCCCCAAGAGCTTTAGCACACACAAAGCAGGATACAAGAGAAGCCGCTTATTTTCAACTCTAATAACAAGCAGTACTTAGAAGCCTAAATAACAATAAAAAAAAATCTATCCAAATGTGACACTGTTACATACTGCTGTGGAGCCAGCAAGATTCTCCACTGCCCCTGTGGTTTTATTAGCCCAAAGCAGGTTCACAGTTCTAGATCGCAAAACATTTCAGGTGCAGCTATGCAACATGCTTTGGATGTGAATCTAAAAACAAACTCTGTCTCCCTTTACAGCATGTACACAAGGGTACATTTAAGAGAGGCACAGGCAGGCAGGAACACTTAACTTATGCATCAAGTATCTCTCCTGCTATCGCTGCTGTACATGGAGTTAGCTCCACATCACGACAGGGAAATCTTCACAGCACACTGTCTACTGCAATGCTTTACACTCCACCACCTTGCTATCGGATCACTTCAACGTGCCAGAGATATTTTTGAAACTCCAAGATTACTGTATAAGTAACATTCCTGAAGAGCTTTCTCCATCCAGAATTTAAGTACAACACTTGAAACCATTGAAAACAAATCCATGCACTGGAATTTGAAAACCATGGCATGTAGTCTAGCATGATTGATAATTTGAAGACAGCTATTTTAGCATATGAAATACATAGACAAGGAGGAGGGAAAGCAATACTCATTCTGAATTAAGAAATTCCTATTTGATTACAGTGTGGTGACACTGCTATAATTCCAGATCTCTGAAGCACAGTTAATGCTGAATTTAAGAGCCCCCAAGCTCTAAGAGGCAGATTACTTTCAACTAGCTTTTCAGAACTCTCTAAACAAACCCTCCAAAGCATTATTTCCATTTATTTTTGGGTAGTGTGAACTCTGGTTTCTGAGGGCAGAGCAAGCACACACACTAGGCTGGTAAACTCAAAGCCACAAACTGTGTGGGCCTAGCAAAGTTCACTACTGTTGACCTAGATGCAGACACCAACTCTTGACAAACTCAGTCAACACTGCTGCTCAATAGCTTCACAAGTTTAATGCTCTGCTCTTGAACTGATTCAGATAAAAGAGCAGAACTGCAAGGTTTTGAGTCTTTGTTTTTAGCCAATTGTAATAAACTATCAGCTGATCTGGTCATCAGTGGAGTCTCTGTTCCTTCACTGCAGGCTGTTACTGCAGTTTTCAGGCTGCATGAATAGCCAATTGTTAAAATGTTTGTTTCAAGCAGAATGTGTTTTAATAAAGTTATCTACTGTGAAGAATAATTTAAGATGTTCTAAAATATGTTTACCCTCCACTTCTTGAGGTTCTGTGTTGCTTTCTACTATTTTCATTCTTAATTGCTTTGGCTGGTTCATTGTCCTCTCCTCTCATCCTAGCTCCTCTAAAGAAAAAAATAGTCCACAACCTCCCCAATTAAATGACCTGCAGGTTTTATTTTTGTCAAACTTACGCCTTCTCTCCAAACCCATCAGCTTCCATGGGTTTATGTGGCTACATGTAATAGCAGACCAATACTCCAGATAACACGCATAGCATTTAATACTGCTAAGGCACTAATACAACAAGAACAAAGATCAGTGCAACATAAATACAATGAAACAAGCCTTGGAGGTTTTGCTATCAAAAAGCAGGGGGAGTGGGAATCACTAAGCTGGTGCTAGAAGTACAGTACATCTGCCTGGAATGGAAGAGTATTTCCTTAAGACAGTAATTTGGACAACAGTTTAGACAAAAGGTATTGCAAACCTGGATTAATCTGGTGATTAATCACTTACAAGTTACTTATACGAATACCTTCACTCCCATTAACTCATTATTGCACCCAGCTGAGTAGAAGTGTAAATTAATCCCTGCTTCCACAGATACTGACCTAGCCCTACAAAATACAGTGCAGTGTTTGTTGGGTGACTATACCTCACCTTTAAGCAAAAAGCCAACAAGATCAAACTTTAAAAAGACACACCAATTTCAGTGACAATTTTTTTTCCAAGTTTAAGAAAACTTAACAGTATTTCCTAAACCTGTCAACCAGCACAGGGGACTAGCAGCATCTTTAATGAGACTGAAAGGAGGCAGGCTCACCACTCTTCATACTCTAGATAGCTTCATTACTTCTTAAATCACTCTGGTAAGAAGTTCCATCTCAGTAAATTCATATCCCTTATGTTTTATAATTATGGAAGTTAATGCTTTTCAGCTGGCTCTTAGTTTCACAGAAAGCTAACCAAGCATAAAGAGGATAAATTATTTTTCCCTAAGTACAGACAGATTCAGTAACAAAACCAAGACTGAAACTGTTTTATGCCTCTCAGTTCTATGTGTTACCCATTGCCTGCTGCTTCCCAGCTTACCTGGAATGGCAGATAATAAATACACAACTACCTAAAAAGGGTTTAAAACTACTAAGTTTTCTTGTGTAATGCAAGAACACAGCTGGAATGTTTGTATTTTAATTGTTCTGTAATATTATCTGTGTCTGCACAATGCAGACAGCAAGAAAGCTGTGAACAAAAGCACTAAGTAGATGGAAGAAGGAAAAGAACAGCAGCTCTGTTATGTTTGTGTTTACTCTCCACTCTACAGCAAACAATTTTCTCCAGACTCAAATCTATCCTGACACATAGCCACAACCTGTGAACAGGGGTTCAGGAACATTAGCACCCTCAAAGCAGACAAGAGATTGGTATTTCTTAATTTTTCAATACTTTCTTTTTTGTAGTTTTATGTTCCATTTCTTTGTAATGCTGAAGGCCCTTCTCCACACGGCAAGCTGAATCTGCACATGCCTATCTCATTCACCTTTGCACTTAAGATATACAGATACTGTATGTATCATCTAGTCTTACCTTAACTGACTCCAGTTCCATTCGCAGACGATTGTTTTCTGACAGAAGGTCTCTGTTTCTGGACTCTGTTTGCTGCAGCTGAGTCTCCAGTTCAGCTTCATACTCTCGACTCCCCTCTTGGAATTCACGCAATTCCTCCTGCGTATTCTCAGCACTAGAGAGCAATTCCAGCAACAGAACTCATCACAATGAACAAGGAAAAAAAAATCTCTTTTGTAGACTCACGGTAAGAAAACTACTGCCTTTTAACATAGAAGATTCCATGCCCTTCTCCAACATAGATATTCAACAGGAAGAGAGGACCATATACAAACATTTCCGCCATCGAGCATGGAAAGCCACCCCACAGCAAACCAGTAAACAAATAAAAAAAAGCCCAAATAAATAGAAAAATCCTGAAGTTTGTCGTCACACTATAGGTGTTCAGGACACATGGAATCTCTTTAGCTTTTACATTGTCCACTGCCATCTGCATGTTTAATCTGTTATTCAATTCTTTATTTGGGAAATTGAACAAAGTAATTTTCGATTAGCAATAAAAAGCACAAAAAAGGGAAAGATTAAGAATATAAGAACACCTTTTCTTCAAACAATTCTATTTAAATAATCCTCCAGCAAGCTAAACAAGCAGCACTGAAAGGTCTGAACACCTGGTCTAAGAAAGAACTCACCAATATTGGCATCTAAAAAGCTTGCATTTTTTTCACCCTTTACTGCATTTAGAGCAATGTACTGAGCTAAACGGAAGAGCAAAGTATGTCCACTCTTTGTCCTGTCAGGGATCCTCCTGTGTCTACATGCTGTCAAACCATCCTTGATCCCCACAGAGATAGAAAGAGTGAACAACAGCATCTGTCCTTCTGCAATGGCCTGGATCACCCACACACAACAAGGTTCTGCAGCGAGTTACATCTACCCAGGCTGCTCACAGACTGGTATCAGAGGTACAATTTCAGCACACACAGTCCTACTTGAACCAGAGCAGGGACCAAAACCAGCAGTGCTGCAGCAGCACTGATTCACTGCTCAAATACGCATAAAAGACTCTAGGCTGCTGTTTATGCAGAAGAATTGCTACTGCCACCACTGAAGATAGCTGAGCCACCTTGAATCTACTCCTCTGCGTTGTGCTATGTCTTTGCATGCAGTGTTATGCACCTTATCAAACACCTTCGAGGAATGAAGCCACTGCCTTACCACTGCTTGTATTTCATAGCCAACTCTTTCCAGTATTTGGTTTCCTCTTCGACCGAGCTGAAGTGATGTCCTTCTGAGTTGTCCATGATGAGTCCTCCAAGTTTAAAACTCCTGTTTCATTTTTTCCCCCCTGGAAAATTAAAGGCTCAAGCATAAGAGATAGTGCAGTGAGCTACCTCAGTACTTTTCGCTGCACAGCAGTGCACCCCACCTCCCAGGAAGTCTCCGCATGCCTGGAGACCAAACTAAAGACCAACCTCTGTTGGATATACCATAAATGTGAAAGAATTGCTACTGAGTAATCAGGTCCCTTTCCCCAGTTATCCCAAGGCTGCTGCACGCTTACCCCGCATCCCCAGCAGTGAGCACCTTCCCCACCCTCTGACTACACAGCACAAAGCACCAAAACTCAAACTTTAGCCACAGCTGTGCCAACACACACAGAACACAAGAGAAGTCATCCCAGGGGTGCAAATCAGCTCCAAAGACAGCACAATTAAGGTCAATTTCAACAACCCTAAAGACATTTGCCATGCTATTAAATTGGAACTTCAAAAAGACACAGTTAAGGTACTCAAGACACTAATTTCCTGCATTAACATTTCCAGGAACACACAAGCTTTTTATGGACATAACTGCTGGACACACGAAAAATTTCTCCCTAGGTCAACACAGACAAAGCTAGCCAACTTTAAACCTGAAATATCACAATCTATGTACATCTGAGAGCCACATTATATCTGGATACCTCAGAGAGCCATGGGAGAAGGGAACTCCAGACATTCCCGGGGAAGCGAGGATAAAAGCTCCACAGAGGTGTTAGTGGGATACCACCTGGCTGGACTAGGCACGCAGATAAATTGCAGGAACACTGTGGGCAATCCAGACCATCCAGCTGTCCCTGTGCAGGCATAAACCCAGTCACAGGACATAGTCCCCAATGGGAATGACACATGAAAGAGCCACAGGGCAATCAAGAACCTTAAATTGGTCACTCCCACTTCAAAACTTAAGTATCTAGACACCACAATTACATAAATGCTCTCTAATGTGCATGATGCACCCTAATAAACATGTCGGTAGCAAAAAAATCATTTTATATGAGTTAGTCCTCACAATGGAGAAACATCAGACCTATTGCTCTGGATAACCTGCCCTCGTCCAACCCTGGGTGAGGCAAAGATTCCACACAGACATTATCAATAGAAACCCAAATAGATTAAGGACAGTAAGGTGGCGTTGAACAACGGCAGTTGTCAGAAAACTGTATTTCTGAAGTCTAATGACTCAGGGAACACAGTTGTTCTACCAAGTTTCAGCTCCAGATCTACTGAGCAAAACATTTCCTAGAGGTAATCCTGATGGAATAAAGAGGGGAAAAAAACATCAAAGTCATCAAATATCATTTAGACATCAGTCCTGCCCCTTCTACTCTTCTTATTTATGACACTCAGGAAGTGCTGGAGTAGACCTTCTGAGCAGCAGGTCATAGCTAAAAAAAAGTGCATCCACCGCACATCTATTGAACTCAATGGAAAAAATATTCATAACCTGTGTGAAGACTTCCCTCTCCAGAAAATCACCTGGTTTAAACAGGATTAACAGCCACCTACCTAGTAACTCTACTGAGACAAACATAAGTAGTTCTTACCTCTACTACAGATAACAGTATCAAGTACTCAAAGTAGTATGGCAATCTGAAGCCCAATTCTTACATATCCAAGGAGTGCTGCAAAGCACAAGTCCTTTTGACAGCCTAGGCGATTTTCAGGAGATTATGGAGCAAAGAGTAAGCAGCTGGTACAGCTAAGTGGGCTGTGCCCACATACCTCAATGTACAGTATCAGCTACGCACTCACAGAAATTACAGCATTATTTAGAAGGGGAGCTAGCAGGTGAGGGGAAAGTTACTAAACTTCATTTTTTTGTAATTCAGCTTCTTCACACAAAACGTTAATTAGACAAGGCTACCTGTCTTCCTTCTAACAAATAAAACCACTGTGTGATGTACTGACACACTTCCAGCAAGAAGTCTCAAGGCTGCTGCTCTTTGATGTATTTACAGAAGTACGCACTGGGAAAAAAGACAGGAAAAGGAGCATGAGTAAGGACGAGTGATTTTCCAAATAGTACCCTTACCCATTAAAAAGAAAAATCACGACCAAGCATAATTAACATTCTTGACCTAGGATAGTTTACAACACATCTACTCTATTATTTTTAAGCTAACTGAAAGTGCCTTTGATGTTAATAAGCATGTGCTTATGCTCAAGGCACTGTGTAGACACACACCAATTCTTGTAGCACACTTGTGAAGAAATAAAATTATTTCTCTTTTACAGATGAGGAACAGGGAGGGTGAGACACAAAGTAGTGATGCAGGTGCAATGAGAAATCAAGAAGGACCAGCATCCATTACTATGGTCAAAGCACTCCAGAGAACAGCAAGCCAGAGTTTCCTTTACATGGTTATTTCTCACCACCCAGACAACACAAAGTTTCTGTATTTCTTCAAGAACAGAGATTCTACCCAGGGCATGCCTGGTTTTGCTACACAAATTAAAATATACTTCAGAAGTCTCCAAAGAGGAATTCTTCTGGTAGAAGCACTATAATAAATCCCCTATCTGTGTTCAGTCAGTCACCAAAAGAAGTCAGACAAGATAAAGATGGAGTGCAAGACATCTTGCTCCTGAAAGCTTTCAAACAATCCTTTGGAACCAAAAGACAGCTCCCGTTCACCTCAAACTTGAATATGCTCATCTCTGGGTCTCACTTGTGTTTTTACATCACACTTTGGAAGGACTAAAAAAAATGTACTAATTTGCATTTTTAAGATTGTATGGTCACACACAAAAGAACTTTCCCTAACCAAGCCATAAAATTTGTTAGAGTTCCACAGAACCCCAATAACTTTTGCAGACACATAAATATGCCGTCCCCTTTAGTTTCTAAGTATGTCTTTGTAAACACGAGATTATGGACCCACTAAGGATGTTGTCCGTTAAGAGTACGCTCTGTTTCATGGTTACCATTACTAAATAGTACTTATAAATTAAAATTAATTGTTAAACTGCAAATACATGAAAGGACTGTGGACCTATACTTATTCCACAGAGATGACACAGCATGGCAGAGACTGTTTCACTACTGTCCCATGCCACAGGCAGATGGTTTTTTGTCTGCCACATGCAAGGAAGACCTATTAGGTTCCCCGCACACCTGCGCTACATCTTAACTCACAAAGATTTTCAAACTGACTAAAGAGGCAAGACACAAACTTAAACTGAAAAGAGAAATTCCAACTTTTAGACAAAGTGTTGAAGAGTTTTCTTACTTTCTGAAATTTAAAAAAAACAACAAAAACCACTCACGTAAATCTTTCTAGACTACCTGTAGAAAGGGTAGGGCTTTGTCTTTTTGGTGTGTGTCCCTGCTGCCTGCTCCCCTTGATTTTTAACTGCTTGGAGACAGTATGCAAAATGCCTGGAGAGTGATTAATTAAACTAATTAGGAACCCCTCACTGTCTAGGCTCATTGCAAAAAGGGGGAGGGCAAAGGGGGACTCTTTGTCCTGTCAGGGATCCTCCTGTGTCTACATGCTGTCAAACCATCCTTGATCCCCACAGAGATAGAAAGAGTGAACAACAGCATCTGTCCTTCTGCAATGGCCTGGATCACCCACACACAACAAGGTTCTGCAGCGAGTTACATCTACCCAGGCTGCTCACAGACTGGTATCAGAGGTACAATTTCAGCACACACAGTCCNATGTTTTGTTAAACACTGGCAGATGTGTAAAAACAAAGAGAGAAAGCCAGAGTCTATAGCAGGCACGCACTGGCTGTACCTTACTTGTTTTCACACACATGAAGCCAGAAGAGACATCTGGCCAGACTTCCTGCGTGCAAGCAGCACAAGTGCTGGTCACAGACATTACAAAACCTCTACATCATACAGGAAGTGGAAGTGTTCATGGGTGGGGAATGGACTTCTGCAAGGAGAAAAATACCTCAGCATAAACGTTGCAGAAAACAATTTCATACAAGTGAGAGCAGAACCGCAAAACTCTTCAGGAAAAAAACCCCAACATTAAGAGCAGCCACACACAAAATTATTGAAGGAACTTCAGTTAGGGAATCAGTCCGAGTTCACTAAATTCACAAGGACCTCAACTTAGATTCCATTTCAGTCCTAGCATAAAGGACTCAAAACAACCATACATACCGAATACTTTTTTTCCTTAAACAAAAAAGAACCATTTTAGCCTGGTGAACAGCACTGGCCTATCTTTGTAGCATTGCCTAATAAGAAATTCATACTATAATAAAAAATTCAAAGTAAAAGAGTACCATAAATACTACTGAATTATATATGGCAGAGAAGATGAAGCTATTTAACATTTTTTCCTGACTGTAAACCAAAACAAAACCCCTCTTTTCTCCTCAAACGTAGCTTTCCCATCCCATGAAAATACATTTTCTTAAAATAGCTCTTTTGTAAGGGTCTTCCTGTGACATCAGGGCCTATTTTCTTTTGTTTAAGCAATACAAAAGAAAATCACCACAACAGAGAAAGACAAGGAAGAGGTCATCAGAGTGCCAGGATTACTACAGCATCCCACAGCCAGCGCTGAAAAGAGTCATCATCTTCTCAGGGTCTCTCCCAAAGGCTTAACCCAGCAAAGCCCTCATCTTTTCAGAAACCAGTCCAGCACCAATACTTTCGAGTTTCCCGTGATTCCTAAAGAAACTCCGCAAAGTTTTCTCTCCTGAAACGCCTGACCTTGACGCTTCCAGCTGCAAGCCAAGAGGTCAGCTCGGCAGCGCTCCGGGCCCGCCCGTTCGCATTCGGAGCACGAAGCCGGGAGGGAGCCGAGCCACCGGGCACCGTTCCCACGCTCCCCTCCCCACGAGCAACCGCGAGAGCAGTTCCAGAATCAGGAGGAGATGCAGGTTCGCAAAGGCAGCTGCGGGCGGGGGCGGGGGGCCGCAGGCAGGCAGGCTCCCGGCTCCCTCTCCCCTCGCCTCCCCGACCCTGCCCCGGTTACCACCGCAGGACGAGGGACACCGGCAGGGGCTGCGCCGCACCGAACCCGCCCGTCTCTCCTCTACGCGCAGCAACGGCGCTCCCCAGTCAGTCAGTCAGTCCGTCCGTCCGTCCGTCCGTCCATCCATCTCCCTCCCACCCGGCTGCCGGGCGGCGCGGGGCAGCCCCGCTCTCTCACCTCGCCGCAGAGCGCAGAGCTCCGCGCCGGCAACCGCCGCTCTCCCCTGCCCAGCGCGACACAGCCGCCCCATTGGCTGCCGGTCACGTGCCGCGGGGGGCTCCGCCAATCAGCGTCGCCAGAAGGCGCCTGCTGAAAGATTTGGAAACTTTCGTTACTTTCAAAAGGCGCCTGGGGGCGGTGGCGGCGGGCGGGTCCGACCACGCCCCC
>VZSC01015873.1:142950-156130 GCA_013398225.1 Steatornis caripensis
GCCGGGCGTGAGCCACGCTAAAGCCCTTCACCGGTGTTCGATGAGCTGCAGCGGTCGCAAGGGCCTCCTGCATCTTCTAAGATCTTAATGGTATAAATCAGCATTTGCCACCGTGCTGCAATCTTAAATACGCGTTTTCCCTTCAAATGTTCTAAAAGAGGAAAAGCTTTGCATCCAGCGTAATTTTGTTTTATTCCAAAGACCTCTTCCGAAACAGCAAGCAGTGAGACAGTGACCGTAACTAGTTAATGTCAGGGCAACATTTAAAGTCCCCTTTCCACAACCAAGGAACAGGCTTCTGTGCTGCTGAAGCCCGTGTCGCAAGGACAAAGCAGTCTATGAAGCATTAGACACTTACACTCCTCTACATCTCAGGATGACGTCACCATACCAGAAAACCAGCCGCAAGCATCCGCAGGGGGAACAAGCTCCCACAGACAATGGGACGGAGCTGCAGCTCCACGCAGCCGATAAATCGCTTGCCATGCCCTCGCCACGCAGGCTCAATGCGAAGGGGACGGAGGTGCGTGGAGGCTTTCTCGGGTGCTGTAGGCATGTTCCTACCCAACAGTGCACACAAACACTTGGTCATGAGGTGTGTCTGGCATTTGTTTCCTGAGTCAAAACTAAACCACAAATTATCACATAGGTGTAGATACGCTCCAGCCCACATACATATGGCCGTATGTCACTGAGTATCACTTCACACCCCTGGAGCACGTTTTACAAACTGCCTGATGACAGGTGCCCACACGCAGGGGCCCCGATCCCAGTTTCATTTACTTCCGTGATGCAATACCAGGCATGGAGCAGAGTCCGATCCTGAAGGGAGTGAACTGTATAAATTGGGAATGTGCCTCCCCCAAAGACTTTGTAGAACAAGGCTGGAGCTGTAACAAAGGATGGACACTTTTCTGTAAGAATATTCCACTAAGAGAAACCTGTCCATAGCCACTTTCAGGTCAGGCCTTCAGCAAAATAATTATATTTTGAGGTCAGATGTTCAGCAAAAGTAAATGGGGGCAAACTATTATATGACTATGAATAGGAAACTAAATTGGGTATTTAAAAAATTGGGTTACTAGCAATTTGCAGTTCTGTCATTACTCAAGAATGTTTTTATTATCGGGTAAGTTGCAGAAAATAAACCACATACTATTGTAGTATGTCCCCAGTAATTAAAAAAATGATACATTGTTCATAAGTTTGGGACAAAGGACATTTTACTTCAACTCTTTGAACAAATCTTTGAGGATAGTGTGAGTACACAGATGATATCTCAGCTTGAAATACTTGTAAAACATTGCAAAAGATTTCAGAGGAAGCCATTTAGCCTCTCACCCAATTCTGAAAGTGCAACAGCACCCTAAGAAATGCCAGAGGCTCAGAGGCACTAGTGTACACAGGCAATAAATATTTAAAAAATGTTACTATCATTACTATCACTACCTTGTTTGCATGAAGAATGAGAACATTTGCCTGTTTTAAAGCTAGGAGAGAACAAGAAATGATTTTATGCATTTATTTTTAGTTTGCAGATTAATAATTAATAAATGGCAGATTTCTGTGGTGCTAGGGTTCATGTGCAGGTTATTTTAATGAGAATGCCACACTGATTCTTCCATGAAAGCTAAGCAGGCAAAAATGTATACACATTCAGTTTGGGTAAGGTTGCAACACCTTATCTTTTGGCAATAAGCTCCTTAGCGGACAGAAGATTTGCTTTGCTGCAAGAATTAAATAACTCACCACAGAAGCACTCACTCTACAGATGGAACAGGAACTACTTGTCAATTGTCATTATAAACTACTAAACTTTTTTTTTAAACGGATTACCGATACCTATAACAAGATGTGACAAATGCGTATTAGAAAATCATATGCAAACATTACTATCATGGAAGAGCAAATATTTAACATCAATGAAACCTATTTCTGTCTCTTTAACGATGTTCTATAATCCTCTTCAGTCTGTATATGTAAAATTGGATTTGCATATGCTTAAGCAAGAAACAGATTCTCACTACTTTTTGATACTCACCCTTTTGATATCTCGAACTGACAATTTATTGATAAAACCGTCAAATGCTCAGTAATAGCGCTAGCTTATTAAGCAAACCAAAACATAACACTGCTTAAGGTCTTGGTACACATCAGCACTGCACCCTGAGCGAACCATGGCAGCAGGGCAAGACTGGATGTAGATATGAGCATTGTCCCCAAGAAGACTCTTGACCTGGCTGAGGGCTGCAACCCATTAGGCAAAGGTGAAGGTAAAATGACAACTAGTACCACGATGTCACTTATGATCAGAAGATACGGAGCCACCAAAGATGGGGCTCTCACCCTGCTCTTTCTCTAACAGAGGGACTCAGCTACCTGCATGCCAAGGAGCAAGCCCAGCCTGGATGATACGGATTTGCTGCACCTAGACCCAGACTTCCGAGGGAACCGTTGAATTGTTAGACAGAGCTGTGTCTGTAGAAAGACAAGAAAAGTAAAATTACAAATAGAGATAAGGTTGTTGAGACAAGGACTGTCAGTAGCACAGGGATTCAAGAGCCGCTGCTTTATTTTTAAACTGTATATATCTTACTTGAGGAATTTCTTTATACACAGCTAATGGCGCCCACGGCGACCCAGAAAAGGACAGTACAAAGAGGTTACACATTTCTGCTAAAATACGCCAACGGCAGCTTTCTGAACAGTACTGACATTTAACTGCTGGCCTCAGGCATAGGACTGCATACTGCCTTCAATGGAAGGGGCTCCTAAAAATGGTTACAACCGTCCAACCCTGGCAACCTGCCAAGATTTTTGTGTTTCGTGTGTGTGTGTTTGTGTGAAAAANCAGCCTGTCCCCCAGGCGGAACGCATGGCGGCCTCGGCCCGGCGCCGCCCCGCTGGCGGGAGGGGCCGTTTGCCCGGCAGCGCCTTGGGGCGCGCTGGGTCTGTCTGGGCGGGTCAGGGTCGGGCCCCGCCGTTGCCCCCCGGGCTGCGGGCCAGGCCGAGCTGGAAGCAGCCGGGGAGCTGCGAGCCGCAGAGGACAAAGTGNATTTTTGTGTTTCGTGTGTGTGTGTTTGTGTGAAAAAAGGAAAGTCCCCGCCGGGAGGCCGGGGCCCCCCCGCAGCTCCCACCGCTCAGCCCGGCCGGGGCTCAGGTGTGCGCGGACCGGGACCGGGACCCCGCCGGGGGGGNCAGCGCCTTGGGGCGCGCTGGGTCTGTCTGGGCGGGTCAGGGTCGGGCCCCGCCGTTGCCCCCCGGGCTGCGGGCCAGGCCGAGCTGGAAGCAGCCGGGGAGCTGCGAGCCGCAGAGGACAAAGTGCGGGCGTCTGCAGTTAACGTAGCTGGTTTTTTTAATCAGTTACCGTTTTAATTCCCAAACTGATTGGTCCTACCAGACGTTTTTTGAAGTAACATACTCCAGAGTTGTAGAACTTGATTAACAATATTTTATACAACACAATTTTAAGGTACTGTTCATGTGAATAAACGTTTCCGTTTAAAAAAAAAGGGTAAAACTTATTTTGTTATTAAAAAAAATGCTGGGGCAAATGTAATGCTGTGGAATGTATTCCATGGTTATTGCATTTAACATTAAATGCAAAAAGCCTGAAGGAGCATAGTCTAATGAATGCAGTATGTAGTTGGAGTGCAAGAAGGCTTCATTGCTAATCGTAGTTTTTCAGGTAAAGTGTGGCTAGGCCTTAAAGATGTATCTTTGCTTCTTTGTTGTTCTGTAAAGCTAAATTGACGTGGTGTGCTGTGGGGCAGCTTGAGACTAGTAGAAGTATTTGTAAATAATTTATAGCTCTGTTTAAATACTAAATGCTGGGTGCTTAATACAGGTATGTATGGTCTTGCTAGCCAATGGAAAAAGAATGAATATGCAGTTTAATTCTTTCAGCTGAGTTCAGTTGCACCTATTTTGTATTTACTGATGACCTGTTCTTGAAAACCTGCCTCCTGACTTCCTTTTTCCAGGAGAATGCACTGAAAGCTTCAGAGAATTATTTTGTGTTAGCAGAATGCATTTCTGGGACTCTGTAGCTAATGCCATGGACTTAGTGTTTTTCTCAGGCTACCTCATCTGTGCTGCAGGTCGTGAGGAATAACCCTGTACTAAACAGGAATAGTCGAAGCTATGTCTCATATGCATAATTAAATTTAACATACGTAATGCAAACTCAGTGATATAGTAGTAGTGGAATTCATAAGACCAATGTGTTTTTTCTTTGTCTTACCTTATAAGTTATTTAAAGCATGCATTTTTTTCTTTTTAGCAAGTGGGAAGAATGAAAGGAAGCAGGGATGAAAGAATGTTGAATCTTTTTGTTTGGCTGTATGATGGAAGGAAACAGGACAGAGCACCTCTGCAATAGATCATTCGGATGGCTTCAGCGACAAGAGAATGATGCTAAACCATGGCTCTGGAAACTTTCTAATTGCTTTTCTGCTGCTGAAAAGTCTTTGCCTTGCAGTGCGGAAACGGTAATTCATTGCTTTACTAAAAGCATAGCTGATGTCCCGGTATAGAGCAGTATAACTAACTGCAGTGTTGTTGCTGACTAAAGGGGGTGAGTGGGGCAGGGAGAAAGGGGAGACAGCAATTACCATGGTAAGTACAAAATCTACCTGGGACTTTAAAGTCCTTAGTTGTGTTCACAGCTCTCTCATCAATTTTGGTGAAAGCAGGCAAGTTGCTTTGCTTGACAAGCTTTACTCTCTACAGGTCTGTTTGGAATAATACAACTGACTGCTTAAAAAGTCAGGCAGTTTCTTGAAAGCACTACAAAGTTATTGCTGAAGTATAGAGTAGGGAGATAGTCTTCATGCTTCCAGGTTTTATGAATTTAGTTTGGAGGCAAATTTAGAATTTTCTGAATTATTATTATGTATTAGTTACAGGAATTGTGGATACTGTTCTTAATGAATGTCTAATTTGTCCTGGTTTCCATTTCTGTAAATGTTTTCTGTTCTGTGGCTGTATATGATTCTGTACGTTTAAGATGCAAAGTGCTGAGGAACAGAAGGAATAGTACAACACAGTGACTTACTTGAGCAAGCAAGCAAGCTCCAGCTGTTAAGTAACACTCATCTGTGCATGTTTAATCTGAATTTCAGTAAATACATGGGGGAAACAGATAAGCATGTATCCTGTTGTGTTGCTATTCTCATACATCAGAGGTTAGGAGGGGAGCTGCCTTAAATTCTGGAGTTTAGTGTATAAGCAAGTTCCAGACAGATTTTTGACAGAGTGTATATTCAATTCTTGGGATGTGGCATCAGGTAGAGAGGAATGGTTTTGAACTAGGGTAATCAATTAGTGTAGTGTGGTACACACAACTGTGTAGTAGGAAATGCATTAAATTCTATTTGGAAAGTAAAAGTTGTTCTGTAGAACTGGTCTAAAGCTCTGGAGCAGTGAGCTGTATGCAGGTTACCTCTACTGACCTTGACTGTTCTGGTGCTTCTCATAACCTTGCTTAGTTTTCACTGTTGCTATTTTAAAAAACTGTATTTCTGTTTATGCCTTTATGTCTGTACATCTTGGTGTCTTAAAGTAGACAAAAAGCACTTATAGTTGTGAAAATTTAGTCTTTTCTGTCCTCTGTTAGTTTACCTGCTTGATATAACTTCTGATTTTTTAAAGTCTAAGCCTTTTAATGCGTTACTTCTAAAACTTTAAGAAAATTTTAAAGTCTTTATTCAAAGTAAAAGATGATTACTTATGTGCTCCAAACTGTGGGATTTTTGTACTTTTACCTAACATCCATCTATGTTTACTCTTAAAAGAAATAAATCTCTTTTTGCTTTGCAGTTGCAGAGTATCTCTCAGCCTTAGCCTAATAGTTTTCTGCTTTTCAAATTCTGTTTCACAGACCCATTGCTATTTGGTTTATAGGTTTTTGCTTTTGTTGCTTTCAAAATCCACTGATACTAATATACCTCAGGCTGGCACACGTAACTGTCATGTTTCTTTTAATATTTTACATGCCCAGACAGTGAGGTAATAGTAATCGTAAAGATAACACTTTTCAAAATTTTCTGTTATCATCAAAATTGTAGCAGTCTAAAAATATGCTTGTTTGTACTATTAAATTGTTGGTTTGTTCTTGTATCTGAATGTAATGGAACCTTCTTTCTCCAGGAAGATTACATGGAGAACAAGAAAGCTGCTGTAGAATTGAAGGATACTTCATCTCCTCATAATGCTGGGTCTAAACTGTTTCCAGCAGTACCACTTCCTGATGTTCATCCTCTTCAGCAACAGCAAATACAGCTTTCACCTGGCCTGAAAGTAAGCTGCTGTGCTCATGGCTCTGACTCTTCTTGTACTCCACAAATGCATTGTGGTGGTGGTGGTGGTAACTTGATTCACCCTGGCGCAGTATTAGACTCAAAAAGCACTGGGACGATTACTTGTCAAGTGGGGTCAGGATTTGCTTATCAGTCTGCATCTTCATTGAAGAACCCTCCAGCTAGAAGCAATTTGGCAGGCATTGCAAGTGAGTTCCCTGGCATGTGCGTAGAAAACAGTGTGTCTTCCTGCCAACATCTGCCCTGTTGTGGAAAACTCCATTTCCAGTCCTGTCATAGTAATGTGCACAAACTGCATCAGTTTCCAGCCCTTCAGAGCTGCACATCTTCTGGCTATTTTTCTTGTTCTGAATTCACAAGTGGGGCTACAGGCCACTTGGATGAGCATATTGCACAGCCGGAGCTAACATCACATGTGTGCGCCAACCCTTTGCACCTAAACGTGGCACCATCAGTTTGTTTAAAGGGCTCTCACTACTGCAATGACTGCTTGAGCAAGGTTTGTACACATCACATTTCTCATTCATTAAGCATGGTGTATATGGTTAATGTTGAGATAATGTTACTTGAGCAAAACTTTACCGGCTTCCATGGGTTGCAGTTTGCATCTTCCTGGTTGGTGACGCACAACCTAAATGTACCAGATAACCTTTTTGAAGGTGATTTCTTTGCTGAGGTGACATTCAGTTTGACAGGAAGACAAAAGAGGCTATCACAATGTTTTGCTTACAGGGGATCTGTAGTGTACTCAAGCAGTATTTTGACTGGATTTGAAAGACAGTTATCTCTTTTTGACAGCTCCAATTAAAATGTTCCATAGTAGTGACTGAGAAAAGGCTAACAACAGTTACTGTGTACTCCTAGGCAGCTCATCAATAAAGATCCACTTGTAAGTCAGGTGAAATGTCTGGTGCTGTAAGGGTATTCTAGTTTTGGTTTGATTTGATAGATCTTAGTTCAGTCTTCCTAAATTCCTAATTTATACTTCAATAAGAATATGGTACACTTAGGACTAATGAAAACTGTGCTTGAATTTTAATAGGAATTTCAAGCAAAGTAATATACTCAACTTTGTAAGATGTGTTACTTAAGCTTCCAACTTTGAGTTCCCAGTATAAAGGTGAAATGTCTTCATTTCAATAAACTAAATGGTGAATTCAGTATGCTTGGAATTATGACCACTATTTTGGGGGGAAGGAGGTGATTCAACCTTGTACTCTTAATTGTGCTGATTTCACATGCTAGGTCTGTCTTTTTTTTTTAGAATACATATTAGTACTTCTTAAAGATGATATATTTTGATGTGCAGAGTTTAATAGAATATCTGTTTGCATTTGGAAATCTAGAGTGAAGTGTGCGAGGAAAGACTGTAGGATAAAGGTTTCCTTCATGCAGTGATATTGTTGTTAATTAACTTTGTAGAGTACATCTGAGCTCACATTTGTTGCAGAAGGGAAACTGAGTGTTTCTAGCATGAAGTAGTATGTGTTTATATTGTACACTAAATGAACATGTGTTTTTGAAAAATTGCCCCAACAGCCAACCAGAAACAGCCTAGTTGATGCTGCTAAAATCTGGCCAAATATTCCTCCTCCAAGTGCACAGACTGCACCTGTTCCTATCCCGATATGTAATGGCTGTGGAACCAAAGGAACAGGAAACGAGAAGAGTTTGCTGCTGGCAAGCAGCCTTGGCAAATCACCGCAGAAATATGGTAAACTACACTTGCTTGACTTGCACTTAATGGGTATCCTCCTTAAATGCTGTTGCACATGAAATTGCACTGTTCTGTGGAAATATCTGTAAAGTCATAGAAGACTAAACAGTAAAAAAAACCTGTGTCTTTTGCAAAGTCATAACTTCAATTTACCTGTTTTGACTACTAGTTAACTTGCTCTATTGTTTGCGTAGAGTTTTGATTTTTTACTATTAGATTTTTTTACAACTTTAAAAGAAATTCTAAGGACTTGGAAGCTATTTTGTTCCGGTGAGTATAAAGAAATTATCTTCAGCCATACTTTGAGAAGCATTTTCCTAGTCTCTAGAGTCTGTTGTTGCTTCATATGCAGTAATGGTGTAATGTTTATTATTACAATATAGCTTTTTCAGTGTTCTTGAGAGGAAAATATTGTGTGAAATAACTATATGGTCTTCCTACAGTGTTAGTACTGCTTCAGTTACAAAATCGTAGCTAGGGTGAAAGTTGTAAACTTAGTCATGACAGAGTAAGAAATTGGATAGTTGTGCTATCATTTTAAGACTACACCTGTTTTTAGATTTTTTGAAGTGCAACACCCTAATTAAATGTCCTTACAAAATGCAATTCAGGTGAATCTTGTAGAATAACTAATCAACATATACCCAAGCATGATATTTGTCTGCTGTGCTTAATTTTATATTCTCACTAACTTTAATTCTTAGTTTGTTTTTGACCTGTGATGGTTCTGTGTAATTTCTCATGTTTCTTTTCCAGTTGTTTAGTAGAGATGGAATGTGTGTGTAATGTTGATTCAAAATTAAATAGGTATTTAGAGTGCTGAAACAATGGAAACTTCATTTGTGCTTCTTAGTGTGTAATAAGAAAAACGCCTAACCTTGCTCTCCAGAACTGTAGGATACCTTTGTGTTTGTTCCTTATACCTTAATTTTTTTATAATCACTGTCACTGTATTGGTAGTCTCATCCAGTTTGGTTTCGATTCTTTATCTACTGCACACTGTAAATTTGAGCAACTTTTATGTTTCTTTTCTGTTAGTGATATAGCACCTGCTGAGATTAGTGTGACAACTTCAGACAGTTTTCATGGCACATACCACCTCAGCATTTGATAACTTTTTAAAATTCATTACTTGGTTGTTTGAGAATTTAAAAGTTAAGCTGAAGTTGTCTTGCATCTTTATCCTAACAGCGGCTAAGTTTCTGTTTATGACTGCTTTCAGGTATAATTTTTCTCCCTTAAAGAGAAACTTTGGAAACAATTTCTTTTTTTAGATTCCTTAAGAAAATATAATTGAACTAATATTCCTGAGCATGTTGTTCTCAAACATAAAACTTTCCATGTACAAAGTTTATAGTGTGCCAAGTTTAACATTTTTTGGTATTTGGAGATTAAAATGAGCTGTGGTGTTAAACCTGTACAGGGTCTCCGGAAGTTGCAATCGCAGGCCAAGTTCTGGAAAACTTGCCCCCCATTGGAGTCTTCTGGGATATTGAAAACTGTTCTGTTCCCACTGGCCGTTCAGCTATAGCAGTTGTACAGAGGATTCGTGAAAAGTTTTTTAAAGGTCACAGAGAGGCAGAATTCATCTGTGTGTGTGACATTAGTAAAGAAAATAAGGAAGTTATTCAGGAGCTAAACAACTGCCAGGTATCAAAACAGCATCTGCTTGGTGTTCTTGCATGAGAATTTGTGTGCTAATGGTGATTCCTGTTCACTAAAGCTTTGTGTTAGCTTCTGTGATTTTTAGTGCATGAGCTTATAATTAACTTAAGGGGGGGTCTTTAATGCTGAACTTTCCTGGTATGATGCTTTCTAAAACTGGAACTGCATTGTTATATGTAGATTACTGTTTTGCTGTTCACAGAGGATTTTTATTTCATCCAGTAATAGGCAGTGGTGGCATTTATAGTGTTATCCTTCAAATTTGTGACTAAATCATTAACCTAAGAGAACTATGATTCTGTGAACTTAACTTTTTTTACTTTTGTTAGTGAATACTGTGCTGATCAATGAGCACACAGGTAAATTAGTGGTATTGATTGGGGCGCTTTTAACACTACATTTTTTTCCATCAATACTTTTTGTTTCTTGGTATTGTTTTTAGGTTTTGTGTAGGTTTCTAAGTCAGAAATTCCATTCACATCCCCTAAATTGCAGATAACAGGTTGACAGTTTATCTGCTTGTGAAGTAAAATGAATTGATAGTGAATACTTGCTATGTTTGTTACCCCTCTATTTCAAATGAGGTCTTATGGAATGTTTTTAAGGTAGCAGCATATACTCTTCGAGCATGCAAAGTGTGTAAATTGCGGTCTTTAACACAAAACAGTGCAAGTCATCCGTAAGAGATTGCCAAACAACTAGGGTTGATGTTCATTGCGTATTAGAACGGGTTGGGATCCATACATGTTATATTGAGTGCATTAATTTATCTAAATAAAATGCATGTGAAAGCTTGTGTTTATGTCAATTTTCTAGAAAATTAAATTTAAGCAAGCATAGTTCACATTGAAGTTTTTCTTTAGAGTGTATCATTGTATTTCCACAGGTAACTGTTGCACACATCAATGCTACAGCAAAGAATGCTGCTGATGACAAACTCAGACAGAGTCTTAGGAGATTTGCTGATACACACACCGCACCTGCCACTGTGGTTCTTGTGTCAAGTAGGTGTTCGTGGTACTCATCCACAGTACAGAATTCAGTTCCTCTCTTCAATAGTACTTTTGCATATGACACTTCTGCTTTCCAAGGGTTGTGTTTACAATCAGCTTTAACTGAACTGCTCAAGAATTGTTAAAGATGTCAGTGGCAGCCAGGGAGCAGTAGGGAGGAGAGTAATATGAGAACTTGGCTTGATTAAACTAGCATTGGAATCTGATGTCTTGCAGAGTGTCAGTAGGTATGTATATAAATACGGTCTATTAGCAGGAAGCTAATAAAGTAAAACTGATTGAATCTTCTTTATGGTAATTTTCAGAATGCTTTAAGCATGATGTATTTGATTTGGTTTTTATCCTTGTAGCAGCATACTATACAGTTAAACATGCAAGCCACTTAACTGTCAGATTCCTGGGTGTTGCCTTGGGTGTCTCCCTAAAGCGAAGCAAATGTGTTGTAGAAATGTAGAGAATCAAACACCCTGTTGATAAAGTGCTAGAAGTTGCTGTTAAAAGGAAGCCCTTGTCTGTGAGGCAGAATGCTAACTTCTCATTTAAACTATGTCTAGTGAGAAGCCTCGTAACTCTTTTATTGGAAACTTTCAGTGATAAATAGACCTTGTCAAGTGAGGTCTGGGGTTTTGGTGTTTAGCTTTTTTCACGTGTTTCCTTGTTCATTATAACTTCCTTTTTTTTCCTCCTCCAGCGGATGTAAACTTTGCTTTGGAACTCAGTGACCTGAGACATCGACATGGTTTTCGGATAATTTTGGTACATAAAAATCAAGCTTCAGAAGCACTCTTACATCACGCTCATGAGCTTATTTGTTTTGAAGAATTTATTTCAGACTTGCCACCAAGGTTACCACTGAAAATGCCGGTAAGGTTTTTAATTCTTCATGCAACAGACTTTTCAAAGTGTGAACCTCTTTTTTTTTTCTAATTTAGGGGGAGAGCAGACTGAAATTGTGTGTGTGTGTTTTGTGGTGAGACATTTGCTGAGTATTTGACCATTGTATTTCAGTTACTGCCATGTGAATGTATGCTTTCTGCTTTAAGACTGAAAGAATGAACTAATAAAAAGAAGTAATTAACTAAAGCAGTAAGATAGCGAGGTCACATTCTTATTACTAAATATTTTATCAGATAATGTATCTTACATGCCTTTCACTGGCAGAAAGTTAGGGTGACAACTTAGTTGTGTATTAAAACAGCTCTGTGATGCTTTCTTAACAGTTTTGAGTGACTACTGTTTTCTTGGGTTTTTTGTCTTCCTGATGATTATGTCTGGATTTGCTGTGTTGTCTTTGCACAGCACTCATGACCTTTTCTTTCTTTGAAATAACTTCCTGAATTATGTGTTCACATGCATGTGTAAATATATAGAATTCTTGGGTTGCAAACAGTGATGCTTTCTTTTTTGGAGTAGTGATCAGGTATTGATTATTGGAGGACTCACGGGAGTCTGTAGTGTCTTCTAACTTTTAATTAAATTGGAGATGGGAGTTTGATAATCTACTTTGTTATGAAAGTTTTTCAGACAAACTAAGTGCTGCAAAAAGAATTACTTTGGTGCAGGGGGAAAGCATGTGTCACCAGAATCAATATAAAAATACTGGGTTTGAACGAGAGGGCATTCTGATATAATTAAAATCTTACTCTCTTTAAACAGGCATGCCATACACTATTATATGTTTATAATCTGCCAACAAACAGAGACAGTAAAAGTGTCAGTAATAGACTCAGGCGTTTGTCAGACAACTGTGGAGGGAAGGTGCTGAGCATTTCGGGAAGCAGTGCAATTCTTCGTTTTTTAAATCAAGAAAGTGCTGAACGGGCTCGGAAGCGAATGGAAAATGAAGACGTTTTTGGTAACAGGATTGTAGTGTCTTTTACTCCCAAAAACAAAGAACTTAATGAAACAAAAAGTTCCTGCTTTGTGGGAACTGAAAAGGTGAAGTCTCCCAAAAAAATTAACAAGAACACGAAGCTATGCCTCCTCAACAAAGACTCAAGTGATCAGCCTTCTGGTACCAAAGGCTCTGCTGGGAGAGGATTCCAGATTCATGGATCTGTCATCAAACCCACAAATGTAAAAAGTTTACAGGTATTGTTGTTCTACCTTGTTTACTACTCTTGCTTTTTCTCATCTTCTGAGGATTGCTCGTTATGACTTTAACTTGTCAGTCCTAGTTAATGAATAACTGTAATGTATAGTGACATTCCCGAATGAGAGCTGTATTCATCTGCTTGGGAAGCAGACAATGAATTTGAGGGTTGATTTTTTTTCCCCCATCCTGCCATCTCTTTCTCAGTTTGAAGATATTGATGGTACTTATTGAGTCTCGAACTGTAGGACAGTTTTGACTTTTCTGTTGGTTTTGAGGATAACATCTAGAGTTATCCACTAGTTTTCCTTAAAACTAGGATAGATCTACAGTGTAGCAAAAATATTTCAACTAACTGACAGTTTACTGTTTT
>VZSC01015873.1:156822-194670 GCA_013398225.1 Steatornis caripensis
TACTTTTTTCTGTCACAGAAAATCAAATATTTCTGGTTATGAAGTGCCAATGAAAATGGTGTTAAAAATTTGTCAGTTACCTAGGCTTCCATTAGAAGGAAAGTCTCAGGCAAGGAATTTTTGGTGCTTTTATGCTGACCTCTCCTCTGTTTCATACAGGAGCTGTGCCGTCTTGAATCAAAGATCATCAGTAGAAACACTGAAAACCAGCAAGAACATTTAAGAGAACAAATTCCTTCTCCTCAGAGTAACTCTAATGCAGTGATTCCTGTGTCTCTGGCAACCAAAAAACTTGGAACGGGAGAAGCATCCTGTAAAAGTAGTCAGAAGTATGTTTAAAAGTAAAAAGACATAAATATTAACTACATATTTTTTATGTGAATTCTGCAACATAATGTGTTTTTCTTTTTTTTTTTACATATATTTGTAAATAGAAAAGAGACCTCTGCTTCCAGAAGTGTTACCAATTCCCCTGTAGATAAAAAAGATAAAGATGAAACTGTGTTTCAGGTCAGCTATCCCTCTGCTTTCAGTAAGTTGACGGCCTCAAGACAACTCAGTCCTTTACTCATGTCTCAGAGTTGCTGGTCATCTCGGTAAGTGTCGGTCTTATTTGGGGAGGTGAAGTGAGACGTCACGTATATATATGCTGATTGTTGACAGCTGCATATGGAGTTGTGTATGCTAAGCACACTAATACACTGGTTTACGTGGAGGCAAAAGGAAACTGATGGTGTTCCGTAACAGCTAGTAGAGGGTGGATGTAGATATAAGATGAAGTGAACTCTTTTTTCGGAACCTTACTGTGCGGCAATTGTTTCTGCAAACTTTGTCTATAAAGCTTCTGAAAAATCTTCAGAGGTATTATAGACATCTTACTCCTCGTAATTTCAGTGCCTTTGACATTCCCAGTAAAAAAATCACCCAGGCCCATTAAATTCTTATAGACTTAAATATTTGGCCTTTGCCAGTTATTAAAATCACGTGAATGAGTTTGACTCTTAATGTGTTAGTAAGGTAGTAGAAGACTTGGTGTCAAGTGTGTTAAATTGGGTGACTTTGAAATATAATATGAATTATTTCTTTTCTTCTCATAGGAAATATTTGTATTGTTGTGATGTTTTGCTTGTGGTGAAAACTTGTTTTGCCTGCACACTTAATGTATTAGGAAAATACATTCAAAGAGCTGTATTTGCGCACTTGACCTGTGTCTATTTTCTGACTAATTTTGAGATGCATATATGTCAGAATTGTGCAATAGCTGCGTTAGCTCATTAAGTGTTTTTATTTTACCCAGGAGTATGTCTCCAAACCTCTCAAATAGATCATCTCCACTCACGTTTAGTGTAGTAAATCATGCCAGTGGTACAGACTGCTCTGATCCTTTTGCAAATGGTGCAGACATTCAGATCAGCAATTTAGATTACAGATTGTCCAGGAAAGAATTGCAGCACAACTTACAAGAGATTTTCTCAAGACATGGCAAGGTAAAGGCTAAAATACCTTTATTAAATCTGTTTTTAAAACACTTTCTGTTTATGTATTTATGGACATGCTTGTGGTTTAGCTTGAAGTAAGTAGGAATGAAAAGCTATCCAAATGTGACTTTTGAACTTAGTTGAAAGGAGGTATTGTGTTTTTCCTTTAAAAAGACCAGACTATCACTTGCACTAGGTTCTTAATTAGTGTGTTGTCTCTATAGATCTGGTATTCTGCAGTTTTGTATATAAAATTCTTACTAGGTGGCTCATTAGTCATGTAGGTAAGAGACTTAGGCTTTAGCTGCATAACCTTTTTAAGCTGTAAAGCTGAATTCCTAATGTCAAGTTAAAAATCACAGTAAAAACTAAATTTCTGTTTTGAATCGAAGCGATCAAAAGCAGACATGGAGAGTGTGAACCAGTAAAAAGAAACTATGCAAGGAGAGGTCATGTAGCAGTCCTATTTCTCTCTGATCTGTAGGTGACATTCTTCTGGCATGATCTTCTACATGGGAAGATGATGCTTGTGTTAAAGGAATATGATAATCTTGCCTTGGCCAAGGCTTGTTGCACTCAGTTCTTGTTTGCGTTGTCCTGTTGGCCATGGTTCATCATACTCAGTTCACTTTTGCGTTGTATTAGGCTCTTGGCCAAAGCAAGACTCTGCTGCTCTGGTGTTGGCTTGCCTTGGGTTAATATTTTGTGATATATTTTTAAGGTGTTTTCTTCCTTTCAGGTAAAAAATGTAGAACTCAGTCCTCATACAGACTACCAGTTGAAGGCTACAGTTCAGATGGAAAATCTGCAAGAAGCAATCAGTGCTGTCAACAGTCTTCACAGATACAAAATTGGCAGTAAACGGATCCAGGTCTCATTAGCAACGGGAGCTGCTAGTAAATCACTCTCTCTACTTAGGTAAGAAGCACTTTGGTATCTTCTTAATTGTTCTAACATGAATTTAGTAGCTGGGAGATGATTTAAAATACTGAGCAAAGGAATGACAGGGAAATAAAGTAAAATCTCTCTTAAGACCTGATGTATATGTTAAATACAACCAGGCTAGTTTTCAGTTCAGCATTGTTATACTGCTTGTACTTTAAGTTGCATCTGAAGACACTCTGTTAAATAGTGTTTAATAGTTTCACTACTACTCTTTCATAATACTATATACTTCAGTAACTTAGTTTGTGCAGCAGAGTTAAGATTACACTTGGCATCCTTATTTATTCTTTCCTCCAAGAAAGTGCATATGAATTCTCTTTGAGGGTGGGATACACAGTTTAAATGCTGTTGGTGTTTCTTTGACCTCCATCTTCTATATGAAAGAGGATAGAACTAGAGTGCTGATGCTAGTGAGAATACAAGTCTTTTCTGTTTCAATTTTTTTCCTTACTGGAAGAAAGCATTAGAAAAAAGTGATGTTCATTTGGTCACAGAAAACTCCATTGAAAATAATGCTTGGAGTGTAGAGTATTCTACAATTATGTACTATTTGCCATTGTATAATCTACAACTTTATTTCATCCTTCTCTTGTAGCTTATGCCCGTTCAGAATTCTTAATGTATGACCAGTCTGGTAACTTCTAATGATGCAGCTTTAATGTTGCATTTTATAGATACTTAAAATCTTACCACTATCTATGAAAGATGCGACTCCTTCAGAGACATTACCTAGATCAGTTAGCAGAAATGTTACTACTTGTACTCCCCTGATCTGAAGTGTCAACTTCTGTAATGTTGGGATGGAAGAAAATGCAATTTGTCCTGTTATATGTATAGTTCATAAACTGCATCTGTAAACAGCTCACCAATTTGGGCTGAAGGCTGCCTATTTCTAATACTAACAATTTTGTGCTAATGTTACAAAACTTCTTTTATAGCTCAGAAACTGTGTCCATTCTGCAGGATGCTCCTGCTTGTTGTCTGCCTGTGTTCAAATTCACGGAAATCTATGAAAAAAAGTAAGTTCTCGATGGTTGTTTTTTCTCTAGTACTTCTAGAAAGAATCTGATCTTGTGTGATTGTTTACAGTGAATCATAGAAAGTAGAATGGAGTGTTACGTGTTTTTTGTTGTTAGGAATTGCAGCATGTTATTTATCCAGAGGCAATGACTATAATGCTAGCCTTTCTAGGGGGTTATACTTTCAGTATTTTACCTCATTTATCTACATTGAGATGAGCAGGTTAGTTACCTTAACATTTTGCATACAATAGTTTCTAGCATGTTTTTCCTTCTTAAAAAATGCAGATTGCTACATTCTGTAACTGCATTTATAATGTGTATTTATTTAATTTTTTCTTTTAGATTTGGACATAAGTTAATTGTATCAGACTTGTATAAACTAACAGATACTGTGGCAATCCGTGACCAAGGAAGTGGGAGACTGGTATGCCTTTTATCCAGCAGCCAAGCCCGGCAGAGTCCATTAGGATCTTCACAGTCACACGATGGTTCATCAGCGAACTGTAGCCCTATAATATTTGAAGAGTTGGAATATCACGAGCCTGTTTGTAAGCAGCATTGCCTGAATAAAGACTTTATGTAAGCTGTGTATAAAATACTATAAAATCTTACAAAATGTTTGAATAGCATTTAACACTAACATGTGTATTGAAGTTGAGGTATATATGTTCTTTTAGCATGCTCCAGTCACTGTTCATATGTTTACAAGAATAAGTCAGGCAGAAAACAGTGAGATGGCACAGTGAATTTTCTAGGCAGTTCTTATGGATCAGTCTGTTCAGGTAAGATTATTGTGTTCTAGCACAGCTGCCAAGATTGAATACCTCTTAAGCAGAAGCTGAAAGGTATGGTGCCTTTCTCTGGTTATATAGGAAGTTATACATACTAGAGATTTCTATTAGCTTGAACTTTGTTACATAATTATAGCTGGAACTGATCATTCTTCTTTGTTCTCCATCTACTTTTGGTAAGCAACTCATACTGGGTTAAAGATTCCTGAAGCCATATATTAAGTCTTTTTAACAACAGCAGCTAGATTGTGCCACTAGAGCAGTTATTAGGTGTTCACTGTTAACTGCCTGATCTGTGCTGCTAAAATTTAGTTTGAAAATTTTAACCTAATAATAAAAAATTTGTCTTCTAAGTGTTGCTTGTCTTCTGGAAACTTGTTGTAGCTGTATTAATTTCTGTGAAGAAAAGATGGAAGGTGATTGTGACTGTACGTAGTGGTATTGTCAGCTAGTAGCAGTGTATTGTATGCATATGGTGTAATATTTCCTATGGTTGTGTATGTGAGCACAGGCTTACTATACTAAAGCTATGTGTAGAATGAGCATATAAACATCAACCTCTTGTTTTTACAGTGAGCATGAGTTTGATCCAGATTCTTACAGAATTCCTTTTGTGATTTTGTCTCTGAAGACATTTGCTCCCCAAGTTCACAGTCTTCTACAGACGCATGAGGGTACTGTGCCTTTACTAAGGTAAAGTGTTTTCATTTAGGCTTTTAGTATACGGGCTGATAGGTTAAAGATTTAAAACTTTATTGATGGCTGTTGTAATGCTTTGAAACTACCTGTTGTATAAAAGCTCTGATTCTTACGTAAGGTGGTATCTTTTGTAGCTAACAAGTGCCTTATGAAATTATTAGCTTCTGAATTCTTGTTAGGCAAAAAGAAGACTCGCTTATTTAAAAATGTGCCTTTTATGATGACTTCTGTAATGTGTTAGTAAACAGCTGAAATCTCTTGCTCAGGAAGTGTCTCAAAATAATGCTATTTTTAGGACAATTGTTATAGTGGTATTTTAGTGTATAATGGAAGCTTTTTTTCTTCCAAAGTTTTCCTGATTGTTATATGTCAGAGTTCAATGATCTTGAAATGGTGGCAGAAGGCCAGGGTGGTGTTCCTTTAGAACATCTAATTACCTGTGTTCCTGGAGTTAACATTGCCACTGCCCAAAATGGCATTAAAGTTATTAAATGGATACATAACAAACCACCACCTCCTACTACAGGTAAATATTTCTATTTAAAATATTTTCTCTGAACTAATCTTTCCACTAAAAAATTAAGAGTAGCATGAAGTAAACACCTTGTATAGTTGTTACGCTTTTTATAATGAGAAACTTTTACTATGAAGCGCAGTGTTTGGTGGAAGAATATTAGTGAAAGGTTCAGTAATGTATCTTTTTTTTGTAGATCCTTGGCTTCTACGTTCTAAGAGCCCTGTAGGTAATCCACAACTTATTCAGTTCAGCAGAGAAGTGATAGATCTACTTAAAAGCCAACCATCCTGCGTCATACCTGTCAGTAAATTCATCCCAACATACCATCACCACTTTGCAAAACAATGCCGTGTGTCTGACTATGGGTATTCTAAATTAATGGAGCTGCTAGAAGCAGTGCCTCATGTACTTCAAGTGAGTTATATATGGCGCTGTTCTTTTAATTTGGGGAATTGTATTTGTATCTTCAAGTATCTGAATTGCTGGTTGGTATTGTATAATAGATGGTATACAATTACCTTGTCTGCTTTGAAAGAGATCATTAACTGAATCTTGGAGTGTAATTGTCATCTTTTTTGAGATATGTCTGACTTATTTTTATTATCTCCACTCTTCCAAAATAACTACTTTTTTGTTTACAGAACAACCCTTTATTTTATTTAACCTAAGCCTCTGGAATAAAGTTTGAAGCTGTTTTTAGCCTGTGGCTAGTGCTTGGGTGAAAGGTTTTAATTGTGCTGTTCATTGTAAGAACATAGCAAATGCTGAGTGCTTATAAGTTAGGCTGTTGAATGTGTAACCTGTGACTTGAAGCATTTCTGAGTGAAATAAGTCATGTGGCCATATGTTACAAAAAAGAAACACCCTGGTCACATTAGGGTACTCCTTTGAACACCAGCTGGTTGTAGAATTTCAAAATAACCAATACAAATGTGCAATAGTTGCAATAGCACTCATGGAGGAAACATTTCTTAGTTTCTTGATGACATATGCCTTAGTATGTCAAGTGTATGGCTTCATGAAGCTGCCTTTCCAAACACTGTCTCTATTATAGCCTTTATTTCTAGCCTACCTATACTGGCTTCTGAATATGAGGATGCTACATGAGTGACCAAATAAATTTTTCTTTCAGATTCTTGGAATGGGTTCCAAACGCTTGTTAACTCTAACACACAGAGCTCAAGTGAAGCGCTTTACTCAAGATTTACTGAAGCTTCTCAAATCCCAGGCCAGTAAGCAAGTTATTGTGAGGGAGTTCTTACAGGCTTATCACTGGTAAGTTACCTTTAATGAAACAAGAACAACTGTGCAAGGCGTGTCTATTAATGGTTGTTTTAAAACCTAGTGCAAGAGGAGTCAGGACTTTAAATCTTAGTATGAAACTGTGGCAACTATATTGCCTCTTCGTTGTGATATGGAAGTTTAAACTTCTAATGAAAACAAAAATTAAAAGCTTTCTGGCAGACTTCACTGCTTCCTTTAGTACTAGGTTCATTTAACTTCATTGGACTTTGAAATGGGTTATTGTATTTCACTAGTTCTATTTGAAGCCATGACTACAAGGTTGAATTTAAGCGAGTAGGTCATGGCACATTAACATGAACAATAAAGGGAAGATTTATTAGGATTTCTTTAGAGTGGAATATAAAATAGATAGACTGATTGCCTACAGATACTCTTACTTTAACTGGATCTAGCAATGGCGCAAAAATAAGGAGTGTTACCTGTCTTGCTGTTACCAGGAAGAACATTCTGTTCTAGCATGATAAAAAGCAGATGTTTGGGATTGGGTTTTGTGGGGTTTTTTTAAAGAACCAAGAATGATGCTTTCCTTAATATGGAGATAGAAATTAGTACTTAATGTGCTTTGAGGAAAGTAGCATCTTAGTGCTGCATGTGGTCTATCTTTGCTTGTGTGTTGTTGTGCTACATGTGCAAACAGCTCAATTTTGGGAATACACACTTCTACTTATATTTCCACTGTTGGCAAAAATACATTATTGTTTGTTTCTGAATCTACAGTGCATCTGCATTGTAGTCAGCTCTGGCAATTTCTTGAATAAGAATATATGTGAAGTGTTCTTGCTTCTGAGAGGTTTCTGTTGGGAAGGGAGGAAGAGTAAAATACCTTCTAATATATTACGTAGTATTTTGAACCTTAATATGGTACTTTCCAGGATATGGTCTCTGCCTTCCTTCTCTTGAGACCTAATCTTGTTTAAGAGCATATGTCTGACTATTAAGCAAATACAGACTGTTGAAAGTGTAGCCATATGGAGCGGTATAACATAATTACATTTTATTAAGTCAGTTAAAACCTGAGCTTGCAAAATATTACTTTATATTGTCACTTAACTAATTTGAGGCATCCGCTGGTTAGTATATACAGCTCGCTCTTACACTGTCATGAGAACTGTCAGTGTAACTCTTACTTTTCTGGTTAGAATTGATAGATAATTTGAGTTAGGAATACTTTCCCCTTTGTTTCACATGGTAATATTATTGCTAATATGAGAATTATGCCTTTTTTTCTTAGCATTGTAGGCTTATTCTCTCAATTTACATATTTTTTGCCTCACAGCATGCATTAGCACTTGTGTTATACAATTTTATAAATTTTTCCAAAACTTTCAGGTGTTTCTCTAAGGACTGGGATGTTACTGAGTATGGAGTGTGTGAACTGGCTGATATTATATCAGAAATTCCAGATACAACCATTTGTTTGTCACAGCAAGACAATGAAATGGTAATTTGTATTCCCAAAAGAGGTACGTCCACATACATTTTTTACTGTTGCCAAAGAAATTGTTCTTTGACTATTTTAAAACTGTATGACCTAAAGCATGTAGGAGTGACTTGGGCGTTTCTGCCTTCATAACTAAGTTATGACCTTCTAGTAAATAAAGAATCTGTCATTCTAGGAACACTTATAATGGGACAGGAAAGCATGTAGCAAAATACGTAGAATAACGCTACTACTTCTGCTTGTAGTTTTTAACTTTCTGTGGCGCAATTGGAGCGTGGGTTGTTTCCATGCAGCAAAAATACCAACGTATTTGACTCCTTAATATGTTCTGGAGTGCTGATCACATTATTATTTTGGACTTTAAATATGTAAGCTTAGTAAAGGCCTTCAGCGGTAGAAGAAAATAATGACTTGGTCTGATATGTGATTAAGCTGAAAATCAGTCTTTTTGTACTCTGCGTTTTTTTAAGTGTTGGTACATAGCTCTTGTTTGTTTTTTAATTTTAGAACGTACACAAGAAGAAATTGAAAGAACCAAACAATTTTCTAAAGAGGTAGTAGACTTACTACGCCATCAACCTCATTTTCGAATGCCGTTCAATAAATTTATTCCTTCTTACCACCACCACTTTGGTCGTCAGTGCAAACTTGCTTACTATGGTTTTACAAAACTGCTTGAACTCTTTGAAGCCATACCAGATGTTTTACTTGTAAGTTCTAAAATTCTAAGCTGTACTGAAGCATTTCTCTGCGATCTGTACAACTGTTTCGGCAGGGGTTGTGTTTCTCATTAACTTTAGTGTGATTTATAAACTATGTACCTGTAATGTTAGACAGCTGTATCTAAGAAGGCCTTTGACACAGTGATTTTGGTGAAATAGTCCAAAGCTTTTAGCAGGTTCAGGCTAAGTTTTTTTTAACAAATCCATTGAAATTGAATTACATTTACAAAACCCGGTGCATCAAAATCAGAGCTAAGTTTCATTAAAGTTGTATTAAACTTGCTTTACAAAAGGTTAATAACTGTTTAATTGCTTGTTTTGTTGTATTTTAGAAATGACATAGTTTTGCTTGCTATCTATTATATTTTTTATGTATTTATTTTGAGGTTGCTGAGCCCTGGTACATAGCAAATGATTGCCTGCAAGCACTGAATTAACATTCATGTTTTGGTGTGCTTTCATATCTCAATTTGATTGAAGTTGCAGATTACACTTTTTTCATTCAGGCTAGGTAAATCACTTCAACAAAGTGTAATTTCTGTTTTGCAGGTATTAGAATGTGGTGAGGAGAAAATTCTCACACTCACAGAGGTGGAACAAGTCAAAGCAGTTGCTGCCCAGTTTGTTAAACTGCTGCGGTCTCAGAAAGACAACTGCCTTATGATGAGTGATTTACTGACAGAGTACAGTAAAACATTTGGATACACGCTCCGTCTTCATGACTATGACGTTAGCTCAGTTCCAGCTTTAATGCAGAAACTTTGCCATGTTGTAAAGGTAATCTTTTATCTTTGTAGTTTATCCCTCTAAAAGGTATGTAGTGCTGTGTTAAGGAATTTCCTGTCTCAGACTCTCAGGTCTGTGTTTTAATGTTGTACTCTAGAAACAATATCTCATTAAGCTGAGGCAGAGGGGTAGGGGGCAGAAATTCCAATGGGATTTTAAATGTGTTCTGTATTCCTATGATGTTCTCTTTGTTCTTGTGTAACCTTTCAGCTTTTTCTGGGAAAGCTCTTGCTTGTTTAGGAAATAACAAGTAAAAGATTGTATTGTAGTACTTTATTCTAACAATACAAATTGTTTTTTCCCCACTTGACTTCTAACTGTGTAAAAGCAATCGTTTTGTGACAATCATAGTAGTTATCAGTCTCCTAATGTTTTATATTCCTAATTTTTTTGATCTATGGCTTGAGGCTTTGAATGTAAATGTGTAGATGGTCTTTTATATGTCAGTGGCAAAGAAAGGTTACATCTACAAGGACATGAGCATACTGGTTT
The DNA here is from genome assembly GCA_013398225.1 of Steatornis caripensis. Classification (NCBI taxonomy): domain Eukaryota; kingdom Metazoa; phylum Chordata; class Aves; order Caprimulgiformes; family Steatornithidae; genus Steatornis; species Steatornis caripensis. The sequence goes on from VZSC01015873.1 coordinate 167,021, forward strand.
AGTTGCTCCAATTCTGTTAATTTAGTGACTGGACCTCAGTCAAGTCCAGCTGCCTTGGAACAAAGAGTAAAATCATGTCCACCATATGGATAAAAAATGCCACATAGCTTTTGTGTATTTAAAGTAAACTGTTCCATGTAGTAAGCTTCTTTATCCTGTGTCCTTTTGACTAGGGAAGTATCAGGTGCTGGTATGTAATACTAGATGAAGTTGTGCTCAGACAAACCCCAGCTCCGCAACTTAGTTATAAATTAATGTCTTCCCTGTCCCTGACTTCATTCCCAATTCGTTTTTCTAGGTTGTTGACACAGAGTCTGGCAAGCAAATTCAGCTGATAAATAGAAAATCTCTGCGAACTCTGACTGCCCAATTGCTAGTCTTGTTGATGTCCTGGGATGGAACATCCTTTCTTTCCGTTGAACAGCTTAAACAGCATTATGAAACAATCCATAGTACTTCGCTTAATCCATGTGAATATGGATTTATGACCTTAACTGAACTTCTGAAGAGTGTGCCTTACTTGGTTGAGGTATGTAAGCTCTTTTTCCTTTCTGGTGTATTTCATACTTCAAAAAGACATTGTGACTAGAAGATACAGAAGTCTGCATTCTAATTCTTTCTCTTTTTTCTAATAGGTTTTTACAAATGGTGCAGCCGAAGAATATGTGAAGCTTACAAATCTGTATATGTTTGCAAAGAATGTAAGGTCCTTACTTCAGACTTACCATTATCAGCAGATTTTTCTTCATGAGTTCCCGGTAGCATATAGCAAATTCACAGGAGAAGTGCTGCAACCTAAAGCATATGGATGCAATAATTTAGAAGAGCTCTTGGGAGCAATTCCACAGGTGTGGAGGATTCTGTTCTACACAATTACATTTAGATTTCTGCATGGATTAAAAATAGTTACCCCACTGCAGTTTCTGTTAATTGGTGTGAATTACTGGAATAATTACCTTCTCCAAGGAGGCTTATACCAGCTGTATTTTTAATAGCTTCTGAGAAATCTGGTATAATAAGGAAAAGAAAACATTTTTTGTACATATTTTGTTTAAGACCTGTTTCTGGTGAGGCCGCAAACATCCTTGGCGTCTCTATCAAGTGAGATAATTGATTTCTGTCTTCGAATTAATGGATGATTGCACAGTACTGAGGCTTCATTTTGATCAGAGTGGATTACTGGTTTTAGGCATGAAGAGTTGTAGGACCTTGTCAGAAGTGCCACATAGTGGAATTTTGCTGTGGCATCTTGTCATCCACATGTGTTAAGTGCTCTAAGATAATTTTGTGACCCAGTTTATGGCTATAAGCTTTCGTTTAAGTACACTGATCTCTCTGGAGAGTAACAAAATGGAATTTTGCAACTCCATGTTTCAACATACAGTTTTGCTAATATATAGTTAGTACACTTTCTAGCCCTGTAGTTTGCCTTTGTCTCAAAATAATTGAAGCCAAAGCTTTTACTTGAGTAGTGTAGTACAAATTAGCAACATGATTTAGTTTACTTTTAGAAATAATGTTGGTCATTAATCACCTAGCAAGGCTAGGTGAAAAATAGTGAGTAAGCTAAGCTGCTTTTAGGCTTTGAGGTTAGCATGTGCTGATGTTCAATTCTGCTTTTTTTCTTCCTCTATAGGTGGTCTGGATTAAAGGACATGGCCATAAGAGAATTGTGGTGCTAAAGAATGATATGAAAAGTAAGCCATTTCAGTTTTGAATGGTTGCTTAGTTTCCTTTTTTATTTAAGAGGTGACTTGAGTAAATGAACCAAATGAACTTGTCTTTTTGTAGCTCGTTTTAGCTCACCTAGTTTTGCCCCTGCTGATCGTGTGGATGATCATGGACATCACCTTGCTGACAATAACGGACATGTTATGGAGACCTCAGGATCCACTTCATCAATGGAACTAAATCTAGGAACACCTAGCAATGGTAATGGAACATGGATTTATGTAAGAAATTTATTATCTTAGGGGAAATAAGCAGAGTAATTGAAGCAGCATGGGGAAAGATGTGTGATTTAGTCAATCTGAACTTCTGTAGACATTCTTTACAGTGTGAAAGCTGTTGAACTTCTACCAAACTATATAGTTAGGCATTTGTCCTCTTGACAAGGATGTCTGTTGTCCTCAGCTGTCAATATATATATAGCTGCTAGAGTACTGTTTCCCATGGATTTTAGTGGAAACTTAAGTCTGTAAGCATAAAGCTGATGAGAAAAGATGATCAGTAGCAGCTTCTGCTAGGAATGTCTCCCGTATTCTGGTAAGAATACGGGGGTGGTGGTGGGGAGGTGTGATGGTTTTGTTGATTTTTTTTTTTGTTACCTATTTGCAAGTAATAATGGCAGTCCTGTTGGTATAAATCTGTCTCTAAATAAAAATAACTGGGAAATGGTAACCTTGTAGTTTGTATCTTGCTGTGGTCTCCAATTCCTTTGCTACCTGCAGGTTGGAGAACTTGTGGAATGGTTCTTGAGTTACTACTTCAGAAGTCTATGCTTGTCACTTTTAATAAGGGCAAGTCATTCTACTCTGAAACTTTCAGCTTAATTTTCCACAGGTAAATGTGTTAGATGGTACATAAATAGGACATAGGTATGTCTGCAGGGATGGTTGTCTGGTAACTGACCCTTCTCTGTTAAAGACTGTACATGGAGGACTTGTTTCCTTAGCTCTTTGTCTGTTACTCAAGTTTGGCAAATGCGAGATTTTACTGTAGGCTTATGTTTACTCAGGCAAGCAATACATTGAACGTACTATTGCTTTGTCTACTGTGTTGTAATTAGTTAGATGCTCTTGATCCAGCAAAGTACCTCTTGAATGAATTTGAGATGAGTTAGCGTTAAATTAGTTTGATATTCATATTTCAAATACAGCATAGCTCTCAATCCTTAGAATCACCTCTGAGGACTTCGTTTACCAGCTCTGAAATAGTGACATGTTCACAGTTTACAGATACTTTGAAAGATGTTCCCTTATTTTTGTAGTTTCTAATCAAACTGAGCAAGAACTTCTTTGCCTCACAAATACATCTCCCATTGACCTCTTGTGTGAGCCAGTTCCTTCCTGCCTACCATCACCACAGCTGAGACCTGATCCAGTGGTTCTTGAGTCTGCAGACCTCATTCAGTTTGAAGAACGCCCTGTACCTCTCTCTGGTAAGAGTTTGCTTGCCTGTGTTGCATTACTTATGGATGGCAACTCATACAATTTGGAAAATAAAGCCTCAAACAAATGGGTGATTATAAAAAGTCCCATTTAAATACACACATATATACATACATACATATCTCTCTCTCGCACAACGGGATGTGTTGGAAATGCAAGTGGCTTTCATCAGGAAGTCTTGACCACTGACTGTAAGTACTGTACCCTATTGTTATTCTCTGAGGTTAATTTTATAAGGACCTTATCTACCACTAAAACTGCATTTTGCCAACCTGTAGCAACCTTTTAATCGTAGTTATTTCATAGTGATTTTTTGAGCACTGAGAGACTTACTGTGTGAGAACAAAATTAAACCTTTTAAACAGTACGTGATGCAGACATAGCCAGAAGCAAACATCACATCAGCTGCAGAGGTGAACTTGTCACATCTTGTGGATTCAAAGCAGACTGACAAGTTCTTTTAAAATATTTTGTTGCCTATTAGCAGGGAAATATTGTTTGTTTTTCAAGAGAGGAGCATTAATAAATTGAGTTATCTTATTTATTTTAGAGATAATGATTTTAACTGAAGAAGAGAAACAAAGAATTGTTACCACAGCTCAAGAAAAATTGGCCTCTGGTTCTGTGGTATCTAACACCACAGAGAATGCTTCAGTGCCTCCCTGTCAGTCCTCTGAAACTCAACCACACAAGGAAGCAATGGACAGCCCAGCCAAAAAGCAACACAAAAACAAGGTGAAATTGGCAGCAAACTTTTCACTTGCACCTGTAACCAAGCTTTAACTCTTTCTTTTCAGTGTGAAAGACAGACCTATGGACTCTGCACAAAGTAAAGCTATTTGCTAGCAGTTACGTATTTTAATGAAAGGCCTAGAAGAATTAATTTGTATTTAATGTATTCTGTGAAGATTTTGTTCCTTTTAAGCTGAACACAGCTGTCAGCGGAGCAGATTTTTTCTATTATTTTGAAAGATTCTGGCATTCGTTAAATTATTCTTAAATTTTACAATTTTTCAGAAATGTCAGTAAAAGCAAAATATTAATTAAAATGGAACAGATTTTATTTTCTAAGCCTCATTAGTGTGTAATCAATCATACATGTAGCATATTGTATTCTATAGCCTGTTGCTTACTGGTATTGTTTCAGACAGTATTACTAAAATGCATGATCTGTCTTTCAAAAGCCTGTTGAGAAATTTTAACTCACTGACCTGAAATTACAAGAGAGGGTTGATTGTATTCCAGACAAAAAACTTGTTCCCTGACCTTTCAGATGACTTGTAACTGCATTGGAAATTCTTTTGTCTAGAGATGTCTGTAGAAGATTATGTGGATTTTTTGTAAAACTTGTTTTAAATGTTTTCTGTAGCTTTCAGTTCCATTTAGGAGCTTTCTAGGGTATTGATGCTTTAAGCTTCCCTTTTATATTTAGTTCCAGTCTGGCATGGGTTTGGTTAAGGAAAAGACTGTCTTGGTGTCATGAGTTCAAGATACAGACACACACGCTTTATTGTGTCTAGAAATGAAGTTAGGAAGATTCTGATATTTCTGAAATATGCATTTAATGCATAAATAAAGATAATGGAGCAGATCTTATTAAAAAGTTTTTTGTGATGGAAGGTATTGATGCTATTTCCACCTGTAAGGAAAGTTCAAACTACATGTGGAAATGCTAAGGTTGTTCTGCCTAACCTTGTTTTCTATTTTTAAGCATGTTCAGTAAATGGGAAGCTTATTCTTTGATGTACTGTCTTTTATCTGTGTCTGGTTTTATTCTAAAACTTACTCCAAGTGTTGGAAGCTTTTTTTCAATTTGTGGTACCTTGTGTTGGCTTTTGAAAGGGCCGGCTGTGGGAGAGAGGTTGAGTCAGTGGATGACCTTAACTCTAGTTAGCAGAAATGTCCAGTGTATGAGACTTTATACCCATTCTGGGTAACCATGGCATTTACAATGGGTTGTATTTGCCAGGCAGCAAATAAATTGCTTGTAGCATTGAAAGAACCTATACTAGAGGTTTTCCACTGGCCAACTGAGTATTTTTTAGGTGGATTCTATTGTAATATGCAAGAGATGGAACATGGGCTCTCAATTTCTCAGGCAACAGGAAATGCTACTGAATAATGGCTATACACAGAATTTTACTGGTCAGATTTTGTTATAAAATCTTTTAAATTTAGGCAAGTATTACCAGTAGTGAGCTTACAGCCATTGTGAATGCAGAGAAACGCTTGGAAGTTTTTCTGAGCATTATGGCACAGTATTTTGAGTCCTTAGTAAACCTCTACAGACATACTGCTAGAGAAAGAGAAATTTAGAAGTAAGCTTTCTTGGAATGCTTTTAATGAGTTAAATGCAAGAACATCTGCTTTCACATTAAGTTTGATAAGGTTGACACTGATCAGTCTAGATCTTTGTTTCAGAAGAGCATGCATTGGAGAAAAGACCAACCTGAAATTGTATTTTCATGAGATGCAGCTACAAGTCATCTGGAGTACTGAGGAAAACCAGGTTTTTGCTTCAGAGAAAGCTGTGATATTTGTCAAAGTGAGTGTGGTGGTTATACCATTGATGGAGGTCAGAATATCTTTTCTTGATTCATATGTGATTCTGATGAAATCGCTGTTTGGAAGTAATAGAATAATACTTTTGAGAAGTTGTGTTCATAGTGTAACAAAATAGCTAATCGAATTGCAATATATTTTTTTATCCAAAGGGTTAAATGAATGATGTGACTCAGAGATTTAAAAGCATTACAACCATGAAATTCTTTAATTTAACAATTAAATGTACTACTTCAGATTCATGTCTTTAAAAAAAAAATGTCACTGAAGCCCTCAATTTATGCACTATCTTTCTCTTGGAGTGGGAGGGAGAAGAAAAAATTCTTTTCTTAGCTGTCTACTTTGTTTGGACACTTTCTTTTGTGGCTCAAGTGCTGTTTTGTGTGTTGGGACCAAACAGTTGTGTCAATAAAATTTTCAAGCAAGCATAACTCTTGTCCTTGTCTGAAGACCTGAAAAAAAAAATCAACCCTGTCCTAGAATCTTCTTAACTTGCTGTGTCACATTAAGTTTAATTACCCAGACAGAGCAGAGAGCGGAAATGTGGGATTTAGTCAAGACAGAAATCCTGCTATAAATCCACAACCTGCTATTCTGGGGAATGAGCGTTTTCCCAATTTTTACAATTCGGCTGTTAGCAGCTGTTCTATGTATCTCTTAGTACTCTTCCTACAACATAATGTTTAGGGAACATAACAGTTTAGGAAACTGTACTGTTTATAAGCCTAAAGAGAAAAATGGGGAAAAGAGTGTAAATGCAACAGGTGGAAGTAAGGTGTTCCTCCAGAGTTTTAGTTACCCTTTGAAATGTTAAAATTGATGTGAGTAACATCATATGGATTGTTACTGTGCAATAAAGTTACAAGTCACTTTTGAGTTATGGTAGCATTGTTTCCAGCTTGCTGAAGGTAGCAATTATCCAGAAACTACAAGTCTGGCAAGTAAGTTACTTTGCGGCTTCGCTTTGAACTTTACTTCAGAATCTAACAAAATAATTAAAAAAAAAAAATCTGCAACTAAATTGGACTGTTCTGTCATCTCACAGCTATATGGACAAAATTAAAGAGCTGGACAAGCTGCTTCTGACCTCCTTTTTTTGTGGTCTTATTACATATTCTCACATAATGGAACTGTTAAGTGGAACAGCCTGCTAGAGTAAATGTCAGGCCTGCTGCAGGTAAGCTTTCACTTGACCTTGCAGAGTACTTGCTTATTCAGTAAACAACTTTAAAATAACTACCTAAAAAACTTATTTAGCAGGAAACTCTCCATAAATAGTGTAATAAATATCACTCTTTAAAAGGAGGAGCAGGCAACTTATGAAAACTTTCTACAGCATCTTAAGCAAGACCACAAACCATACAATCACCACTCCAAAAGAATGAAATTACAGTAGTTGTGAATTTTTTAAGTATGCATGGGTGAAATCCCTCATACCACCTGGTATGTGATTGCTTTCAAAAGGTGAGTTTTGTTTTGATTGTTCTGTTGTTATCATGCTGCAAATATTCCCCCTTCTTTCTCACTGTATGTTAAGTCGTCTGTTTAAATTAGTAAAAAGCTTTTAAAAGTCATGATGGCAATAACTTGATTCTTTTTTTCCTAAAATTAATATGGTTTTTGTCTGCCATAATGTAGTGGGACAGAGTGTAATTGCATGGTGAACTATGGTTTAGCTCCTATTTCTGTTAACTGTGATTAAGAAAAAAAAAAAGCGCAAAAAGAAGGGTCTTCGGTATAATGCCAGAGAAGGGTGTTAGGGAACTGACTTAGTCTGTTGCTGTCTCCACATTGAGGCACTTGCTGGTGGTGTTCTTCCGGACTGCACTGTCAAGAACACCCGCACTCAGTTTGTATCTAGACTTCGCCATTGCTTTCAAGGGATGCATATTTCTGCTTTTTAACTTTCTTTAGATGTGTAAATGATTTCTTAAAGGTAAATATGCTGCTGAAACCTTTTGATACACTTTTGACTTGTGTAGAATCTGGTTGCAATTGGGTACTGTCTTGGTATAGGGGCTCTGGGAGCGCAATGAGCTGCTCATTAATAACACAGGGTGGTCTTACTCTAGATGCTACCTCAGATCCTAAAAGAGACGGTGCTTGCAGAGAAGAATCTGTCATTTGTTTGCCGGTAGGGGAGATGTACTTGTGTGGGTTCTCTTGGATATCATGTAGTATCTAAGAGCAGAACTTGCATGAGAAACAAGTGGATGATTATAATTTCAAATCTGTAGTAACATTCATGACCCCAAGAGCAAGTTGACTCTTCCATTCAGTTGATACAGTTAGTTTTAAAATAAGCAGTTGTAAGTCAACGTAGAGATTGTTTTGCTGCTTTCTTGTGGTTTGTCTCTTTGATTTTGCTAATAAAGACACAACTGTCTCATGCTTCAGGAGGAGTATATTCAGCAGTGCCTGTGCTAGTTGCAGTTCACTGTATAATCTTGTGCCCCGGACATAATTTCTCCATAGACCTGCATTTACTCAATATAAGTTGATTGAGGGCTGTCAGACTTTCAGACTTATTTTGTGCTAGTTACAGAAGATAAGATTACAGTGACAGTCTTCTATGTCATCAAGTAGTTTAGGAGCTTTTGCATTTATGGCGTTTTATTAGAGCAACTTTCCCAGTGAAACAAAGCTAGGTCATCAGAGGGGTTTTCTGGCCTAAAGGTGCACAAGGAAATAGTAATGGAATATAGGTGTGTTTTACAACACTTTAGTACTGTCATAAAGGAGAACATTCTCCTGCATTTCAAATCCAATCACGTGTAGTTGGTTTGAAAGGCCCATCAGTGGAACTCTCAGGATTTGTTTGTTAGGAAAACCAAGCACATACCTCCAGTCAGTGGAATTTGTCGTGTTTTTGTGAGGACAGAAATAGTTAGATGCATTGCTGCTATCATTTGTAGCTCTCTGTGGTGTGTGAGCTCTGTATTCTTGTAATCCAAAAATCCTAAATTGAAAGTTCTCTGTTTAGCTGTATTACTGGCTGGATTGAGTCTGTCTAACGCATGTCAAAGTAGATTTGAAAGTCTGATCCTTTACAACATCCAGCCTATTACGATCCACTGATTCTGTAGCTGATGAGGTTTACTTTTTAAGTATGGGTTTAAATGTCTCTTGGTGGTGTGTTATCATACTTAGTTCAACCTCACATGTAATACTACTGCAGAAAACTATCTCTAGTTAAGAAATAATGCTGTAAAGGATGCAGGCTTAAATGTAATCAAAACGCTACTGTTAGACACTTCCTTGTTCATCTGAGACATCTAAGTTGTTGAATAGGTTTCTGGATCCAGGTCTAGATACTGAGGTATTCTCAAGATCCTCTCTGAAGTGTTGTATCCACATGGAGGGAAGAGTAAGTTTTGGACTTCAAAGTAATGTTTTTATGATATGATCTTGTTCCAAAGCAGCCTTGGCTGGCTGTTTACAGGATTGATGGGAATATGTGGAACAAGATGCACCTTGGTAACAAGGGTAGCATTTAGGCTGGGTTGGGGTAGGACTGTGTTCATTGAAGTAGCATGTAACTACTCTGGAAGAGCAGCTTGGACTTTGAACTGCATGGGAATATATGCTGGATTTGGAATAGGAACAGGAGCTGCCCTTTCTTCAAGGACAAAATGGAAGAAAAGTTGATTTGCTTTTATTCAGCCTGCTCCTTAAATGTAAGAGTTTGGCAGTGACCTGCTGGCGCTTGGTTTTTCAGATGTGGTCATTACTACGTATGTTGGAGCACCAAGAAATTTTCCATTGTTTTAGCTAGGAGCAAACCACATGGAGCAGCTTGGTTTATTTGCACATCTTGGAAGACTCTGTACTGCAGAATACGTATTCTTGTGGGTTGTTGTTTGTAATGAGTTTGTGTTTGTCTTTCTAGTGTTAGAGAAATAACATGTTTACCGGAAAAAATCCAAACTCGTTTCATTCAAATTCTTTTCTAATAAAAGTATTCATGACCAGGAACACTTTCTGTGATAATTGTTTACAGTGAGTCTAACTTGCAGGTTCTTTATTGATTCTTAGCTGGAATTTTAATTCAGTCTTAACTGTGAAAGAAGTCTGAGATCTCTTTGATTTTGGAGCCAGTAGTCAAGCCCTTACTTTCCAAGAGCTGCCTCTGAAATGCCAGTAAAGATTTTAACTGCTTCAGAGGCAGAGGGTATGAATAAGGATATGGGTAGAATATGTGTATTCTACACATGTTGTGTAGAATAAACTCAAACTCATCATTTGAGGTAATTGATTTCAGTCTGCTGTAAATGTTTTAGTTCCGAGTGGCATGGTTTGAGATCAAGCTGAACAGAGTATTGGGAAAACTGTTCTCTTTAACCATCTGTTTAGTTGCAAATGAAAACATGCTCTTAGGCTGGTGTAGGAAGACTAAGTGTGACAAAGCCTGAATCACACATGAACTTATGGTCACCAGCCACAAAGATGAAAGCATGCCCTAGGTACTTTCTGCAGCCCCACATTTCAGCCCGCAGTCAAATGCAACTTAATAGTAGTTTTTTAGGTAAAGTACTATTCATTCTGGAGGGCGGAGGGGATGTACTTAAAGTACTTGTTAACTTTTGTTAACCACGGCCTGCTTAACAAGACATTGGTAACTTGTCACCAGGGTACAGTTAGGCAGAGAAAGTCTGGATGATGCAGTCTCTCTCCTGCATATTCCTGATTTTTGACTTGGGATTCCTCAGATGGCTACAGGGTCATGTTTAAAGCTTTTCTAGTCTGGGAGATGGGGGAGGAGAGACACTTGTCTTCCACACCTCTTGTTCACATGATGTAATACCGTTGTTGTTTGCTATTCCTTAGTTGACTCTAAACAACAAAACTGTTAATTCAAATTTTGACTTTCATTGTGTTTGCGTCCCACTGGAGGAAGGTTGGGGCAATGAGATCAAATCAGCGACATAAGATCCACCCCTAGATGCGCCCGATTGCATCTTATTCCCTGCATCTTGTCATGTAGTCTCTGGTCCCTGAGGTCTCCAGAGCACTACACTTCAGGTAGCATCTGTAAACCACTCTGGTGAGCAGACCAGATAGAGCTGATTTTTTAAAAAAAATTGCTGTTAAGCCATTCTGGTTTTTGATACTCAAGTGTGTTGGGACTTTTATATTCTCAATGTAGGGCTGGAAACTATCTTCTAATCTGTGCAGTGTTCTGAGCTGTAGTGAGGTTTCACTGTTGTCTAGGAGCATCATGAGACTGGCTTTTTTGGTGGTTTTTGTTTGTGGAGTGTCATTGGAGAAACTGTTTTTTCAGTGAGAAAATAATTCATTCCAGTAGCATCACTAACTTAGCAAATTATTCCATTCTTGCAGAATAATAAACCTATAAAGTATAGTGGCACAGTAGATGCATCCCACACTACTCCATAACTGCTTATTTCCTTTAATAACGGGAAGAAACAAATGCTTAGTATAACACAGCAGCTTAGTTTATTTGGAAATATGTTTCACTTTGCTGAAGAGATTCAGTAGGCCTAGGGGAAGGTACAAGAGAACCATTTGCTGGTAGAATTGGTGATTAGTACAAATAGGATTTCAGCACTTTTGTTTTTCTTAGTAGACCAAGATCCTTTCCTAAATATAGCCCTGTTTACCAGTTGATAGAGGAAATAGTGTGTCAAATTCACCTTAAATTTTCTTCTTTTTCTGAAGCCTTGCCTTCTTTCTCAAGTGATAAACAGCCAGGATTTCCACAAGAGATTTTTGAGTACTTCAGTCAACTGATGTCCCTCTTTGCAGACAGTAACAGATATCTAAAAATTAGCTCCGATATGCCAGTTACTCAGTGTAGTCACCTAAAGATACTTGTCTGTTTTTTCTGCTGATGTTACATATGGGGATTGCATAACGTGCTGTGTTCATAGGATCGTGGAAGTTATGAAGCCCCCCATTGTACTTGGGAATACTCAGTGGTTTAGTTTGACTTTTAAACACGAGGATGAAGATTTTTACTTACCTCATTCCTTCCTAAGTTTAACTTGTTTAATTACAACCATTATGTTTAAAGTAAGCCATTAGGGCTCTGCTGTGTTCTGGATGGACAGTCTAAAAAATCCAGGACCTTATAGCTAAGCAGCATCACTGACCCCTGTCTAAAGGAACGACTGGTGCACTGCAGGCAAGCTGTTCAAACCCACCCAAATAAAAATAGAACTGAGGTATTTGCTAATAAAAACAAAACTAACTCACACAAAGAAAACCTTTCAGCTGAGCCAAGCTAGAACTTCTACAATGAAGTTCGCTTTCATTAATACTACTGTAGTTCAAGTCCCTTTGGGGCACTGGCTACCAGTGCTAACTGTATATGAATATTACATATTCATACCTGCTGTGTTTTCTCTTCTTAATCGGAGGGGGCTCTGTAGCCTTGTCATGAGTGCATTCCAGAAATGTCTACCTCAGTTTCCTGTTAATGCAACTTTTTTCATATAAATCTACATTCTGGTGATCTCACTTTTCTTCCCAAGGGACTACAGGTTCTGTAGTCATCAGCACAGCCTAGTTTAAACACTAACGTGTGTACGTCACCTCTTGGCTTACAACAACTGTGTGTGAAGTCCTTCTTCAGAATCCTTTTAGTTACTGGCATTCACAGTACTTGGTTGTAAAAGTTGACCTTCCTAAGGCTTTCAGTTTGGTACTTCACTACAGGTTTTTGCCTGACTTCCATTTGTCTTTGTTAATGGTACTGAACATCTGCCTCTTGCCTTAAGACATCAGGAATTACCAGTATCTTAATTGGGTACCAGCAAATTCAAGAGGCTGTTGAATTTTATAGAAGCCAGTAGGTATTTCTTCCCATTCGGTGTGTATTCTCCCTTAAAAGCAGTTTTCCCCATAACTCTGTTAATGTACACAGGTGCTATACAGAGTCCAACTCATCCCAGATACAGTAGATATTAACAGCTACAGAGCTTAATGTGATGTTATATGTATCAACAAGGATGCAATAACTATGTATGTCTATACAGCCTTTGGATATATTTTGTCCTCTTCCGTGCATCTTTGGTCAAAGTAATTAAAGTGCTTCATGTCTTAGTGGAAACCTTTGTATTTTTAACTCCTTGGTCCTTAAACCTTAAGGAATTTTGTGATGTAGCTTCTTTGTCTCAAGTGAGTCTGCAATACTGAAAAAAATTATTCTGGAAATGCAAATGTTCTGTATCAAATCAGTCTGATGCTAGGGATTAGGTTTTATTTGTACAAGAACAGTCTTGAGTTACTTTAGATGGTGTCTATCTCCTTGAACCTTAGCAAGATACTTTGTCTCTATAAAAAATATTACTGTTTATGCTTTTTGGGTAACTGCTGTTAATTTTTTTCTCCTTTTCAGTAACTGTGGTTCCTTTGTATACAAGTGCACGCTTCACTTAGCTGGCTTCACAGAATGGAAGTTCCTCTTGAAAAACTCTATTTATTTTAGGAACTTTCTGCTATGTGTTTGTTATTTCTAAGCCTGAGGTTTTCACATTAGATCATGTACATTTATTTTACTATTTACACCTATCACAGTACATTTATATGGAATACCCATCACACAGACAAACCAGCTACTGACAGCTAATATAAAGATATTAGATTCCATGAGGCTTAATCTGCTTAGAGACCAGAAACATTAAATGGTGAAACACAAATAAGTCTTTCTGTATTTCCCTTAATTTTAAACCCATTTTGTGTAGAATGTGATCTTCCTACCACAAATACCTACTTCTGCATTCATGTATTTGTCTTGTGGTCAATTTGTCTTGGGTGGCTAGTGTCTTCCTATGCCTGATAGTTCCTATTTCTTATGGTAATGAAATATGCAATTAGTAGTTTTAAGCATTGTAGTTAAATTTTGTCTTCCACTCTCCTCCCAGCAACCTACCAGTGATACGTAATCTCATGCTGCATACAGCTTCTAATAGCTGACAAAACTCTGTGGGTGAATATTTCTCTGACTCCACACGAGGTGGAGATCTAAAAGAGAAATGACACGGTTTTGGACTACATACTCTATTTGCAGATTACTGTAGCTGTTCTCGCTAAAGCTTTACCAGAGATTAGTTTTCCCTGGTGCAAGCAATATCCATTTGACTTGAGTAATTCAGAATCATATGGGATATAAAATCTATCTCTACTTGCAGCATCCTTGTCACTGATCCTCATTCTTTAGGAAGAATTGGAAGTGAAATTCCACAGCATAGTTGTTGAATATCACACTAGTTTGCTAAGTATTTTGTATGCAACATCAGTTATCCTAAAGTTGCTTTGTCTATCAGTTGTGCTATATACAGCATTGCTACTTGTAGCTTTTGTTTTAAACAGTAGCCAAAATGGGCTATTTTGGCCATTTTTGAGTGCTGTTTGTCAAGGAAGGAAAGTGTACAACAATTTCTTACAAAGTGATGGCCTGTTAAAATTGCTGGTTTACACCTTACTGGATGGAATATACCCTCTGTCATTCACTTTTATCACTGGGGTGCTTTTGTTGACTCTACTACAGATCTCTTCTGGTCACTGGACAGCCACTATATAGATTTCTTTTGATTTTTAGGCATGCGTGTTGAGTGATCCATGCAACAGTGAAGAACCTGCCATTGTATGTTCCATATATTACTGTTGTACCAGTTGCTCTCGATTCTGTTAGCAGGATGCTGTTAGTTCCCCTCACCCTACAGTTTCATTCAATGAAAACATTTGAGAAGACAAACATGGTAGAGAGCCCAGAGCTACATGATGTTGCATTGTGTGACCCCACAACAATCTTTAATAATCGCCAATCCTGCTTTGGCAATGGTGGGCTTGCTTGGAGGAGGTTCTGCCTTCTTTTCTGCTGGGCTGCCTGCAATGTTCAAAACAGGAAACCATTAAAACCAAGAGCTGGTCAAACTATTTCTTCCTACTTCTGGCTTAAAGAATGCAAGCCTTTCCTGCCCTCGCCTTTCCTGCCCTCACCTTCCCCCCTCCTGAATTTTCTGGTTCTTGTTTGAACAATTTATCTAACACTTTGGTAGTAACCAAGCTGGTATGTGGATTCAAACTGCCAGGAAGCCTTTATCTGTTCAGGGGAGGGAGTTGAGGGGCTAAAGAATCCAGACATCTCAATGGGAGGGTAAACTTCTTGCATAGTGTTCAATCCAGCTGTCCTTGCTCACACCCATAGGGTCAGACCATGGAATGCCATCTTACTGTGTTTAAACCCCAACAGCTAAGGAGTTGAAGAACAGAAATATTGCTAGACTTTATTCTGTCACCAACTTGGATATCGTAATTAGGAGAACAAGATAAAGGTAGGTTTTAATTTTTCAGGGTGAAAAGAATCTTTTTATCGCTAACATTGCATTTAAAAGCAATGACATGAAGTAAACTAACAAGGGAGATGAGTCATGCTTCCTGTGACTAAAAGAGTATAAATTAGTGATGCATCTCTAAAATGTCTCTATCAACCTTTGCTTGAACTTCACAGTAATTCCACATCCCTCTGGAAACTAGCAAGATTTTGATCTGTGCAAAATGGCAGTGCGTTTGGATACAAACCTTTTCAGCTGGTGGACAAATTCACTTTCTAAGAAAGGCACCACTCTCACTTGATTATCTCCCTGCTTAAGAGCTCAGTTTGACACAGGTCAAAATCAATCTGGCTTTTAGATCTCGTACTGGGACTGTTTTGTTTGAAGGTTGCAGCTAAATGCTTCCAAGGAATCATATAATCCACTTAGTTTCTGAGTAAGTAAGTAGTGTGTTTGCAGTTTGGTCCATAAGTGATTTGGGTTGAGGTGATCAAAAAGCCTATTTATGCTGGTAAGATGTAAGAAATCTGGTGCGGTTATGGAAGTTTGCAGTCTTTTCTCTAGCTTCTATCTTGCTGCAGTAAAACAGGCAAACATTGCTTCAGATATCCTAGCATATATCCTAAGATTTTTTTCCAGTTATTTTTGCAGAACCAGATGGCAGATGATTGGCAAAAATAAATCTAGTTGCTTACAAAAGCAGGTTGTGGCAATGTGTATTCAAATATACTTTGTATATTTAAAACACACAAAGCCATTTTAGTTCATTTTTAAGGGGTAATTGGGCATCTGAATTCTAAGTGGCCAGCAATTGCTGAGACACTATCTTGTTTCAGGGTGAACTAGCTAGATTAACCTAGCCTTTGGAAGAGACTGGCCCAGCACGGCCTTTGAAAATGCTTTTATCTGGGTGTCTTTGAAAGTGCTTTTATCTGGTTCTCTTTGGAGTTTCTCCTAATGTTTAGGAACTCACTCGTAGGAGACTGTGTTGCTTTGTCTAAGGGTTTTAACTTGGTGCGAAGGAATTCAGCCATCTCTTTGTCTTCTTCTTTCTCTCTGGTGGAAAAAAAAGAAATCTGTTACAGAAATAACAAGGTTTTCTCTGTAAATGGGCCAGTAAAAGCTAGAGTAGCTAGGATCAAATAACTAGTAAACAATTCACTTTGTTCTTTTTAAAAACACTGAATTTTGCTGTTTTTTTACAGAGCAAAATATTTGCCTAAATGAAAACAGCAACGAACTTCTTGTAGAATTCAGAGACAGAATTTTCCCCAAGGTTCTTGTCTCTGAAAGTTGGATTCATTATATTCCCTAGGCAGCGCATTTAAACCATAACGTATCACCTATTTTAAGCTGGCCACACAAGTGCTTCACAATGCTTCCTCTATGAAGTAAAGCAGAGGATACATATTGGTGTGATTGTACTGCTTATTTTTAAAGACCTGCTTAGACAAAAGACTGGAGCTCATGGTCATCTGCTGTTTAGTGTTTATCAAAACCAAGTATGTTTCTCTTTACCTGAAGATGACAGCATTAGGCCCAAAATAACAGATCCTGTTGCTAACCTTGATTGTATCTATTAAGGATACTCCAGGTTAGGTTCTTTGCTATTTTGTTACTTAAACATTAAGGATGAGTGCACTGGCTGAATATTCAGTTTAGAGGAAAAGCAGATTTTATTATCAAGAGTTTTAAAGAAAAGCCTCACTTTTACTGCAAATGTGAATTGACACTAATGTATTCACATCTGCATAGTGCATAGCAGTACATCTGCAGTAGCCTACAATTAGACCTCTGTATTGTCTGGCTGCTGCTGAGGTTTTTGCAATTTGCACATCAAACCAGCAGTTGAGAGCTCTGGATTATATTACTAGCTCAGGCTTCTTGTCAGCTGCTGACTTTGGCCAGCTCTCTTTTTGATCAGCTGCAGGACTCTGGCAAGCTTTCTTCTCTTCTGTCCTTTGTTTACCTAGAATTTAAATGTGTTGGAAGAGATACTGTCATGTAGGATAAATGGATTGATGAGCCTTGAATCTTTACTGTTGAAGAAGACAGGGGAAGTAATAGCAAAACTCTGACTATTTGTAAAGTGTTTGGATCTCACTGCAACAGCTGGAAATGAACTTCTGAGGAAGACCCACGGGTGTCTTAGCATCTTTGGGCTAAGATACTGAGATGAAACCATTCTGAACTCCCTCATACTCTATGTTAATAACAGCATTGTCAATTTTTTTTGTTATGGCGGGGTGAGAATAATAATAATAAAACCTGACCACAATAATAGTTTGTTAAAAAAATAAAGAAAAAAAGGCATATTAAAATCTACAAATACGCCCCTTGTAGAATTCCGTTTCATGTCTACTTCTCATGCCCAGAGGATCCTCTGGCAGCAGCAAAAATTGTTCTCTCTTTAGTGGTAAATGCCTGCCACTTTCTGGTAGGAAATCAAGAGACCAAACATAGTCATGAAATGACTGAATTGTTAATGGGATAAAGAGCCACAGAAGTTCAGTAATCCAATTTTAATGTTTTTCTATGGAACCAGGAGGAGGCTTTTAACTTCGTAAGTTGTTTTAAAGGACCAATTATCTCCCACTAACATCAATGTAAATTTTGTCACTCACTCTATTTGTAGTATTAGACTTGTGAAATCTCACAAATAAATTCAGTTGCTTTTATTTCTTACCGTAATCTCTCCACCTCAGCATCATCTACAAGAAAATCTCTTTTTTGTACCAGTCTATGGATCTTCTGAATCAGTTCATCCTCTCTTTGTTTTTCCATCTTTGTTTTTTCTTTTTCTGGTCAAAAACAGAGAAAAGAGACTATTCCTTTGGATTCGAGGGAGCAAGGTGAGGGTGGGTGGAGGGTGGACATTGCAGATGTCTGAGAATGAATTGCTGATGGTTCTTCAGACCTGAATCACCAAAATCTCAGAAAGTTCTGATCTCTGCCTCTTTTCTCTCTTCCACTTGCTACTGTTGTGTCTGATCAGCTTAATGGTCTGGAGACTCTGTGGGGCTTGCCAAGTCTACTTTTAATATTAAATTATTCTGCAAGACACTGCTTTGAATGTTTTTAAGAGCTTGAGTAATAAAACAGTCCAGCATGCTTCATGAAAATCCATGGTACGAACTCCCTTTGACCTCAGGGGAAAAGCAAGCATACAAAAAGGCACCATTTCTCTGTATTTCATGACAGCTTTGGCTGTTGACTACAACAGTTTTTTCTGCTGTGGTCAGGCAGGTGAGCTGCAAATGCACACAAAAAAAACCCCACTTTCATTTATTTTCCCTGTGCTTCAAAAATCTGAGTAATTACTATATGTCCTTTTTAATTGGCCAGTCTGTAATGACTAGGTTGTCTGTAAACAACGACTTTTGTGACATGAAAGATGTGCCTGTCACAAGCTAAAACTCATGAATGCTAGGGATTACAGAGTGTAGTTTAAGATTATAAAGCAAATGTAGTTAAGATGGAAATTTTCAGACCTAGTGAGTGGAGCGGAGATGAATGAGAAGGCCAGAGGCAAATCCCAGCCCACATATTTCCTCAAGAAGCTGAAAATTTTGATTAGCTGAGAATTTAACTTTGTGTTAAATTAAGAATTTTGGTTTTGAGCAGTAGAACAACATTTAGAGAAACATAAAATTAAGTACAATTAAGATTTGTGGGAAGCAGGGCAAGCTGCCTGCAGTCTGATGCATCTGAGCCATATTATGTCTGATGATTGAACTTTTAAGGTATTCTAAACAGTTAAATCAGACATTTGAAAGTAATTGTATAAAACAGATTAATTTTGGATCATGGGCTTCAAGACGCTTACTGCTGGGAATTTCTATGATAAATCCCTTCTGTAGTGAGATAAAAGCACCTTGAATATATTTTCAAGACCTTGAAATTCTGTAAGTCTCAGTCTCAAAGTCATACTCCTTGGAGAATTTTAAATTACGGTTTGCCAGTGGCAGAGGAAATAACTTGTAATATAAAGCTGCTTTGTCTGGGATTTATTTTCTGTGTTTTATCTTATAGAAATTATAAAGGAAGGTGATTATTGACTGCTATGAAGATTTCAAGACTTCTACATTGTTACCTATTGAGAATTTCTGTGATCAATGCTGAACTTGCAGCAGAGAAAAAAGGAGAATGCTTAGAAATCACTATTTGTTCATGCTTTGCCTGTTATGTCTATGGAGCAAGGGACTTCTTCCTCCCACTGCTGAAGGTAGAAGCTACTTTCTGCTTACTTCAAATCTATTCTCTTCCCAGACCGAGATGTGCTCTCCTGTGATGTTCTTCAGGAAACTGCCTGCCAAATACATGCATCCTGAATTGTGGCAAAGTACAGCATATTCTGCGTACTAGGAGACTGATCCCATGTCTACTGAAACCAAAGAGCAGGGGTCTCTATACAAATCTGTAGACTAACAGGAAAATTATGATAGATGTTATGAATGCACTCATTTCTGGAAAGTGTTTTTTTTAGGTTATGCTAGACACATGCTGTGTGTCAGTACTTAGGTGTCTGTGAATGCCAGCAGCTTCTTTGTCGTCTTTAAGACAAAAGTATTCTTGTGAGTCTGCCAAAAGGTGAGTCTGCCAAAAGGTGGTGCTGCTGGAACTGCACATACATAACTTTTAAGTTTGCTGAGATTTGAAAGTGCTAAGGAGAAAATGCTGTTTGTGAACCTCTGCCTAAGACTCTGTGATTGGAAAATACTTTAAAAAAAGAAAAAAGCCCACCAAAAAAAATGAAAACTGATCAACCCTAACTGTGAGTTAAAGGTATGGGTAGGAAAGCTGCAGACTAGGAGAGGCAAGGGCCATCATTCATAGGTATTTTCTAGGACTTGTAATTCTTTCCAATATCCTTTAAACCAATAATCTACAAACAGTATTATTAGGAATTAAAAATGTGATGTATAAGTAACTAAGACGTATAAAAAAAAAGTAAGAAAGATTACGAATCCACTTTTGTTGGGCCAAAGAAAAGTGGAAAAGTTTCTTATACAACTAAGGACGAGTGGCCTCAAAGTAGACTCCTGTTTCTTATTTTGAGTGACCTGCACTTTCCTTTCTGGGGAGAAAGTTGTCCTTTAAAATTGCAAAATAAAATGGGGGGTGGAGGGAGAAATGAGGATAACCAAAGGAGAGTCAAAACTTGTCCCTATAAGTTTGGTAGCAGCAAACTGTCTCTGAAGGGTGCCAGAGGCCATCCAGTAATATCTCCTGTAAATGGCCTGCTGCAGTCACTGAGTACTTTGCAGGATCTGTCCGTACTTTTTTTTCTTGATGGGAGTATGGCTGTTGTGGATGATCTAAAATAGCAAAGCTGTAATAAAGCAAAATTCCTCATTGGTTTCAGCTGGAATTTGAAGTTAAGGACTGCAAAGTGCCCTTAATTCTGTCCCTCCTTAGAGCTGTGAATTTGCAGAAAATTAAGGCAAAACACAAAGATGACTTTTGCACCTTGCTTTATGTAGAAATTAATTTTACTTTATTCTACAAGGTAGATTTAACTACAGGTGTGACAATGACTATCTAGGAAAAACCCAGTCACATTCACTGTGATGGTTACAAATCCCTTTCCTTTCTCCCGTTTATCATGGGTGTCTCAGCGCTCTGTCTTTTCTACCTGACAATCTCTGTGCCACTTCGTTCCCTTGAGATTGCCAACCAAGTGCAAGAGCTAAGGAATGTGCACCTCATTTGAGTGATATTTGTGGGATTGCTGCCAAGGGAGCAGTGAAATACAGCATGAAAAGAAATTCAGAGACCAAGAGACTAAAGATGGGAATAAAAACGGGAAGGAAAAATAAGGACTAGAGGAAAGAGGCGAAACTCAACCTTGGGGGGACATTTCTGATTCAGGGCAGAGGTCTGTTCCTGACACAGTCCCCACCTGCTCATCACCCAAGCATTATCCTAATATTGAGTTGGAGATAGCCATTACCTGGGATTGCTACCAAACTCTGCAGCTCTTTCTTAAGGTTCATGATGTCTTTGCACAGCTGGATGTCATCCATCCTGCAGAAACAGAAAAAGCATGGTCAGAGACGTGCAAACTCTATCCTGTGTTGATGGGATTGGCCAGATCTCATCTGAATATACGATACTGTCCCTTGCCTGAGACCTGTGCATCAGCTTGAAATGCTGAGATTCAACCTTGGGATATTGATACTGTTCATTCACCAGTTTAAGCAGAGAGCAAAAGGTATTTAATAGTAAATGCCTGTTGAGCCCTTGATTACTTGTCTGTGTGTAGGTCATAGCTGTCAGTGCAGATTATTTCAGATGACTTTTGCTTTCTTGAATGTCACAGAACATTCTGGAATGGGCATCTGTATATTTAATAGACACAAAGGCAGGTGTACCATATCGCACATACTGCAGCAACAGTTTTCACTAGGAAAAAGAGCAAGGGTCAGAATAACAGGGAGCGTGGGAAGGGGCAGCAGAAGCTGATCCATTATTTGGTATGGCGAAGACAAGGTTTACATTCCACTACCACCTTTCTTTATGATCTTACTAATAACTTCACCCTGATACCAAAGATCTGGAAACTGTCATAATTCGGCATCTAACTGTTTTGAGGTCTTACACCTTGGGTGAATGTATTCCGTGGTTGATATGACCACTTCAAATCCTTGATGTGTGCAGAAAGTCCAGTAATGTTAAGACACATAGACAGCTAAAAAAAAATCTGTAGCATTAGCAGAAACTACACCTTCAGTTCTTATCGAAACCGGTACCTATCCTGAGAGCTGCTATACTGAATTATTTCCCTAGAAGCCAGAAAACTTAAGCATTAGCTTCCTGGAAAATGTTTTATTTTAGTGTTGCAGACAAGGCTCAGGTGTTGGTTCCGACGGCTGCATCAGGGGCTTCCATTTTGAAATCATACCCTGAAGAATAAAAAAAACAGCCTTTGTGATCAATTGTACATTCTTCAACCGTGATATCACCAACACTATCCTTGCCCACAGATGTCTGAGTCCTTGTTTCATAATCATGTGCCTGAAGGGTGAATTGCCCATTGCCTAAGCACCTGAAGGTAGCTGAAGTGCTATCAGAACATGGGTTGTCATGGTGGTATTTCAAGAGGAACCCAAAGAGATTAGAGTATGTGTGTATGTGAGAGCGAGTGCACAAAGGATAATGCAGTCAAATTATAGAATTAAGGAGTGGAAAAAAGTAGGTGTTTCTGGCACAGATGAGATTTTAATCACAACCCAAGAGCTTTTCTCCTTGCCACTTCTGCATGGAACGTGGGTCTCTGCAGGGAGCCATCCTTCAGCTGCTTTGCTCATGTTATTAAAACATGTTGATCCTTTTACTATTTGCTGCTTTGGTTAACTCCGTCTTGCCTGTTCCATTACTTTCATTGTGCTATGACAGTTACTCCTCCTGCCTTTTTACTTCTCTCTTCCCAAAATATGACAGTGAAATACTTCTGATAATAATCTTTATTGCTGACCTGTTTTCCTTGTTTAGGTGCCACTGTTACCTCTGCTGGGGATCTGCTCTCCCACCATACATCTGTTTTGTAAGACTTGCTTTTAATGCGAAGACCAGCATACCAGCCTCAGGGCTAGTCCATGGTTCACTGTTGTGTGTGTTTAGGACACTTGAAGGCAGAGATGTTTGTCCTGATGATTATTCTTACTTGGGCTTCCCGTATTACTCATGCTGATCACAAGTAAAGTCTGTTTTACTCTTGAGATCTATCATGCTAAATGATACTGAAATTACTTTTATCAATTAACAATCTTAAACACTATACCCTCAGGAGAATCAATATTCAAAATGTGCTGGGATGTGAGCAAGCCTCACACCTCCTTATCCATTCAGTGTTCATGCAGTTTGGATGTCATATTAATATAATGAGTGTTAATATATTTGAGGAAAATCACCATGGTTAACAAAGACAACAGTTTCTTGACAAGACAGGTTCCATATTGAACTTCTGTATTCAAATGATATTTAGGGGCCAGATACTTAAGTAGTGAAGAGAACAGTAAGATCTCCATGACATATGGTGAGGATATTCTTTTTTCTGTATCTTTCTGTAGGTTGGGTCTCATCTTGGGAAGATCTGAAAGATACTAATTAAAGTACTTGACTCTATCAGTTTGGTTCCCTGCCCTCCTCAAGGAACTCCCAAAAATTGATGTCACTGCTCTTTTCTCAGGACTTTTGGGAATTTAAAATATCATTAGCAGTATGTTCCAAGTGAGTAAGATCATTGATGTTCAGTAGTCCCTACAGCTCCTACACTCAATTTGTGGCAAAGGTACTGGCCTCATATTGCATCTGTAGTTGCAATTCCTCCCATTATTTTGGCTCTTTTTTTTTTTCTAATCTGACTGCAGAGCACATAGCTACCACTCTCCATATATATTCTTAGCATCTCTTTTTTTTCTGAGACCTAAACTTTGTTCCTGCCTTGTAACTCACAGGAGAGAAGTAAATACATGGCCAAGCACTTAAGGGCTGTAACAGCTCTGTGGCAATCTGAATTCCAAAAGTCATAAGCCAGATGATCTCTCCAGAGTCCTAGCTCTGTAGGCTAGTGTATTTTGATGATGGACAAAGACGAAACCCACCATCTGTATCAATCCCCTTAAGCATACAGAACCTTTTTCTTCCCATCTGTGTCAAACAGCCTTTGTGTTTCATCCACTCTATGGTGCCAATTAGGGGAAAAAAAAAAGTAAAGAGATACAGTTAAATGACTAAAGGAGGGCTATGGGACATACTCGTAAAAACAATGTGAACACTTCATCCATCTGACTTGATGAAAGCAGGAGGTATAGTTGCTTGTAACTATAAAGCACATCCCATATATGCTAGCAAACCATACTGAATGTAGGGCTACAGTTGCTGTCCTAGGCAAGAGTCACCTTGTTTCCCTGAAATAAAAGGGAAGAGCAAGAACTCCTGAGAAAGAAAGCTCTTGGAAAACTATGATCCCTCCTCTTTTTCCCCCTTATGCTCTGGTTCTTGGATGTGAGCAGTTGCAGGAAGCCTAGGAGAAGTTAATGCTGCTTCTGAAAAAAAAAATCAAATCCAAGTGGATTTCTAATTTGAAAGCTGGATAGTCAGCAGAGTTTGACTGAGAGCATATTTGTATTACTGTCAGACCTCTTTAGGAAGTAAAAAGAGCTTTTGCAAATCTCAGAGAGAGCAGGAATCTGCAGAGCAGAGAAAACAAAACTCCTTTGTGTCCCCTAACCTTCTACAGAGAAGCTGGATAAACACACCAAGCTGAATTCTGCGGCTCTTTCTCTCCTATGTTGTAAGTTAAATCAGAGCACAAGAGAAGTTACACAGACTATTGTCCAGCTTACTTAAGAGCACTGCTATGCTCCCTATGCCCCTGGTGCTTTTCTTGAAGGAGAGCTGCACAGTCAGGTTGTTGGTCTGTGCAGAATATGGCTTTTTCCCTATAGATACAGCATGGCATAGGGTACTGAAATGATGCCCTCCAGGCTTGTTTAAGTTACCTGCAAAGCTGCTCAAGACATTTGCATAAAACCTGCAATATACAAACAACCTTTGCTGAACTCTCTGTTCTCTGGAATAGATAGTACATTCTTTCCAGTCCCTGTGAAATCATTTTTGATGTTGTAGAAAAAACATCAGTAAAGCAAACAGCACTTACAATCTGTCAGTTTTTCCCCCAGAGCTGAGCGTTAAATGTCTGCCCAGTGATCTTAAACACATGAGTTATGAGTATGATAAAACATTTCTCTTATTAAGAGCCCAAATCCATTCCTAGAGTAATTGCAGTAGTATTGAACTAGGGATGAATTCTCAGTGTGCTTTCTTGTGTTCCTGACACACTGTCTGCAATTCTGCTTCTCTGTTTCTTGATGGCTTGTTGCAAGAAACCCTCTGTATGCTTGGAGATACGCATAAGCATGTATTATTCTTTTTTCTCTTGGTATTTCAAGCTATATCATCAAAACCTAAAAGCAGACTCTCTGTTTGCCAAAAAAAAAAAACAACTTATAATGAATAAACAGCATGAGCAAAAGATTTTCTAAACATGTCACAAAATGACAGGAATATAAGTGGGTCGGAAGAGTCTGCAGTAATCTGGCGCAGTGACTCAGCCCCAACACATGTTTCTTTGGTACAGTTACCAGGAGAAGAATGCTCTGAGTGCTGTCGTTCCCATAAGATCCACAAGTGAGGTGACAGCATGAGTCACCTCTGCTGTGCACCATCTGGGCTGAGGGGGAACAGCGCAACAGAGAGGAGACCTCCCATTCAGCTGTGCCCTGGCAGGTCTTGGAGGCTGTGGAAGATAATGGCAGGCAGGACTCAAAAAAAGAAACATTCTGTACTGGACACAAAAGAAGTGTTTTGGTTTGTTTCAATAGAAATTCTTCCATAACAGCTAAATTTTTCTATCTTCCTTTCAGCTAAGGAAGAAAAACAAATTGCTTAGTGAAAGACCCAGGTACCGTCTAGAGCCACGGATGGAAATAAAGTTAAAAATTATAGTAAAAGGCACTAGGAAAATCACTAAACACTCACCTTAATGAGCAGACAAAAAGAGATGGCAAGCAAGTTTGTCAAATGCTTAAAATTTGGGAGTAAGCATTATTAATAACAGCTACAAAAGCATCAAATACCTTTTCACTGATTTAAGGACAAGCAGAGCAGTTCAGCGTGTCTAGAGAGCTGCCGCCTTTGCTGAATGACTTTCAAAGCTAGAAATAGATCTGTGCTACCTCTAGCATGTCTATAAGAGGAGGTCTGAGATTCTTTTGTTTTCTGTTATTGCACTAACGTGCTTGAGGTTAAAAACTGAATTTAGAGTGGTTTCATTGGTTTATTTCCCTCTTCTGAGAGGATTTGCAGGCATTATTTTTAGTTCTGCTTTAATATATTCCTTTCTCAGAAGTAAAATGCTTGTAATTGTTAGAGTTTCTGAAGACTCTGATATAGCGCAGGTCTAGGAGATGGCCTAGGAATCAGGTGTCATGCTAAGTCATGGGTTGACATGATTACGTGTATCTGGAGAAGGTCTCAATATAGGGATAAGAAGATCATCTCCTTGATGGTGTCACCAGTGAACAAGCTGAACACCAGCCAAGAGCAGCCAGCAGTGATGGAGAAATTTGGGTGATTGAAGTAAAGAGCTGTGTAGAAATAAAAGAGAATTGCTACAGACAGATGGTAATGTGTTGTCAAGCTGCAAATTCATTAAAATAAGGACTGAGATGAGAAGGGGGGACATCAGTGGAGGCTGCTTTTGGGGGCTGCAGGTGTTTAAGGCCTTGCCAAAGCCATGGGGAATCTAGAATGTTGAAAGTATTCCGGGAATAGAAGAAAACAGTAAGTTTATATATGCCTCTCTTCTACATTTGACTCCATTTTGTCCCTGTCAACTCATCTTAGTTTCTTAAAGCTTCTAACTATAAATCTGTGAAATCACAGGCAACATTTAATGAATATAGCACACATCGTGTGAGTCATTATGGTGTGTGTTTATCACCTTGTTATTTAGCTCAGCACCTGGTGCTGCTCAGTCTGGAAGACACAGAGCTGGCAATTAAGATAACAGATTGCTGACGAGCCTGCTTGGCAGGTCAGGTTACAAATCAAAAGTCCTATGATTAAGTTTAACTATTGAAATAAGTGTGTCTATCTTTTCTTGTTAAAAGCGCGCTCCGATGGGAGGCACAGTGGATAGAAGCACTGGACCAGAACTTGCAAAATTATGTAATTCAGCTGTCGTTTCAGACAATTGACGATGGCAGGACTTGAAAATCTCAGTCCCTGGAGATCATGTCTAAGGCATATTTCATAGAAATGCAGAACAGTGTCTAAAGAAGCTGTCTGTATTTCATTCTCACTGACATTGTTAAATTCTCTTGAGCTTGGCCATCTCCTCTGCCAGTTATGAAGTTTTACTGTCAACTTCAATAGTAACAACAGGAGCTTTCCTGCAAATGCCCCACTGTGGAAGGGAATATTTCTATACATGGGGAAAATTGACTAAGTTAATTTGTCTAAAAACATACAATAGAGAAGTTAGGTTTAAATTCGGAGGTATCTAACCCCATCGCAGTAGCATACAGAAGACTGCATATAAAAGCACAGGGCCAACTTTTGTGCATGGTTCATTTAAACTGGTCTGGTATTTTTATGTTTTGTTATTAGGCAGCAGAAGTAGGAAACTCTAGGTTTGGCTATCTATTGTCTCTAGCAAAACTGATGATAAATTTCCTTCTTAATTTGTCTCCATATTTAACCTTTCTTATTATTAAAACTAGAAAAGCAACTATTTGGTATCAAATCTGTAAAGAATATAAAGGTATCTAAATTAAACATTGATAGTGAGTCCATTTCAGGACTTTTTAATCCACTGTTGAATCACCACTGATCTATACTCTTCTATTTATAGCAGAAAACAAGTGAAAGAGACCACTGAAATACCACAGGTCAAGAGTTACACATTATTACAGAGCATCCTGTAACCCAGGAAACTACAGGCCAGTCAGTCTCCCCTCCATCCCTGGAAAGGTGATGGAACGGCTCATTCTGGAAGTCATTTCTAAGCACATGGAGGAGGAGAAGACTATCTGGAGTAGTCAACATGGAT
>VZSC01015873.1:195493-209195 GCA_013398225.1 Steatornis caripensis
CTGCCCAGGGAGGTTGTGGAGTCTCCTTCTCTGGAGATATTCAAAACCCGCCTGGATGCGTTCCTGTGCAACCTGCTCTAGGCTAACCTGCTTTAGCAGGGGGGTTGGACTAGATGATCTCTAGAGGTCCCTTCCAACCCCTACCATTCTATGATTCTATGATCCTTGCCTATAGGAATATCAACTGTGTGAAAGGGTGAGCCATAGCAACTGTGAGTACTATATATATGCATGATGTATTATGAATACATCTTGCATATGTGGTCTCGTGGGAGTCAATTCATTCTACCATCCACTCATGCAAACCAGACCACAGGTAGCTAAGAACTGGGAAATCAAAACCAGTTTGGGATTAAAGGTTACATTTGGAAATACATTGCTAAATTACTGACCTAATAATGACTAATTCTAAAAGATTAAAGATACACAGAGCTGCTCCCTTTTCTATTAACAGCAATTCATGACAACCACAACATATATTCAGTGTAGAAAATACTACTTAAAGAAAATTTTCTATTAAATAATTGTGTTCCTAGCTGCCCAATAGAGATAATACTGATAATTCCTCCTTTTACTTTTTATTTTAAGGCACAAACGTCTTGACTAACAGGCACTGAGTCTACAATTCATTAAATAGTTTGCTAATGATATGTTTATCATTATATACAACTAAAAAAATGTTTTTCCTTTCTGAACATTTTAGCATAGTATTTTTACCGCCGCACAGTTGAAAGTTTAATGTCATATTTTCCTCTGGTTTGATTGTTTGCTGTCAAACAGGGTAAAGCAGATGGGTCTGCAGAGTGATCAAACTGAAAAAAGGCATTTTTCTTTCCTTTTTGAGAGCTGACTTGTACACTTTCAGCTTAAAGTGCATAGTCTGGAACTTTTCAATTCCGTCCTCAACTCATGTTTCTGACGCTTCCGGGATCCATCTCACCAGACCTGGACCTCCTAGGAGTTCCCAGTTCTACAGTGGGCACGCTGACATCCTTGAGGCTCCCAGATCCACAGCAGCCCCATAGAAATGCTGTCCCTAATCTAAGAAGCCTCAAGCTTTGAGTATCTGACAACTTTCGTTACAGAAACTAGGTTGGGCCATTTTCCAGCTTAGTTTCTGGGTTATTTCCTCAAGGACTCTGGGTATTTGCAGGTGAGACACCATTGCAATGTGCTTGGGATGGGAAAGGTGAATGGGGACATACAGCCACAAATTAATCATATCTTGCAGAACAGTGTGTGCCACACCAGACTATATCAATGAGACAGCCACGGTATCCCCCATAAAGCTGGGCTTGGTATTTTCCCTAACGTTACCTTATCTTATGAAGCCGACAACCTGACATGTATATTTATTGAAAAATATATATCATCACACAACAGCCTCCTTCTCTATAGCAGCCCAGAGTGCATCCTACATTCCTAGAGCAAGGCACAATCAGGAAAAAAAAGGAAGGAATTCATAGTAAGTTATATTGTATTGTTAAGGTTATAGAACTGTGAAGGAGAAAACATTTATTACTCCTTTCCATGAAAAGACAGATCTTATCAGAAAACACTGACAACAACAACTACTCTATTAACGAAAAAAACCCCAGCTTTGTTGGTGTTATTTCTTTGCACTATAGTAACAGCTAGGTGCAAAACTCAGAGAAAACTACTAGATGCTGTACACATAAGTAAACAGTCATAAGAGAATTCATGTTTAACCTTACAGGAGAGCAAATAGATAATACACAGTACAAAGACAAAAAGTAACAGAGAAAGAATCAAAACTAGCCAAGAAAGCAAAAGTCAGAACACCTGCTTAACAATACATAACCAGCAAGTTACCAGAACTACTCACACCTTTGACAGCCTGTTTATCTCTTTACACTTTCCCTCCCTCTCACCCTTACCCAGGGTGATGCTCAGTGTGTCACTGTTGCCACACTTGGCATTAAGCCACTGAGAAGTCACAGTTGATGCTACATTAATGAGTGATTAGAAAGAGATAAAGCATTTGGTTGAAAAAGTAATTAAAATTCGAAATTAACTTCATTCATACACAGCCAGCAATCATTGCCGTCTTTTCTCACTTCAGAATGGAAACACTCCACATAAGCAGACTTTGTATTACTTACTGAGTTTAGCCGGTAATGAGAGAGACTGTTCCATGTTCCCACTTTGTGTGAGTCTACTAGATTTACTGCACTCATTGTAAATTAAAACATAGGATTTCTAAGTTTGTTTATTGAACGTTATCATCACCAAAGGAATTAACCTCTCACTTCTGCAGTTCTTGTGTAGCTTGATGTTGCTTCATTTTGCAGTGGTTGCATAAAGCCAGGCAATCAGCAGAAATACCTTTTTGTACTTTAAAATACCAATGTGCTGTGCATACTGCAAAAAATGTAAAGGTAAGAATCCTATCTGATCTTTATTGATGTGTTATTGTCCTTAGAAGGAATACGGACTATGTTTTTTTCTCCACAATGAATTTGCCCTCAATTTGAGATTCTACCATTATGTCCAATACCCTGTAGAATAACCATTACTGACTATCCTGCCTCCACTACTACTAGCAATGGGTGCTTCAATGTCACAGCAGCAAAAGACAGATTTGTATTTTTTTGCAAAGTGGGAAAAGGATAGAGGTTAAAAAGGGAAATAAAGAAAAAGTAAGCCTGATTGGAAGCAAGAAAACCCCTCAAAAACAGGGATTAGTTGGGTACTCTGGACAGGTAATGAAGCTGTGGATCTGCTAGTATGAGTTTATTACCTGGGCAAAGTCAAGTTGCAGCAAACTTACCTACATAAAAGATAATTGTTTCTGGGATTACAAGTAAGCAAACAAAATAGTGTAAAATGGTCTTAAAACCTGAATGGATCTATAGAGAATGTGGATCTTGTAGATATTACGAGCACTCTGGAGAAAAGGGAATCATCTAATAATGTGTACTGAGAGTGTAGACAATGACTAGTTTTAATTCTGCTAAGTCAATGTAGAGGTGAACTGGGCTTTTTCACAGTATTAGTTTAGCAATGTAATAACCACAGACATTAATACTGTGTATTGTAATATTTTTACAGATAAAACACATTTAATGAGGTAAGTAAAACTGTTTTCAATAATTGCCTAAAGCAACATAATAGGGCTTATTATTTAATATTCTATATTCCCTATCCATTAAAAAATTGCCATTCAGTATGACCTACATGGCAGAAATAACCACTCCCGAGACAGTTATCACTGGTGAAAGCACCTTCCACAGTTTTAGTTCAAGGTCATCCAATATAGTTGGCTTCAAGTTTCGCTTTCCATCTGGAAAGCCAGCAGTATCAGGCACTGGTAGATTTCCCAAGAAGCACATTTCATGATGACAGTGAATGCTATTTTATAAGAACTTTATGCCTATTTCTATTCACAGTAACTGTGGGTGATAAAATCTCACCTATATGATTAATACTTACTGGGTCAGAATATGCTAATACATTGTAAAATGCATGAATTTTGCACTACAAATTATTTTGAGGTTCTGTTTTGATCTGTTCCTATATCATAGAGGTCTGAGGTTTTGCTGCCTGTCTCCTATGATGTCAGCTAAACTGAGCTAACACATACATTATCCATTTTTACAATCGTGTCTTTCAGCACGGTACATTTCCATGCCCCACAGTGATATGAATCCTAAACTGCTTCTGAAGCCACACACAAGTATCCATAGCAGTAGCACATTAAATGTGCAACAAAGAGGATGCTGGCGGATTAGCTCCCTCAGCTTTTGAGTCTGTTATCTCACCAGGAAAGAAAAAAAGGAAGTGGCACAGGAGAATTAGAAAGGGAGAGCATGCATGTTCTGAAGTGGTATGTTTGCTTTCCTTAACAGCAAAGACAGATTGAAAATTTACAGTTTGACCCAAAACTCTTTTTATAGAGAACATTTTAAGAAATGAGATGAGAGAAGCCTGAGAGGAAAATGAGGGGGAATGCTGGCTAGCTATAAACGCATACTTTTCTGTACATACTGTCTCCTTCATTTCAATACGTGCTGAGTCCTCAGCTTTTCTGAAAATTAACACAGAAGAGTTGGACATAGCATATGATGGCTTTAAGCTATATTTTCATTTCCTGGGCTGGCTGGAGATAGTCACAACTCCTCTTGGCGTAGTCTTAAATTTCACATATATTGGTAGCATAGAAAGCAAGATGCTACAAACAGCCACAATTGCTACATAACCTTAACATATCCTGAGGAGGTCCATTGTGGGCACTAAGTGAGGCAGGGTCTTGAGACAAAAATAGGATTCAATAATGTCATTACAGAGCAAATCACAGTGCATCTGCTCTGCTGTGACTTTGGTTGCCTGAGCTAAAATGTGATTGCACAACATAAACTGTGGCATTACGTAGTTGAGGAAGGCTTGATTTTATAATCTGAAAATTGGTTCCATGTAAACTTAGGTAATTCTTCATAGCAAGCAGGTATTCGGCTGTAAATAGTATGGCCTTCCTGGATATGAAGAGTACAGCCATCTTCAGCTGCCCTCCTTTTCTTTTTAAAGGAGGAAATAACAGCATGGAGCAAGCAAAGGACAGGTTTACAAAGGCTAATACCTGACTTGCATCAAGGTCTGAGCAACATCATGACCTGTTAATTGTTTGCTTCTGCTGATTTTGCTTTCTTTATTTCTTTGTATCGACAAAAAGAAAAACCAAGAATTATCAGAAAGCTGGCCTCTTTTAAAGTATACACTACAATATCAACTATTTCACATTGGTATATAGCATGTAATCTGTTAAACAGATAAAAGAGTTCAGCTGCTTCCCTTACTTTTCAAATAAAAAAATTTCAGGGGACAGGCTAAGAAGATGCTGTCACACATCTAATTTTATTGAGCTTCACTCGGCAAAATTAAAAACCTGTGTGTTTTTCCAATAAAGAAGATTTACAAATTTGAAAATCAGAGATGCCAATTGGAGTTTCCCATACTGTATGTTTTTACTTCACTTCAGAGTTCCACAAAGTTACACTGTTTAAATGTATCTTTGTCTTTAAGTGCTTTAGTTTTTAATTACTGAAACGAGGTCTCATACTATATTTTGTACACCAGTAAGGAACTTCCACTTCTATCTGCAAGGCAGAGATAAAAGAGCATACAAAGGACTACAAAGACTACAAGAGGGAGAGAAATCACATGTATTGAAACTATACAGATATTTCTGGTCTTCACTGAAAAAGTTTTGGTGTTTAATTTTTAAACAGAGTAAACCCTGTTTCCACTGTTCTCACTGAATGTTCACTTTTTCTGTATTTTGGGGAAGTTTTTCTTTAACACAGTGATAAGCAGACTACAGAAATATCTATATTTCTCTAAGAGCAAACACAGGTATTCCCCTTCAACAGTAAATTATTGGTCTGTCACTAAAAACTAGTATGTATTCCTCTGTGGGG
This sequence comes from Steatornis caripensis, assembly GCA_013398225.1. Lineage (NCBI taxonomy): Eukaryota > Metazoa > Chordata > Aves > Caprimulgiformes > Steatornithidae > Steatornis > Steatornis caripensis. The sequence goes on from VZSC01015873.1 coordinate 200,929, forward strand.
CTGCGGACAGTACATGATTTGTGGGAGTGGTATAGAGATGTGGACAAACTGCAACATTTTAAAGATATATTCTGAATTTTAAAATAATTTTTATGGATATAAGTACATACCCGAGGTGTCCACCAGTCAGGAATGATGCCATTTCTGCAAGCTGTCAGTAGATGTCTGCCAGTTTAATTTTCAGAACTGTGCACTGTAAACTGCACTGAGTTCAGGTTCAGACTGGGGCACGTGACTGCCTTGGGTGCTGTACTTGAGGTGATCTGAGCAGCGAGTGTTTTTATTGAAAGTCAGGTGGAGGATGTGTACATTTAACAGACCTGCATCCAAATATCCCCTGGCTTTCATGAAGGCTTCCTGGGACGGACTCCCACTGGAGCCAGGGGCATTGGAGGTGGTCGCTAGAAAAACACTGGGTTTTGAGGGCCTTAGCTGGGAGCTCACAATCCGCCATGCCACACAGCCCAGCAGACAACAAGGGGTGTGCACAGAGTTTGTGAGGAAGGAAAAAATTCTTCAGAGCTGTTGCAAGAGGAAGGTGGGTGTCAGAAAGGGTCGCTGCCGTGGCCCCACAGACAGAGCCACAGAATGGCAGCCATTTTGTCTCATGTGGCTGCAGAGTTCACTTCACCTGTGAGGGCAAGCAGGCAGCTAGCACTGCCGTGCATGGCTCAGCAGTGGAAGGGCCCCTATGAAGGACTCCTTCTAGATGTTAAAAATAAAGCACGTCCCTTATTAAAGAAATTTTTGCTGCCCTTTCCCTTCTTTAACCAGAATCGGCAACCTGCAGGCAGGTGAGGTCTCTTATCTGGTGACTGACTTCAGTATCACGTGAGTTACTGTTGCTGACTGGGTGTCCAAATCTCTTTCTAAAGGTGGAAAATTTCTTCCTGAGGAGATTAACCTTTCTGTCGATGGCCTGGAGCAAAGACTGTGAGTAAAGTTAATATCTAGTACAGCACAAAGCAACTTGCTTATTCACAGTGTGACTGTTGCAAAGAGGTGGGGGGAAATTAATAAACTTAAAAAACAAACTTTGATGTTTTAACTCAATATTTAATCACATAAATGTATGTGACATTTGTTCAAATATAATTGAAATTTTCCTCACTTTAATTTTGAAAACTGAAAATCTGGATCTGTTGAACTAATAGTATATTTGATAGACGTAGGCTAACAGATGAGACACTGAGACTGCCTGGATATGTATGAGGAAAAACCCCATATATAGTTTTGTATGGTTTTTGAACATGACTCTGTACTACCTTTTAAGCCTAATACTATTAAATCCTTTTATTTTTGAGTTTAATCCCACTGCCTGATTCTCAAATACTTTAGGACTTGCTTTGAAATAATAATGATGATTAAGTATCTGGCTTTTATTTCTTCACCATCCCACTTTCTTTCACCCCTACAGGGTGACTCTTCTAAAACTTTTAGTGATTATGAACTGTTCAGTAAAGACAGTTTTATTTAGATACTGAAGTGCTACCAACTACGAGTTACTGTAATGCAGGAGTTGATGTAGAAGCAACATAATTCTTTTTATCCCTCTTGTTGTCCTACAGTCTTCAATAGTCATTGGTATTATTTTGTTCAGTGGGGAAAGAGAATATGGACCTCATAGTATTACTATGGGTAAGGCATTGATGCCTTAACTTTCAAAGCAAGGAAAGCTCTCTGTATGTTTTGCTAAAGACTCCCTCATTTAGAGTTCATGTCGCTTGAAGAGAGACACATGCTGTATAGATCACAGCTGAGGAATTGCCTGAAAGAACATTACATTATCAATGTTCTCACGTATCAGCAGGAAAAGTTTTTACTGGTTCACACAGAAGTCTAAAAAATGCAAATCAACTCCAGGTCTGCTGACCATTCAGACCTTGCTAGGGCTTTTTTTTCAGTTGGGTTTGGTTTTGGAGGCTTTTTTGTACTGCCTGATATGCTAACCTGGAGCAGTTCTCTGGCAAATGCCCTTATTTTATGGCTACTGCATTTGTTTGGGCAAAATGTTGGCATAACAGTTAAAGACAACACCTTGTTGCAGAGCTGTTTCAAACATCACTAAAGGTGAGTTTTATTATTATCCCATCTCGGTGTGCATCTTGTTCAAGGAAAACAGTAATTTCAATTAGCCATCTTAGAGCAAGTTCCTTCCATGGATTAAACCTGCATTCCTCTGACAGGGGAAGAGCATGCTCTGATTTCCAGCAGCAACACATCTAGCTTGCAGTGTTTTGCTTTCTTATTCTTGAGTGTGAATATTGTTAAAATACAGTGTCTGTGCTGTGAAGAATTGTGGTAGTTGCTGGTGTGTGTAAGTAAAGCTGACAGACTGTATGCTTCTAACAAGACAGAGCCCTGGCCACTGTTACAGCTGGTGATATACTCAGAATACAAGCCCTCTAGCTTATTTCCTTTTTTTTCCTTAAAGCATAGCTACAGTGTACTTTGTCCTAGCTTTAGGATCTGGCTACATGTGAATTAAAAAATCAGTCATATAGAAAGACAGTGAGAAGAATGAACCATTACTTCTAAAAAGGTAGCTAGAGGTGTAAGCTGTGGCTGGATGTGTAAGTGATATGGAATTATTTCATCATGTTCGTGCTTTTATAAGAACTAAAAAAAGCCCAATTTAACTCAAGAGAATTGACACTCTGTTGCTAACAGCATGAGAGGAAAAAAAGATAATACAAACATATCACACATTTTCACCATTACTATATGTATGTTTTATCCTTTTGTTACAATACAATGACAAGCTAAAGCAGGTGCAAGAAATAAAGAGGTCTGGTTCTTGTTAAAGCTGGTCTTGAACTCCATAGTCTGAGCATAGCTGTAATACTGCTAGTTTGCAGCAGTGTGTTCAAAGCTGAGCCTGCCTTAAACCTGTCTGAGGCAGTTGAGTTTCATGCAGTTGGTTGTAGAGGTCATTCACAGGGAAACTAGTCCTGTCAGAGGAAACAATTACTAAATTTCATGGCCTACATAAAGACTTCTGGTCTTGGGACCCTGGCAATGCATTACTTCAGGAAACAACTGAAAAAATTAATTATGGTCACATATAAAGTCTTCTACAATACGTCTATGAATTACCATTTATGTAATTTCCTTAAACAGATATGAAACTTGAACCACTGAGATAACCATGAGTTGTGCTGTTAATCTCAGCAAGAGGTCATTAAAAGACATTAATCATTAAAAGACATTTGTCATTGAAGACAAATGCAACTGAGCCCCTCTGTCAGTGTATCTGACAGTGTATCATTATGGTACCTGTATCATTGCAGTGTATTTGGAATGAAAGGCAGTAAAGAACAGGTGCTGCTATATTACTTGGGCGTCACTAGCAACACGCTTCTCACTTCTCAGGAATAAAATACAAAAACATTTTTAAAAATGAGATAAAGTCAAATAGATTATTTTTTGGACTCCTAAAAGCTATTAAGGGAAGCACGTTCTAATTCTGGAGGCCTTTATAAGTGAGGCAGGCTGCTTTTTCTTTCATAGCTAATGAGCCAATATGAAGAACTTGCCTGTTGTAAATGGGCTTAGAAAGATGGGGCTTGAAAAATAATGATCAGTGCAGTCTTGGTTTGCAGGTAGACTCCCAGCACAGAGACAGATGTTGTCATCTCACCATTTAACTCAGTGGTGTTAACAAACTGAATTTAACTGCCTCAAGGATTAATGAGCAGAGTCAGGATATTCTGCCACAGGGAAGGGATCAGTTGGGCTAGAAAACTGGGTGAATATCCCTCGAAAAGTGGTCATCTTGACCTGCTGCTGCTGAAGGAATGAGAAGGTCTGTGGCAGTGGCACAGACCTCAGTCCCTCTTGCTGAAGCCAGCAGCAGCAGCAACAAGCCTGGCTTTCCATGACTTTGAAAAGACAAAAAAGTGCGTCCATCTCTGGCAGTTTCTGCCTCTGTCACCTGCCTGCTTTGCTAATACCTAGAACCAAAGCTAGTGGAGCTTTTGATGCTCAGAAGAGCTTTCCTCACTCCACCAGTGAAGGGCTGGGGAGTGCTCTTGGGTAGCCCTAGGTGGAGTGCGTTTGGATGGTATCTAACGCAGAAGAGCACTGTTGCACAGTATGAATGTCAGTTATATTCCCTTTTCAATAAGCAAGCTCCTCTGTGTTCAGTTCCTTACTCAAACACCTGCTAGGCAATACAGAATAAAGAGCATGATGAGTGTGAGCATGGGGGAAATGAAAAGAACAGACTGAATACAGGAACAAACAGAACAAGTGAAGAATATGCAAAATGATGACAAGCAGATGTCCGCCATGGCTCCCATTCACTGGGACAGATTATTTCAGTGCTTTGTTTGATACAGAAAATGTCAAGAGAAGTACAGGGTTCAACGATAAGGCTTCTGGATTAAATTTATGTACAAGCCAATAACTAAGTATTTAATTGACTACCAGGAGCAGGTGTGACAAAACCTTTCCTGTTTACTTTATTTGTACCACTACAGCATTATTAAAGATCAGCATCACTGTTGTTACCAGTTCTTATCTCCAAAGGTGTCTTCTAAACAGTGATCCTGGGCTGAAGTCTTCTGGGATAATACTCAAAAGACAGATGTCTGTGCTGTTTGAGGGTGAGGCTTTTAACTTCTGGCAGTGCAAGTAAGGGCACTGAAATCAACCTCCAGGTATAAGAGTTAAACTACAAGTCCTATTTTTGTATTTTAAAGGGAGAAAAGAGCAAGTGAGTGTTTCAGGTTACTATAGCTTCATTAATGCCAAGGGTTTGGGTTCAGCAGGTTTTGGATCTACTGAGGTTGTTGGCCTCAGGTACTCACAGACAGGTGGGACTTCAAAATAATATACTCCTTATTAATAAGAAGTCCTGTTCTTCTAAATTCAGTGATTTAGGAATACAAACCCTATTGACTTCATCATCAGGACTGGATTAATATTCATTAACTTTCAGTGAGGCTCCTATGCCTGACCCTTTTGCCAGTTTTGAAAATATCTCTTGGAGTATTGCTATTTAATTTGATGCATCAAAATGTGTTTTGTGTTTGTAACTTAATGGTTTCCATTTAACAAATGTCAAATCTTGGCTGCTGTTAGTCCAGAACGCAGTGTGCTCTCTTGTGATATGAACTGACTGACACCACTACTGAAGTGAGGAATAAAGCCTGAATTAGGTTAGACTGTGGAAGCTCTAAATCCCCTACCTGTTGATATTTTCTTCAGACAAATATCCTTCCCACAAAGGATTGAACTCAGGTGTAAAAATATGCTCTGTAGACAGGTACTTTGCTAAAGTTTCCTTTTGTAAGTAATAGACCCCTCTTATGTCTTCTGCAAATCATGCTGAATAAAAAAGGTAATTTCTTTGCAACTACAAAAATCATTTCCCAGTGGCATTTTGCAAGCATTTACCTAACTAGGATACTCTTTATCTTTATTCCTTTTAAAATGTCAAGCAGGTAAAAGTCTTCTAAATAGCATTCTTTCCTATTTTGATTAATTTTGCATAGTGTTTTCCCAGAAGTATTGATACTTACATAAACCTGAGTTCTGATTCTCTTCTCACTAAGACTTCCCGAAGTCTCTGGATCTTTGCCATCTCAAGCTCAATTTCCTCAGGCATCATTGTTGTTTCAGCCATTGAAATGATGTCAAGCTGATCTGTGTGTGAAAGCAGAGAAAATGAATTAAGCTAGTCAAACTGTCTTAACAGGGTTTTTTAGGAACGTAAATTTAATCACAGACTATGGGGTAATTAATGCAAGTAGTAAAGAATATTCTAGCTGAATGCAACATTGACTGGTTTCTCTATTGTTTTGCTTATTACGTTCAATGCAGCCATTTTGCAGTGAAAGAATCCCTAAGCCAAAGTGACATTCATTTTGTTAGAATCCATCATACCCCTAAGGAATCCAAACACAGTACATAAGTATACCTACTGTTCCTTAATTGATATCACTACAAATTTTGAAAGAACAGCCGTAGACTGCTACAAAACTCACTCAAAGCAATTACTTGCAACACCGAAGAGTCCTGTCTTAGCACATGTGCAGGCAATGTAAACTGATGAAGGTTTCCCATATTTAATTCTTATAACTCTTCATACCATTCCACCATCTCAGCTTGACTAGCAGCTAAAGCCCAGACCCGCTAGAGAGGAGCCAAGGATGCGATTAGAAATTACGTAGGGCCTAATCCTTCAAGAGGCTGAGTGTTTCTCACTAGGGCATTGAAACTGGTTGAGGAGACAAACAGCAGTTTGTAGTAATTACTTGGCAACTGGTAAGGCCAAGATCCTTCTATGATTTTTTCTCTATAATTGATGTATTACCTCTTCTAATCCAGGGAGAAACAGGGCTATGAACTGTGTTCGTTGAAGTTAGAAGGAACCAATTTATAGAAGGTGGATTTGGGAAGGAGCAATTTGGCCTCTGGTAAACCTTATTCCAAGGGTTCACCGTACTTGGCCTTCATCTTGAACAAGAATTTAGAAACTAAAAAATAGAGTGCCTGCATGTACCCAAATGGAGACATATTCCTGAAAGCAGGCCTGTTTCAGCTGTATTGGTTTAAAAAAGGAAAATGAAGAGCTCAAAATGTACTCAGAATGATTATGCAGAAAACAGGAGACAAAAAAAAAATCAGAAAAAAAGCTGTTCAATTATTTATGAGGAGACAAATTCTGAAGTCCCTCATGACAGACTAAGCACAAACAGCTGAGAAGAATTTGACAGAAACTTGGAGTAGGAACGAAAGTACAAAATCTCAACAAACACAGATCCTGCATGAGCTTAGTTCATAAAGACCTGTTCTCCCAAAATGGAAGCAAAGAAATTCTATAGGATATAAAGAAAGTATCTATTAATATATATATAAAATACATATTTTTTAAAGGTATCCCAACAGTATTGTCAGCAAGTTTTGGCTTCACTTCACAATGAAGAAATTGGGCAAATAAATATTTAAAATCACTTTTTTCTTCCAAAATAACACAATCTTCACGAAAAAAGTGATACAGATTTTGAAACATCTCTCATGAGAGAACACCCATTTCTCAGTAGTTGTTTTTAAAACTCAAAATGCAAAACTGGTTGGTCAAGTATCCTGTGTGTCTGAACACACAACTACTGCCTGTGGAAGATGGATTTTCCTATTAGAAATCATTGTGTTTGTTGGGGTATATTTAGTTGAGGTATAGCTTAGATGTCCTAAGAGAAGTGTTGTTCCAGCTCTGTCATCGATGGCGAGCTTCACAGTGTGAAGCATGTGAGTCTTTTGAAACCCTGGCCACTAACTTAGATGTTGAAATAGAACCCAAAAACCTTGGAAATTCTAGATCTGTTTGAGGAAGGCTGAACACCACTGAAAATGCCTTAGGGGCTGTATCCAGCTCTGCCCTTTCCCTCCCCTCACATCCTTATCCGGCCGTGTGGGAATGAGGAACCATAGCAAAAATCTTGAACTTACTAGCAGAGTACCTAACATGCTGTGCTACCAATAACAGATAGGCAGAATTCTAATTCAGTATTCACTAGATGTTTATCAGATGCCAGTCAGAAGAAACTAGAACAAAGAATTCTCTAAGTATAGTTTTGCCTCTTGTTGCTTTCTTGTTATTTTAACTACTTGAAGCATAATTGGCTTTGGTGCAAATTTATTTTCCAGTAATATTAAGCAAGAGATAGGAAATTATTCTGATGCTATCAAGAATTAAAGCCAACAATACGGTAATTAGAAAGATAAGCCACAAATATATTACACATACATACATACTTCAAAATTAGTTCTCAAGAGCTCAGAAAACAGAAAAAAAAAACCCAAACCCAATCTTATTTCCACACTCTGCAACTCCAGCTGTAAATGCCCCCAGTGTTATCCTTGGACAAGATCAGCTATCATACTGTGATCTCAATAATTCAGGATCGAATCACGAACAAGCCTTACACCCCGAGTACGTGCTTAAAGCCAACACAAGAATCAGTGTGACAAGCAGTAGTCTAGTCTGACCTCTTGCAGAACAGTGACAGATTCTCCACATCCCACTCAACGTGTGCTTGAACCAGAGAAAATATTTTTGAAAGCTATCCAATATTATGTAATGTTTTCAAAAGAATCAAAAATGCAAGCAAGGCACTACAAGTTTGAAAGTGGAAGAAAATAAATATAGAAATCATACGATATTAGTTTGCAACTTATCTGCAAACTTAGAGATGTAGCTAGGATAATATAGAGGTATAAGGAGCGGTTTAGTTTATCTTAGAATCATAGAATCATAGAAT
>VZSC01015873.1:210454-224764 GCA_013398225.1 Steatornis caripensis
GTTGAACAGGACTGGACCCAGCACTGACCCCTGGGGAACACCGCTGGTCACAGGCCTCCAACTATATTCCACACCACCGATCACAACCCTCTGCGCTCTGCCATTCAGCCAGTTCTTGACCCACCTCACTGTACGCTCATCTAGCCCACTCTTCCTGAGCTTTCCTGTGAGGATGTTGTGGGAGACAGTGTCAAAAGCCTTGCTGAAGTCAAGGTAGACAACATCCACTGCTCTCCCCTCGTCCACCGAGCCAGTCATGCCATCATAGAAGGCATGATCTCATGGAGATCTCCAACTAGAAGGAAGATTGGCAAGAGCTGGATTAAGGGAACTTTGAGAGAAAAAAACACACAGAGCAGTTAAAATAGGAAGAAATTTGAAGGTGAGGGTATAGAGGACTGAGTATGGAGACAGTGTGGTGCTGGAAGAGATTAAGAGCCAAATCTAGAGGGGTAGGCATGGCCTTCCAAGGAGAAGGGACTGAAGTCAACCCATACTTTATGCATGTTCGACTGTGCACTATTCAGGAACAATATAATTTGTGCATCAAATCTCCAAATCTCCAGCTTTTCTAAACCTCCCTTGCTAACAGGTAGACTAAGTGTGCTCCTTTGACAGCTGCCAATTTCCTTTATATAGGTGAGTCCATAGGTCTCATAAACCCAAGGCAGCTGCAGTATACCATCCACTTTGGCCTCCTCTGAAGTGTATGCATTTTTAAGGCAGGCTTTGAGGGAAAACGCACAATTAGAACACCGTATTTCCCAGAAATCCTGAAATAGTAGAGCACAGGCGTGAGACCGCTCTGGAAATACAAGCCTCTGAAGAAGCCACAGGTCAGGATTCCCACCTCACACCTTCACCATTGCGATAGTCACAAATCAGCAACCTGTTTGTGTCTGAATTTCTCTTCTAATACTGTGGATAACTGTTTGGCCTACCTGACAGCAGCTATGCTGAAGGATAATGAATTATTTTTCATAAAATGGTTTGAGCTGCTGGAATGTAAACCACTTGGGAACGAATATGCTAACATTATTAAGCCTTTGAGTAAAGCTTTAGCTCTGTCCCAGTGATAAATGACACCTTTACTGCTTTGAGACATGATTCTGAACAGCTTCACACAGAAGTCTCTTACCTTTTCATAAAAGAAAGAAGAAATGTTTAATTTTATCTAAATCAGGCATGCATTAGTCAAGTATTTTTTAGTGTAGATTGTTATTAAGCTCTGTTTCTGGTAATGAGCCAAAAGTCATAAAGCAAAAGTGGAGACAACACTGAAATTAGTCACAGCCAGTGACAGGATGAAACTATTTTGTCTGCTCTGCAATATCCAGTATAATTTTCAATTACAAAGAAACGAGTAAAATATTATTACTGTATGCACAAAAAGATATTAGCATGAAAATAATTACTATAGACAAATAAAATTATCAAGCTATTACATGTGATGAGAGGGACTGAAGAGGTAAACCTGAAGCTATTTGTGCACAGGTTTGCTTCAATTTAAATGCAGGCTGGTATAGTTAAACAGGGTATTATTTTAAGGATCACATTTCATCCTTAGTGTGCCAGCCAGAAATGGAACCTTAGCCGCCTGTGATGAAAAGCAACAAAAAATAAAATGCCTAATAAGTCAATAAGTGCAAAGAAAATTTTTTAAAAAGCCTGAAGTGATACAATGAGAAATGGGAGAGTGCATTACACCTGGTGTCAATAGTTTCAGACAAATTGGTAAGAAATGCTGTAAGGAAAAAGTAATTATCAGCAAAAATCCTGCTGCTGTCAACTGCTGTTGTCCACTGAGAAGATCATTGTGCTCTACAACCATTTGCCGGTTTAATTCTAATTTGAACATTTTGTTACAATCATCTTTGTAAAAGACAGAGGCACAGAGAAGGTGAGGTGTATCAGTGACACAGAGAGTCCCAAACCTACGCTGTAGGAAATCAAACTATGCCATTGTTATTCTGATGGTATCCACGTACTGAACTGCAATCAGACCTCCATGAACACCTAAAGCAATATGCAGGCAATTTGCAGTCTAGAGGCAGCAAGTGCTGGGTGATGAGTTGCTTATGGATGCATAGAAAGTCTGTGGCAGAGCCAGTACAAGGTCTGCTGGATCATGGTGTCTCTTCAGGACATTGTTTATCCTTCTTCTTGCTTGTGAATCTGTTGCTGTTGGAAACTATCAGTTACTCAGACTTGAAGGGTCATCTAAGTCATTTAGCAACAAAAGAGCTCCAGCACAGGTAAGGGTAATGGCCCAGCTACTCTGCCACTTCTTTTTGATCTTCGACATGGATGAACCATCTTACATGAGACTCTGTGTTTGTTCAATCCGTGACTGCTAAGAGCTCTTGAAAGGATTGCAGTACAAATCAGTTGCATGGCTTCTCTAACACGGGCACCATTCAGCAACAAACCTGGCTGCTCGGCCCACTCAATTGCAGTGGTTCACTTGAAAATTATGTTAACTCATTGTTTTCCTGGATTGGACTTAAACTGAGCCATTTGGGGCCTTTTCCCGCTCCCTTAAATTGTCCAATAATAAGATAATCCTTGTTAACATACTGTTAATGGCTAATTTTTTTTCTAAATCTGGATCCACGCTTCTGGGGCTTTCTCAAGAATTGAGCGAAATTCTCAAATCAATCCTTTTTCACTGGAGTGTATTAAATGCTAGTAGAGCACAGTGCAGCAAGTGCACTCTTAATGTTGTTTCAGGTATCAAAATCAAGACTTTCAAGACGACTATTAGTTGAAGAGCCAAAGAAGAAGTAAGCAGGAGGCACAGGTTAGAGATGGATGAAAAGAGAACCAGAAGGTGCAACTTAAAAACAGCACACTTGATGGAAATTGAAATAGTCACATAATGCAGAAAAATAAATTGTTACAGTACAAAATATTCCAGATTGAAAATGTTCATGTGAAAAGAATCAGATGATTCCTGTACTTTGTCTCTAGCTTGTCACCTGGAGGCATGAATGACCAGTCCTGTAGTCAGACCTTTTACTATACCTTTTACTGTTGCCTCAAATGTATTCAGAGGCCCAGAGGGTTGGGTTTTTTTCCTCTTTGATTTAACCCATCTGGAGTAGAATGCAGTGGCCAATAACTAACCTGTGCAGAAAAAAATCCTACATCTAACTGTTTATTCCTAATACAACCTGCTGCGGCATTCTGTTACTATGAATCCTAACAATGATTAAATTTGGCATGTGTGTAGAATAGTATTTATTCAATGTTTTATACTGGAATTACCATATAAATACAGCTAATAGCTAAACACAGTACAGACAGCTGCAACATATTTTGTTCTGGGTTCCCTAAGAGGCAGGCAACATTGCGCAATTTAAAATGGGTAGACTAGGGGAAAGGGGAAGGTGGCATAGGATAGTACCAGTGTGGAAGTGACCTGTCATGGTGCTGAGCACATCCCACCACTCCCACTGGTTTGACTGCCTGCGCTCAGGGTTGGTTTGGACATGGTGCAGGTGTCTGGCCTCAGCACAGCCTCCCCTTCCTTTCCCCCTCGTTTTGCTCAGAAGCAGATTTCAAGCTGAGACTCTGGCCCTTGGCCCTGGCTCCCCACCCAGGGATCTGGACTTGACTTCTCACTTGACCTTGGGCCTGCCTTGTACTAGGCATTTGCCTGGAGATCTGGACTGTGGCTGACCCTGGTTGTTGTCCCTATTCTGCTTGCCTTGCTCAGGTATCACTGGGCTGCTCCCTTGCCAGCGAGGACACTGTTCCTGCCCCTGCCTGCCTTGTTATGACTCTCAGCGTAGGGCTTGCCTACCCTTCCGGAGCTGTCAGCCCTTCTTGTCCCCAACACTGGTCCCCCACCTACGGTTATTAATGGAATTACTTCTCATGACTGCAGCGAACCTTGGACAAAGACTCACTTCATTGGGGTTTCCCTTTCCTTCTTTTGATAATTTCTGGAGAAATTCCAAAGAAATCTGCGTATATAAATATAGACTGTGGGAACCAGTGCCAGATCACCGCACATCTGTTTCAAACAGCAGTGCACAGGCATATTACCTGCTTCTAAGTGTATTACATAAACTAGTGCTTCACATTCTCTCTTTCCATGAACAATGAATATTTTTGTACTGCCTGTGAGTCCCAATGCCTCTACACACATCCCAGGAATCAGTCCTCATCCTGCTGCAGAGTACAGTCCATTTCAGTGGGTTATTTTAGAAATGCTGTATCGTCCTCCCTCAAGGCAATCTCTTCTCTCTGCTTGTCAGTTGGGCCCTCCTGTTTCATCTCTTGCACTGAAAACAGACTGGTGATGACAGCCAATTTAGTAAAAGTTGGAATCGTGCTGCTGGTTGTATCAGGCCTCAGTAACCAGCTAGCTAATAGGTTACACTGATGCAACAGGAGCGCACATACCTGACAATTTTATCGCTGGGGAAAAAGTAATCTCTAAAGACAAAAGTAGTGTGCAGAAGCTGTTACTGGAGGAGCAAAAAACTAATATTCTACTTCCCTTAGATGTGCTAAAGTTTCTCAGAATCACTTTGCTTCCAGTCATCAATAGCACTGAATACTGGAAAAGACACAGCTGAGTTTTGCTTCTAGCAGGAAGGTGAAATTTTTTTCTTCTCTTACTGTGCCTGTTACAGCTTTTGAATCCCTATGAATACTTCTCCATGGGTTGAGCAACAGATTTATTTATTTTGGAATCACTGGCATGTAGAGCCATGAAAAGCAATTTGAGCTGACACAAACTGAGCACATATCCTTCACAGATGGCTAGCAGTGCTTTGTCCCTGCAAGTAACGGTGGCCAGAAACTTTCTGGCAAAACTAAATCTGCTAGAAAATGCCAGAGAAGTGGCAGTCAGAGTATTTGGGGGATAACATCTTGGATTCAGTACATTTACTATGAAGTCAAAAGGAATGCCTCTGTGCAAAGAGCTTGGTTTCCTATCAGTGCATGAGGATCCAGAACAGCCTTGCAGTTCTGAAGATATTAAATTCTCCATAAAACCCTGGAAGCAGAAGTTTCAACTGCAGTGGAGCTCCCAGGTGCACAGGAGGCAATCTTGGAGCCCTGAAATACTGGCTTAAACTAGGCATCAAAGCTTCCAGTATTTTTTGCGAGACAGCAGGGCACCTTGAAATCCCAAAGCTGGTTTTTCACGTGCTCCATGTCTCAGGGTAAACTTCTGGGCTGGCTGATTCCCCTTACAGATTGGCTTTGCGACACGCAGCCGTGAAATTTGGCAGCCCTAGGGAACCCCTTTGGCAGGAAGGAACCAGAGATGCATACTGAAAGTTGATTAAATGCCAGGATCTCGGGGAATGTCACAGTCACCAAATATCCCTGCTTCTCAACAGTCACTTGGGGAAGGAGAAAAAGAAGCTGGGGGATTTTTCTGATTCGTGGGGGTGCATCTATGCTTCCAGTAAACCTGAAATAACAAAGTACTGGCCACCACAGCTCTGTACTACACTGCATAAAGATCACTTAAGTTCTGAGATAAACTGCTAGACTAGAGCAATCCCTTCACATCTACAGTCCATTCAGCAGCTCCTCAGTCAAGAGATCAGAAATTCTTGTCTATAGAGAGATGCTCTGGTACAAACTGTAGAGAAGCATGACATCTCTCTGAGATGATCCAAATGAATTATCACACATCTAAACTTGCTATTTGTGGGAGGAGAGGAAATCTTGCTTTCATAGTGATGGTTAGAATCACTGGGAAAGCACTGTTGCAGCATCAGCTGCAGTGAAAATATTTTTATTTTGCAACTGGAGAGAATAAAAAATACTTTCTGCCATTCCTCAGGATGATAGCTGCTTTTCCACAGATTGCTTATGGAAATAGTTTAATTTTTATGTCATAAAAATGAAAATCTTCTGATTGTAGGACATATTAATAGCATTAGTAAATACTAGGAAAGGCACAAGCAACCTAAAAAGACATATTGAAGGTTTTGTTTCAAATTTTGCTGAATTAATTTGTTGAATGAATTCACTGAATTAATTTGTCAAACTAATCAACCTTTAGAAGAAGTCATATATGGTTAGTACGATTATTTCTTTTGCTCTATTCATCTGCCTCTTCTCACTCAGTATTTGACCCCCTCTCAAGTCTTGTTTAGTATTCAACATTGAATGTCAAAGAAAATATGTTTCTGTAATATATGCAATTACCCCTTCCTGTTCTCTAATAATAGGCTACCATGACTTATAATGAGTACGTGCAGTTTTACGCACAGCTTAAATCTGTTATAACTTACATGTATTTTCTGCCATCTTTGAATACTCTGATCAGCATTCTCTAAGCACATGTAAATAACTTCAAAATTATAAACAAAACAAAACTGGAGTTTTCTTTTATGCAGAAATCTTAGCAGTAAGCTCTACAACATACAGACTCTGTAGGGATAAAGCAGGTAGGTTGAGTGGGCAGGAAAGTGTGAATTTGTGTTGTGGAGGTCCCCTCTCCTAATCCAAGACTCACTGAAGTCAAGAGAAGTCTTTCACTTCAGCCTATTTTTTTTCAGCATGTGTCATATTTAACTTGCCCTTCCAGGCATTCAGCTATTTTTTCCTTTAAAGGAGAAGAATAAATTAGAAAAAGTCTTGGAAGTTCAGACTTGTCTTTTCAGAGATCTGCAGAAATCTGTTGGTATTCTCTAAAACTGACTAACAACCTGATGAATTTTGTGGAGCTGGGATGTGATATGCTAGCCTTTGGTCAACACTGAGGGAAAAAAGAATGCCAGAAAAAAGCAAAATACTAAGACAGAACTGACATTCATAATTTTGTTGAATTCAACAGAATTTGAATGAGTCTTTAAATCACCACATGGTAACAAAAAAGCCAGGTTGCTAAAAACCACGAGAGATCATTCTGTTTGCCATTTTTTTCCAAGGTATATTAAATCATCTGTTGTGACTGGAGACGGCTCTGTTCAAACAGTCAACTGTGGTCTGAGTGCAACAGTACAATTATAATATCGGTATTTATTTTGTCCAGGTCATGAACAGTTATTTTTTTTTAAAAATTATCACAGATTTACAGTGTAGTCATATTGCAACCTGAGTTTCCACTTCAAAACTGTCCCACTCACACTCTAGCATATGACCCAGTTTTAAAATTAGATAAGCAGAAAATACAAAAAGCACTGTGTGCAATTGCCCACTGCACTTCCCGAATCACTGCCCTTTCTGTTCCATATCCAAGAGCCTCTTGTTATAAAAAGATTTTTTTAGTTGCTTATCCTGTACTTCCTTGTTCTTATCTTCAAGCTTTGACCTTTTATTTTTCATTATTTACCTTTGCAAAAAGCCCGTTGGCAGCAGTCTATTCTTTTCCATTTCAGGCTTTTGTACACCGTGGTCTCACTGAGATTTCTCTTGAAATATAGCTGCCAGATTCACAATGTTGAATATTAACTCCTTCCTCTAACTCTCAAAGTCCTTTTTGTTTCTATGGTATCATACTCAAAGTATTGCACACATGACTCCTTTCACACCTGATCTAAGAAAGTGCGTGTACCTTTCCTGTGTCCAAATGAGATTCTTGGTTGCTTTGCATCTTTTATCTGTACTTCTGTAAATCATAGTAGTATTGCACTGAAGAAAGGCTGGTTTAAAAACGGAACCTGAAAGAGATTCTGCTTTGAGTTTTCTAATTCAACTACATATTCCCAAGCAGAAATAGACATTCAGGCAGTAAAAGTGATTGCTAATTAAGGATGGTCTTGAGTACTTTGCTAACTAGAAGTTTTATGGTTAAATGATGGTGTCAACTTTCTATTTTGGGGACTATTTTCTGCCCTTGTTCCCATAAAGATATATATCAGCACAAGTCCATAATGATAAGATCTATAAAGATCTTGTCTCTCAAAAAAGCATCAATTAAATTGTCTTGTTTGTTATCCTGAGAAATTTATAAGCAGTAATTATTCTTGTCTTTGCCTTTTGTCAATTTATAACAGTTCCAATTTCCTAAGTGGGTAATTATGCAACTCTTTAATCTTACACTTCCCCCGGGAAAAAGATCTCTCTAGTCTACGAAACAGCTTTGTGCATATACGACTTCACTTTGATTGTAATGATATCTTGAAAAAACAGCTTATCTCTCAATAGTTGTTCATCCTTCTCTGACAATTAAGACCCTGTGGATCTGCACTGGTCTGGAGTTCTTGTAGAAATCTAATGTGATGCATAGGACTTAATGTGATATTGAGACTGAATGTATCTTAAAATCTATACTAACATTCTGTATTTGGATGATAAATTCCATTTGTTCTATCTTGCACTTAAGCTTTCAGATTTCAGCATTCTCCTGACTTTCAGTGCTGTCAAAATTGTGGTAATCACCTACTTGTGAAGACGGAGATTTTGGTAGCTAAGAGGAAAGGATCAAGGACAGGGGAAAGGATTGTTTATGTTAAATTATAATGGCTGGAGTAAAATTAGGTAGAGGTGAAGAATAAGCTTAGACTGGAAACTAGTAACTATCCAAAGCAATAACATTCTGAAGCAGTCTTTCAAGTAGGATATTGGGGGAAAGGAACCAAAGGTTTTTTAAACTAAGAACAGAATAGATGGATCTTTAAAGTGTCTGGTCTCACTTCATGGGGAAAAAAACAGACAGGTCCTGTGAATAAGCTCAGGTATTGTATGATTCTCTGCAGTTGCAGGAGGGTGGACTCAGGAAGCAGAAAAGATTAATTTGACCGTTATCCGGGGCTTTATTCTTTAAGGTAGGATTTGGCTTTTTGAGTTCCGGTGTCCTCTGCACTCAGACATTGCCCACACAAAGATTCCAGACTCTTTCTCTACATATGAAGTTATAAGGATCTATCCTGTCCAATTAAACTATCACTTCAAGATAGTGCACCATCTCTACTTTCATATTCTTCCATCTGGATCTAAGGGTTTTTTGCTTATGCAAGGAACTGACTCAGTACAACAGGACAATTTGCTACCTAATTATCTGTAACTAGAATAATTTCTTTTCTAGCTGTAAATCTATATATGGTTTGGTGCTGTTTTATAGCACTATCATTATGATTTACATGTAGGTTTTTTCTACTACTGAGAGTTCTACTATCTTTCTCTATTTTTATATCACATCTTTGAACTGTGACTCACAATACCCTGGATAGTCCCCTAAACAGTCAATTTTAGGGGGAGAAGGAGGACTTTTCCTCAGCCCCTCTGGCAGCAGTTTAAAAGCTAATACAAACCATATTTACAGATCAGAAAACAGAATTTCAGCACTCACAGCAATAAATGCCTAAGGGGTCAGAATTTAATATTGAACTAAACGTTTCTTTGAAAATATAACATAAATATAACTTCCTGTGAAAGTCTTCCCATAAACAATGAAAGAAAAGCCCTAGGCCTGATTTGATTGTGCCATAATATTAAGTAAAAAATACAGATTTTTTTGAAAATGTGATTGAAATTTGCAGAAAGTGATGTTGTAAATAAATTCAGGGTATGCAGAAGTATGTCCACTAACATAAATTACCCTAATGACACTCACAGATTGGGTTGTGAAAACGCTTAGGGGCTTTGACACTCCAATTACAGGGCCCAACCTTGCTACTTTGAAGTTGATTCCAAGAGCTGTCTAGGCAATTTGCATGCCCCGGCCAATTTCCATTATAGTCAATGATAACAAGGTTGCACACATCTCTTCAGCCTGTTAGAAGGCAAATGCATTAAAATTAAGAAAACAGAATCATGAAAACAGCAAAGGGAGTTTGGAATTAATGTATTTTTATAAAATCCTTTTTAAACTTAGGTCCCATTGAATTAAGAAACCCCAGAGACATTATTCATGGATTCACATGTGATTCTCCACTCAGCTGAAACTGAGTCCTCTGTTTTAATATCAGTTGCATCTCTGAGTTGAGACAGTTTTCAAATATCCAGATTCTAAATTTGGCATGTTTATCTTTTTTTTCTTATGGTGGCTATGATAAGGTCACCTCAGCTCACGCCTTCAGATGCAAGCTGGTCTGCAAGTGACTGCTCAGTAGCCAGCTTAGTATCATCTCAGTACAGTTCCTATTGCACATCAGACATAAAAATTAGCAACACAGAGTATCTTCACTGGTGTCTCAGATACACTGATAGAGTAGAAAAAGGACTTGCTCACATACAGAAATTTTTCAGCGCAATTGCAGTGCACTGCCAGGGCATAATCATGATTGGTGTGACCATTTCAGACTTCAGTTTCCAGCATCCTCAGTGCCTGCACTGAGCCACAAACTCTCTTCAAGACTAGTACAGTCCATTTGCAAAATAGCCTGTGGTATCTCATCCAGCCATTTCTGTTGTGTATAAAGGAGGATTAAGTGGTTTTGAGTGGGATTTAAAGAAGAGCTCTCCATATAATTAGGTCTGCAGAGAATTATGACAGACTTAACGAAGTAGTGTAATTGAATTGTGCAAGAATGTTTTCCAGACTTCCTACTGTTATTTCCAATTTTAAATAAACTCTAGTTTGGGTATCAGTACCACATTCCTTGTTGCCAGATGCTCTGACAAGAGGATTTTTCACACATTTGGCTGGTGGCTTTAGGTGAGGTGTGAAAGCAATTTCCCCCAGACCACATTACATGTCAGATTGAAACTAAGCAAACTAATTTATCTTGCTGTAACTGAGGTAGTAGAGTGGCATTTTCCCACTCCTTTCTAGGAGATGTACCAGTGTGTATTTCATATCAGTGACTTTCCTATCGATCTAACCTGACAGAAGGTAGCCCTCAGCATCCCAGTAGGTCTAAAACCAGAAGATTCTCCTAATACTCTATTCTTCTGATTTCTCTCTCTTCTTTCTCCCCCTGCACAAAGATAGATAGATAAATAAATAAATAAATAAATAAATAAATCTGTGCAGATGAGACAAATTAGCTGATCTTGCATGATATCCTTCCAGCACTCAAGTAAGTGCTGCTTGCAGAAAACCCAGGAATTTAGCTCGTTTGTTTGTGAATAACAAGTCATTACTACTGTCCAGCCCGCCTCAGCCTGAGGTAGATTTTGTAAGAAGTGGCAGGCAGCTTTGGTGCAGACCTTGGTCTTCTCTGAGCCTGGGAACAGGAGCAGCAGCCAAGGGGGTTCTGCATCCAGCTGTACTGTCTGCTTCCTCCTGGCTCAGGAGAAGGTGTGTAGTAAATTGCTGTACATGTTTCCATTTCAGCTTGTCCCTGCCAAATCATTCCAGCAGCCAAGAAGAGGGACAGAGTAATGGCCGTGCCAGTTCCACGCCCCTCCCCACCTGCCCGTTTTAGGGAAGATATAGGCCCCTAATTTGCTGTGCTTTATTCATAAGCAGCTTAGACCCAAGATTTGAGCAGCTTTGGGATAGAAAGGGAGCTGTTTACTTTCTTGAACAAACAGCTGTTTCTTATCACAGTCACAGCTATATCACATACTACATCCTTAGAGAAGATTTTCTTAATTATATACCCAGCCTGGGAATGTGTCCCATTTAAAATGCTGCCCAGAGAAACTCAGTACCAAGGTAATATGTGACCTCACCCCCTCACACTAGGAAATTAAAGAGACTTCTCCCTGTTTTGCAAAAATCAATGAGTGTGATACAAATACTTGGTGCAAAGTTGGAGGTCTCTTATATGAGAAGCCAGCTTTCTTATGAGGGAGGTCTTAGAAAAATGAGTAGTTTTTTTCAATCTGATCTCAATATATCTCCACATTACAAACCTTGAGGTCTAGATCTTTGACATACACTGAACATATGCATCTCTGGGAATCAGCCAGCACAAAACCAAACAGACCAGACTCCTGTGTTTCTTAAGTGGAAATACCCTATATGAATTAAACATAAGCTCAAAAAGAGCTAGAAACAGATATGTCATTCAGTAAAATATTGGGATGCCACCAGCATGAAATCTGTTGTTTTTAAAAAAATAATTAAGCTAAATTGCTTCTTTTTTTCTTCCTCTTTCCCCCTCAGGTCATCTTTCCTATTCAGTTCTTTGGCTTTACAATGACGTTTTCCTATTTCATTAGGTGTTTCTATCTCCCTTGTTGCTATATGAAAACTTCTTGCAACCAGCAAAGAAAATAATATTGACTCTATTCAGGAAGTGTTATCAGATAGACTGAATAGACAGAACACACTATAACCTGTCTCAGACCACTGTTCATACATGTTGCTACTAGCAGATTAATTATAGATCCTACAGAAGTATGATTTAACTAGGATTAAGTAATGAATTTACCTTTTGTTTGCAATTTTAAGTTCTGTTTACAAATTCTCATTTTTAATGGGAATTTATTTGTAAAAAAAACAAACAGGTAAGTTCCTTCTAATTATTTTCTCAGAAGTCACTATGCAAAGTTAATCACCGTCTGCATTAAGTAAGCCTTTGTTGATGAGTCTCATTTTTACTGAGCTTTCTTTTGAATTGATTATCTCTGACCTAATTTATGTTGGTGCAGACTGGGGTATAAACTAATACTCAAGTATTGCTGTAAACAGTTCATGCTGTTTTATTTGCATCTGTTTGCACAATTTTCAGCTCATTTACAATATTGATTCTGTTAGAATGACATATTTCTGTTAGAAAGACAATGACCATCTCCCACGCTGCCTATTTCTTTATTTGACTCACCAGCAAACACCCATCTCATCCTAGCCAACATCTGATAATGCCCTGGTTTAGCCCAAAGAAATGTCATTGTTATCCAGTCTTCTCTATCCAGAGAATAAGAGAAAACTCTCCCTACTGTTTGTAGAAGACCACTTTTCTTAGTACCTAGAAACTGACGAGAATTCTGATCATCTGTTCTAGTAGATATAAAATGCTTTCTAGCTGGGATATTTTGCCTTTATACCACTCCAGAATAAGCAACCCTGGGGAAATTATTAAAAGGGGTTCTGTTTCCTACTCCTTTTATATTCTACTTCTGTGAAGGGCAGTTGTTGGACTCCTTATAAACACGCAAATGATTTGACTTCTAAGAAACGTCTCTTCTCCCTTATGCAGAGTGAAGGATAAAGTGCTACAAGGACAATGTTTTCTTTGGTGTAAATACCTACATATGTGGAGAACTCACAGAAGGAGACAGTTTTTTTCTTGCTTGCAACATAGTGGTGTCACTCCTCCCAGCATGAAAATAGTTAACATTAGATTTACTCTGCTGTGACTAGCTATATAATTTTAAAACAATGAAATTAAGTGCTATGATTTTCCTCACTATAAAAAATTATTACCGAGGTATTTTATATCCAGATTATTCTACATAAAAGGTAAACACAATAAAGTTTCTTAACAACTACTGAGGAAAAA
Organism: Steatornis caripensis; assembly: GCA_013398225.1. Classification (NCBI taxonomy): domain Eukaryota; kingdom Metazoa; phylum Chordata; class Aves; order Caprimulgiformes; family Steatornithidae; genus Steatornis; species Steatornis caripensis. Next base: position 223,768 of record VZSC01015873.1, read on the forward strand.
ACATCAGCAATTATGAAATCACTGCAACAAAATAAAACTAGGAAGATGCTTGAAAAAAATGCTTTGCCTGGCTAAGATTCCTGTTGGAAGAGCTCTTGTACATGTTCTTTATTTTTGATAGGGAATTAGCCTGAAGTTTCAGCACCCTTGCATTATACCTCTGCTGAACAGACACAACTTGGACTGCACAAGTTCAGAGTGCTTTATATTCATTACGTATGGTCTGTCCAGTACTCAAATCACTGCAATTTTGCATAATCCTAGAGTAGGAGTGCTGTGGTTTGAGTCATAGTTGTTTGGGTTTTTTTTCTTTAAATGAACATACTTAGGAGATAAGGCAAAGAGAGCTGCAGTAGAGAGAGGAGGAATCAAGGAGAGTGGATGAATTAAGCTCAGTCATTCATTGTAGCACACTGTGTCTGTACATCAAAGACAAGGAAGGCTTGGATGTAGTGGAAAATGTTGCTGGAGCTAGTACAAGAGCTCTGGCACCAATCTTGATTAGAACAGTCTTGATTAGGCAGTATATAGAAATTATTCCATAAAATGTAGCCAAGCCTTAAAATAGGCCTTAATATTCCTCTCCTCCCCCAATAATCATCCTAGTACCACTGTCACATCTCTGTTGAATACTTAGTTCACTTCAGGATTACAGAAACCAAAACAGCGATGCTCGTCACTGACTGCCTCCAGGTACCTCAGTGCTTCTCACACCACAAGCACCAGTCCCTTTGTCCCCTCTCTAGTGACCTCCAGTGCCTCAGAGACATGGAAAAAAAAATCCAGAAATCAAACTGCATTAGTTACCGATTTCCAGAGGTCTGATTTGTGAGAACAGGGGCTATCTTTTCTAGAATCATAGAATCATAGAATGGTAGGGGTTGGAAGGGACCTCTAGAGATCATCTAGTCCAACCCCCCTGCTAAAGCAGGTTAGCCTAGAGCAGGTTGCACAGGAACGCATCCAGGTGGGTTTTGAATATCTCCAGAGAAGGAGA
>VZSC01015873.1:227933-238962 GCA_013398225.1 Steatornis caripensis
TCAGGGAGGTAGTCGAGCACGCAGGTTTCCCTGGAGGGGCGCACAAGGATCCAATGTCTTCATACCCATCCTTGAGGTAGTTGAACTCCTGCTTCTCATTTTGGGAGGCAGGCGAGAAACCTTTGTTGCTGCCCTGATTGTCCTTGCTTATTCTCCAGTCAATTGCAATGGCATGAGTATTGCCATTGTGGACCCCACCCCCCGAGTCATTCAGTTTAAAGCCCGCCTCACCAGGTTGGCCAGCCTGTTGCCAAAGATCCCCTTGCCCTTTCTAGTATTTCTCTGATTATATTAAAGCTAGCGCAGAGGAGACAGGAGCTGCTAGTACCTAAAGTACCTAGCGCTCGGTATCTGTTCTTTAGTGCCTTCATACCTGGGGGGCAGGGAGGTGCAGGACAGGGGGACAGGGGAACAGACTGAACTGACTGCTTAAAACTATATTTTATTTTTTAAAATAAATCTGTGTGAGATGAAACCTTGGTTTGCACTCAAATAAATCATGATGCTGACAATGTAGTTACTGGTGGTTTTTTGCATATTCCTTTCACCTTTTCTCATCATGTTATGAATTGAAAATACAATGTTGTGTACTCTAAACAGCAGTTTGTCCTTCAGAGAACGGGGGGAATATGCAGCTATATGCAGCCCAGTGGGAAGGTTTGCACAGTGTATATGATCTGACAGCTGTTCCTATGAAAAAAAGGATCCAAAATGAGACACAAAAAATGAGGGAAAATTGCCTTTGAAGGTCTAACTCAAAAGTCCTCATTGTCAGTTTTATTCAGTGGCACTGGGTTAGACCTTTATCTGCAAGGAGCTATTTTAATCTGGCTCAGGAAGACTGCCAGGAGTCAGGAAGACCTGGGAAGAGCTTTTGTGCCCAACTCTGCCACAGTCCTGCATGGGATTCAGCACTATCAGAAGGCTGTACATAGAAACTGGTACAGCTACTTACTGGGGTAGGTACCTTCCCTAGTGTGGAGCTCCCACTGAACGCAATGCACATTCCCATCTGGAGCAAGAATGAGTTTAAGCCACACTCTAAGGAAAGCAATTCATGCTTCATCAATTCTTCCTACGTGATGGAGAATTAAAAAGCATTAAGAAACACGCATTACTCGTTCATTTACTTCTGTCATTTTGCATGGTCAAAGGAAACAGCCTGGGGCTTTCCATTTTATTCCTCACTAGAGTCATATTCTGATCCTGTAATACTAACACAAAGCTTCAGCACTTACGTTTCAAATGCTGTGAAAGTGCCAGCTATAGCTAATGCTCAGTTTTGTAAAGCTGATTTAGTTTGGTATTTTTAAAAGACTTTCTCTATCTTCATTACTTTTTTGTTTCAGAAAAAACAAAGTTAACAAAATGTTCAGTCTCAAAACCTCTTCAGAAATCTATGGTTTTATGCTTTCTCCTATGAGCATCGATTGATAAAGAGCAGCATATGTTGCAAGTGAAATATTAGTAAAATTGCCACTGATATTTCTAAATTTCACATCTATACAACATTCTCTTTTGAAATTATCTGATCACATACCAGAAAGCTTGTTTCTCTCTCTCCCCCGCTCTGTGATGTGATTCTCTAATAACACAGTTTTCTAAGTGCTCTAAACACCTTCCTAGCAGCTGGTAGATAATTTTACACAACCTTAAAACTTTAGATAAATATTATAGACATATGAGTCCAATCTGGTAAAGGGCAAAGTGATACTGGTATGGAGAATTGCTTCAGACAGTAAAGAAATCGGTTCACATAACAGATTCCCACTCCAGCAAGTAATTAAATATGGATAAGATGCTCCTCAGAAGCCAAGAAAAAAAGGATTTTCACATTTCATAGAAAAAAAGACTAGTAATTTTTCCCAGGGGGATAAATGTTGCTATTCCTAAGGCCATGGGTGTACAATGCATAGAGTCCAGCAGCAAAGTGGAAGGCCAGGCAGCAGAGAATCATACTGGGATCTTGTTCTCCAACATATGGGGCACACAATGCTTCCAGGGAGCCACAGGCAAAAGCTGTGCCCTTCCCTAAAGATGAAATTGCCACAGCCAACAGACCCCAAACCAGCGAGTTCTTTCTCAGTGTACGCTCAAGTGGAACAGCTCCATCTCTTCAACTCAGACAAAGTAAGGACAGTTGGCAAACAAACCTGTTTTGCACTTGCCTTTCATCTGTGAATGTGGAGTCATTCTCTAGCAACCTCCGGCTTCACCAAGTTAATTGCTTTTGCATACTTAATTTTGATCCAGTTTTCTTTAAATATGCTAATTTTTCTTCCTCACAACTGGCATGGCGCTGATGTGAGGCTCAGCTGCCTGCCTCCCTGGAGGTCTCAGAAGTGAAGAAACAAGGCAGTGCAGCAAAGTCTTAATCTGTATCACTGAGACAAACAGATAGTTGGCTGTCACCTTCTCTTTGTATGAGAGAAAGAAGGAAATTTTGTAATTGCAGGATGTTTCACACCTTACCAAGGCAGAGACAAACGGATCTTGATTTTACTGGCTTTCAAAACTCCATGGCTGTGCCCTGCAGTATCACATCCCACGTACTCTGTCTGTGCTACAGACAAGTATCAGCCTGAAGGAAAATATCTCTGTCTTAAAGTCTGCCAAACTGCAGTAACTTCAGTCCCCTCCCAGGCACAGTGCCCAGAGGAAGTTGTATGGGAATCCATGGTAGAAGATGAGAGGAGACAAACTACAGATTGGATAAGGAGAGCGGGGGCACAAACGCGTAACTGAATTTCTGCGACTTCCTGTTCTCCTGTGAAACAGCATAGTTTCAGAAACAGCCACTCACCGTAGGGGCCCCAATGTATTACCTAATGATTCATGGCTCAGAGACAAGAAGATTGAAATAGCATTAGCCAGTGCCAGTGCCAATGCTTCTCCAGGGAGCGAATGCTCGTCACTGCAGGACGTGCCCAGTGAGAAGAGAGGGTAGAGAGACCAAACTCACAGGGCAGCCTGACACAGATCCCCAGGGGAATCCTCACAGAAGCGACACAGCCCCCAGACTCCCTCACCAGCATTTTCTAAAGACAACCGAGGTGAACAGGGCTCGAGGAGACGAAGGCACAAAGCCCAGTTTTGCCTTTATTGAAACCAGTGAGGAAATTTCCATTGATGTAAACGAAGCCAGGACTGCATTTTGTATTTGTAATTAAGAAAGTATCAGTCAGGCTTCTCTGTCATTTCCCAGGGCGGTCAGGTCACTGCCTTGCTCATTTGTTTTCAATACCATTATTCTAAAACTTACTTTGGCCTCATCTACTGAAAGGGCGTTAGTAGTCGAACTGACTGTTGATTCCTTATTCTGGTTTTGGAGTTGTCTTCTCCAAGAGATGAACAAAAACATCAAACGACTTTATAATGAGAATGTTTTGTTCCAATTTTATCAGTATATAAAAAATGAAATGTGTCTGTACAAAACCTCTTAAATCTTTAGTCAATAAAGGTTTGGGTGGGGGAAGGGTCCAGGGCAATAAAAAGATCCTTAAACATTGCTGATATTCTTACAATAACAAATTACCTCTTGCATTTTGGTAGTGTTTGCAATCATAAGGCTTTTGCAATGAGCCGCTTGTCTCACTGAAAATCATTCATCCTCATTTAATGACAAATTCTCTTCAAATTATTTTCTCAAACATTTTGCCCTTTATGAACTGACAAAATGTTGATAATTAATGTTTCATTGCTGATTCTGAAGGGCAACTAACATAATTATCCAAGGGTGCTCCTGTTGATTTCTCATAGTTAGCCTTCCAAGCATACATTTTTCATCTTTGAATTTTGAATGCATTTATACTATGCCTTTTATGTAGTTAGACAGCAGAACATGTTTCATGGAAATAAATTAGCATTATTTGTTTAGTGAGTCTCTGGGACTATTTGACTAAGATTTCTATGAAAATGGAACATACTCCGCTACAGAGGAAGAGCACTTTGCGATTCAGGATTAGAGAGTGCTGAGTTCCAACCTTTCTTGTGCTCAGTAACTACAAGAAAACTCTATAAACTTCATGCATGACATACAGTACTTTGCAGCACATGTCTAATCCTGAATGTAAGTTTTTAATCCTGTTTTATAATGCACCCTTGAGACAGACACACACATATTATCACAAGTGGTTACTCTGATGAAAACATGCTATGCAACTAAGGGATCAATTATCAAACATAGTCAAAAACTTTACACAGAGTCCATAACCCCACAGGCTACTAGCAGCAGGGATGATGTGTGTAGTTCAAAGTGTCCTACTTTCCAGGTCTGCATTATTGCTGTAAAATATTTTTAAAGGAAATAGTAAAATTCATGAGCAACAGTCCCAAATATGACACTTCAGCCTCATCTGTGACTTTTCCAACAATTATTGGTTGGCACTGGTTTGAATATAAACACTGCATTACACACTAAGTGTTCATTTTGTGCTTGGTACACAGAGTGGGGCAGAGATTTTAGAAGTCATTAAGCCTCTGATTTATGAGTATCTCAGCAGAGAGAAATGCCTTTGCTGACATAAGCAAGTAGATGCACAGATCCTGATCCATAATAACCAATATGGTTTTTGCAAGGTAGCCCCATGTAAAATTAGCCAGAATCCTGCTACACTCAGCCCCTTTGGCTTTGATTAGGTTGGGGTGGGTTTGGTCCTTGTTTTTCTCATTTGTCTGTGCTCTGTAGGACAGCCTGGCCTTTGTAGGATACGAAGTATTGTCAAAAGACATTTATGTTCAGGACTGTGGGACAAGTTAGGGAGTAAATTAGCTACACTTTTCTTTAAGAAACCTTGGACACATACGGCCCATAGCTACATAGAAAAGTGCAAGAAGGGCAAAACTCATGAACTATGACAGGAAGACTATGGGGGAAAAGGTACCCCAGATTTTATTTCAGTCACCAGCTAGGAAAGTGTGTTTCTATGTGGATCTGTGCTACAGAATTCCGTGGACTTGGGAGACCAATGTGAAGTAACATTTGGAAGAAGCTGCTCTAAGGCTCACAGTTCCTCCTGTTGTTGACTGGCATTTTAGCAGGAAAGCACTCTGAGGCACTGAAATATTTCCAGTTCTCCATTTTCTTTCTTCCTCTGTCTCAGCAGCTGCCTGGAGCACTCAGCTGTGGCAGGAGGAATTAAAAAGATGAGACAATGCGTAGATAATATAAACTGGATTAGTCTCACTCTGTATATCATCCTCCTGGTTCTTTGTGAAGTAAAACAAAACCAAGATACACCCTTCCTTTATGAGTTACAAGTGATGCAGGAATGACCTGGTTTTAAGAAATATTTTGCACAAGGAGAACGATCAGGACGTAGTATGCGTAAAAGTGGATAAGCAATGAAAATGCAGATAAATTGTAAGTGCATACTGCTAGCCAAAATCACCAGTGACACATAGAAACACTAAGCTGTGTAGGAGAATTTGAAAGCCATCTGACTGCCACAGAAGCAGGTCAGTTTTACACCTGTTTTGTAGAAAGCAGCCTCAATCCTTTCTAGAAATCCTCTCTGACTTTCAGTGTGGGAGTTCTATCTTGGATTCACAAAACAGACACAGGCTGCTCCTCCTCTTGAACTACAATATAAATATGTTAACATTAATAATTATGAACAAGAAAAAAATCTAGAACTGGCATCATCCTTTGAATCAGTTGTCTTTGTTGATTACAATATTTTGTCAAATATTTTCTAAAAGGTATGGGCTTCACTATTAATGTTTTATTGTCACATTGGAATTTCTTGGTCACTCTCTTTTCAAAATATGCAGTTGTTTTTTGTTAAATGGAGACATGGAAAGAATATTCATTACATTCTCTATTTGAAGCTTGTCTTCAGACTTTCATAAAGGCGGCAGACTTGCTGTTTCTATAAAAAGAAATGTAATTGTGTATATCCTTCAGTTAGCCTCCTTCCCACCTATCTTCATAGGTGGTCTGAATAAGACTCATCTGTTTTGTCTGTTCTATTGCCTGTATTAGATACAATTAACAATTATGGGGAATTTACAGTAACACAAGGGCATCACTGTGAAAGAACAGCAGTGGTAGTTGGCCTATATAAATTCTGTTTGTGCCTGTGAAACGTGGGGGGTTTTTCAGGGGTTTTTTTTCTCTTTTTTATATCAGAGTTGAGACATGATGAGACTGGGGGACAGTATCACAAGGGCATGATAGGCAGCGTCATAGTGCATTCCTGACTGACTGGAGAGGTGTTACAGTAACAGAGAGTTTTTATGCACAGGAATGAAGTGGGTTTGTGGAGGTTTATGCAATACATCGCCTCAAGGTGTGTGCTTGAATATTTAACTACCAGATGATAGAAACAGATGTAATTGATGCAGGTTTGGATTTAACTGTGGGCAGTGCAGAGTAAACTTCAGCTCCTTGTCAGGCCCAACTCACAAGTCTTCCCTCATGCTGAGAACTCCTGAACTCCCAGCATTGTTCTGTAGTTTCTGACTTGGCAGCCCTGAGCACCATTGCAACCTTCTACCCACATTTCCTTCCCTTATCTCACGAGACAACACAATTCGCTTTTCACTCTCATGAAGCAATACAGGAGGAAGAAGAATGAGAACATCCAGCTGTACCCCCCACCAAGTACCAGGGCTTTGTTAGAGTACAAATAAGTTTTCTGTTCTACCGTCACTTGGGACCAATCCAGCATGAATACACAAGAGTGCACTGTTGTCTCATAGGGAAGAGCACACTATCCAGTCTGCCTGTACTAGAAATATAAAGAGCTATTAAATCTCCAAATTTTATAAAGCTGACACAACAATTCAAGAACAAGTTGGCATTTACCTACTTTCTGACTAATACCTAGAGGCACATGATTAATACAAACCCATCCTAACTACTCTTCAGTGACCAGAATGACAGATAAATGTCACAGGACACTAGCTGTGCAGGCTTTGCTGTGCAAGACAAATGTGTTTCTCTGTTGCTACTCGACTGATTTTTTTAATATTGCAACAGACATTTTTCAAGTTATTATAAAATGTTATTAAGCAATATTAAAACATCTGGAGCCAGATCCAGACACAGCCATTCTGTTCTGTTAATGAAATCAGGCCTTAAAGGTGACAGAAGCAGTTCCTAGTAGATTAGATAAAACAAGTGCCCGTAACCAGGGCATAAATGCCTTTTCTTCACTCTTTGTCCACCAAAGAGAAAAGATGACCTGGCTACAGAACCTCTGTCTATTTTATTGCAATCTATGGTTAGTTTCTTTTTAGCTTTGCAAGCTTGTGCAAGCTGAAAGACCATATCTGTGCATAATAGCACTTCTAAAACAAACTGGTCTTGAACCAAAAATGTTCCAAATAGATATAAGCCATCCACCTTCCCATACTGCCAAGAAATGCAAATGCAAAATATTAAATAGTGTATATTCTCAGTGTTTGAACCACTCTCAGTGCTCAGCTGCAGAGCATATAAATACATAAACCAGTCTCTTTCTGGCTAACAAGCTTAGAAAGGTTTTCAAGATAAACTAACTGACTATGGTGAAATAAGCTTTCACATGTCTCAGCCCAGGATCTCTGTGAACCTGGAAACAGTACTATCTTTCTTTTGTTGGAACAAATCAGAGCAATCTCAAAACTAGATAAAATCACCCCACTGTTGCTGTTCCAGAGTGCACTGGCATCTCACAGTACCTTGCCCAAACATAATCTATGATACAACATCCAGCATGAAGGGAGAGCAAGTAAAGCTGGCTACAAAGGCTTTGTGCTACTGCAGAGTCTCATATTGGGAATGTCCATCTTCCTCTTCAGTGCTGGCCTGTAACAGGGCCCCTCTCTCCTAATCTCTACTTCATATTCAAACAGTTGAAAAGGTGGACCTTTGCAATATAGGAGTGTGGCAGCTTACCTCCAATGCTGAGTTAGCATTCAAATGAAAACAAAAAGCAAATTTCATGGCTCCCTGAATTGCATCAAAATATAACCTTTGCAGTTTTCTGGCATTTCTGCTTCCTCATACTGAATGAAGATGGGGCATTCACCGTGAATTTTGCATTTAGTTCCAGACCTCATGCAAACTGAAAGAGGAAGGAAAAGATCAGCAGAAATGTATCTGTGAAGTGCAATGTTCAAACGGATGGTGAAAAACTGCTTTGTTTCTTTGTGGCTATTCCCTGGTATGGCATGCAGTTATTTAATCAGGGCATTATGAGCCCTGTCGATAGCAAGACAGATGATTCTAAATGAAGCTGTGCACTTGGTAATGAGGACTGACCAAAATGCTTGAGTGCTCTGCTTCAGGGCAGACTCCCCCAAGACTATACTGTAAAGATCATTTACTGAAAAGGCTGTAATCACATTTTTATTATACAAGCCTGACAGTTTATAAGCCTGACTGTGTTTTACATGCATGCACTAGAAAATGCATGAGTTGCTCTGTATCTGGTAAACCATCGTTTTTAATATTCTCTACTCCTTGGAAATTCTCTTCTGTGTGTGAAGAGAAAGGCTTCAGTGCCTTGTTAAAGACATACCTTCAAACAACCTGCTTTGTATTTTGCATACAAACTCACTGGAGATCGCTACACCCTCAGGTTGTAGAGCATCACATCCTCAGCTACTGTGAACCAGTTTAACTCCATTCATAATCTGCTGAAGGAGGCCATTGTAGAACAGAAATGTGCATGATATTATGTTTCATTGCTATGAAGTAATTTGTCTTTGATTATAGCCAATAACCAGCAGTGCTTTCTGTACCACAGATAGAGAAGTCAGCACAGAGCTCCCTTTCCATTCAACAAATTAAATAGAAACTATCTAACCTCCATGATATTCTTTCTGTAATGGACATGATCAGAATGTACATTCTCTTCTGATATGACTACACTCACATCGAAAGGCACTGACCAGGAAACAGCACTGCATCATGCAGAGCATTGTACAGATACACAAGTTCTACCTCCAAAGTGATCCTGATTTAAGACACAACAAATCATCAGAGTAAAAAGGGCAAATGCATATGCAGTAATAGGCTTCTGCTTTTGTTAATACTATTACTTAGCATTTCATATTTAAAACAATATGCAAATATCAAAGGCTAATTGTTGACATTAGTAAAAAAGGGGATTATGCTCTTTCAGCTTCTTCCCAGACCTTCCGGACACTACTGTCATTGTGCTGTGCAATTTAGGACCTATGCTGTGAGGAAGCATTAAAGTAAATAGTAACATCTACTTATTTTTAATCAATGCAAAACTGTGACCAGAAGTCGGTGTTAGTATTAAAATAGGAAAGATATCCAGGGACCATCTAAAACAGCTACCATAAATAGCATTTTCCACAGTATTTTAAGAAAGTTGAAGCCTACGAGGAAACAAAGCAGATCAGTTATTCGAAGTCTTAATATAATAATTTTCTACTCTTCAAAGAACAGACCAGTCTCTAAATTACTTCCTATTCTATATCTAATACCTTACACCCAGAGAAATATTCCCATTAAACTGAATCTAGTGTGTAGAAGGGCAGCTCAGCAGCAGAGCCGGGGCACAGACACCTGGACATTTGGTTCTAGTCCTGCCAACAGCCTATTCCGGTACTCGGTCAAGCTGTGATTTCAATGGAAGCTCAAAGCTGAGCACAGATTTTTGAGCAGATCAGGTCTACTCAGCCTCTGTGTTGCCCTCTGCCAAAAAGATGATCTTTTGTCCAAAGCTTGCAAGAGGAAATCCTTCTGTCACCTCAAGCTACCAGCTATTATTATTCTTACAAGTGTTGCACTGCACTTGGTTCCTGAGCTCTGGAACAAAACCAGACACATTTATGAGAACATGAAATGAAAATCTGTATCACGCAAAGAACCTGCAAAACTGTTGCATGTGTCTGAGTCAAGCACCTCAGAGAACAGTGATTTTCAGTCTTCAACTCCATTTTAGAAGGTGGGGAGTTAGTCAGTCCTGAACCTATGCCAGGCACTGCAACAAAACCAACACTGCAACTGAAGCATCAGAGTGGGAGAGTTACACCCCTGCCATCAGCATATGGTAGACAGTAACATATGCATGCAAAACTGAAGCCAGAAGTGAAGTATGATTCCAAAACACAGCAGTATCTGAAAAGTCTAAACATAGCAAAAGTGCTGGCTAAAATCTGCTACCAGGAAGCTGCAAAGCCATGGAATGTTAAAATGCATCCAGGTGAGACTTCACGATGCACGTCAAAAGATGGATGGTGAATCAAGAGCAGCAGCAACCCAGTATTATCACCACAGATACACAGAAAGCTTTTTTTCCTGCTGCCTAATCAAACATTTGATGAAACTATTTATATATGAAAATATTTTTCTTTATACTAGTACAGAGCTTTTTGTGACAGTCTTTTCAAGATTTCTTGCCTCAGTGGTTACCTGGAAAATTAGAAGAGGTTTACAGGCTTATCAGGTTGTAAAGATGGTACTTCTGCCAATAAAAGAATAACCGATATCTTAGAGAAGACAAGGTCCCACGGATAACTTGATTTGGCAACCACGTATCTTTTTAACTACTCTTTCCACCGGCTCTTTGGAAAAGTTACGCCAATTGTTGCTTTCTGGAAAACTACGATTTCAAGAAAGCTCCTCCACCACAGAGCATTTCTGGAGCTCATAAACAGTGGAACCACTGAAGAAGCGAACTAAGTGCTGTGCTCCTGTACTCTCTGCTTGAGATAACACGAGGGAACAACGAGGTTGTCATCTGTGCCCTTCAAATGCGAAGCATATTAAAGGCTACCAATACTTACGAAAAGCTAACTATTAGATCCCACCTAATAAGCAACAAGGGAGAGCTAACGTCCCAGCCACCCCTCCTCAGCCACCCTCTCATCGCTTCACTTTGCTGAGGGAGCGAGCGAGCAGCCCATTTCGCGAGGAAACGCTGAAGTGGCCGGAGCTGCACGGCCACGGCTCCAGCCCTCTGCTTCCCCGACCCTCGACATAGAAAAGCCGTTTGTTTCCGACCCAGCCCTCCCGGGAAGCACCAGCCTCAGAGGGCAAAGCGGTCACACAAACCTGCCTCCCCGA
>VZSC01015873.1:239642-257174 GCA_013398225.1 Steatornis caripensis
CCGCGGGCGGGGGGTGGGGGTGGGGGGAAAGGGGCGCTGCGCACATGCTCAGTGCGGGGCTGGGGCGGGGGGAGGCAGGGAAACAATGCGAGCCGTAACCCCCCGCGGGGGGCCGCCCCCCGGCACTTGCTGCACGCACGCCCCGCCCGCAGGGCCCTCCGCTTGTTGGAGGGTCGGTTCCTTTCCTCCCGCTTCGAGGGGCAGACCCACCTCCACAGGGCTGCTGCCAGGCAGCTCGGAGCGCCTGGCCGGCTGGTGTTGTCTCTGCCCATCCCCGCACCTGCGGTGCGCGCTCCCACCGCAGAGCCGAAGCGACTCGAGCAAGCGAGAGTTAGTAAACACGCTCGCTGCCAGGGCACGGCAGGACTGCCCTTCTCGTGGCCAGTGCAGCACTGAGCACACCTGGCCTGAGCAGCTGGGGGATAACGGTAAAATCCACAGCCACTCGGCTTTTGCAGTCTGGCACATCTCAGGTTGCTGTGCGTGCAGCCTTTGGCTTTCCTGAAAGTCCTGCACACTGAATGGCGTAACACTCATTCCAGCATGACATTAGCAAAAAGCCACAGGACAGCACCCAAACAAGTGATGGGATTTTGTATTTCTCTTAACCATATGTATTTTTCATAAGCATGTAGCTTTGCTACTTATGCAGCTTGCTGGGATTAGAAGAGAAAGAAATGACTATGCAGGAAGCACAAGTGTGGTGATAATTATTGTTGTTATTATTAATTTTTTCTTTTTTGTAGAGGAGGTTATATGGATAAAATCCCTGAACAGCATTTTACAGTCGGAGAGTACCTTTGCTGGTGAAATCCCATTTACTGTGTGTGGTATCATTTCTGACATAAAGACGACGAAGCAAGAATTTAGGCAGGTTGTCCAATGTCCCACAACAAATCAGAGTTTTAGCACTCCTTGCCCGATTTATGAAGTCATGGGCTGCTGGTAATGCTGAACATGTACTGGGCACACGAAAGCTTGTTTGTTTGTCACCTACCTCTGCCTACAAACTTTGCCTTGCCCTTCAGTCATCAACACTTCAGAAGCGCTACCTCTATATTCAGTGATGTATTTACTAATTGGACTGACGCACATTGCTGCTATACTCATGAACTCATGAATTTTGTTTGAGGGGTGCTTCACATGTTGGAGGAGAGAAAATCTCCACATTGGTTTTAAAATTCTAACACTGAAAATCTCTGTTACAATTTCTCTGCTTTTTCTGAGAATTGGAATTAGCTAACAAATCAAAATGAGGTGGACAATGTTTTGTGAGGTTTTCAGGGCACTCTGATTTTTCTCTGCCAGCTGTGCTCCCCACGGATATGCCATGATTTTGAGCATCAGACATGCTGAAAGAGCTCTTGTTGACTGTACAATGCTCCATCCTCACTGGTTTTGGCCTTTACAGATGGAGCCCAAACAGAGCTGTGAGTCAAGCAGAAAAGCTGGTGGCAGCACTCTGCACAGCTGATTTTGGGTGACAGTGCAGCTGCCTGCTGGGGTGGGCTGGACTGACTCACTTGTAGAAGTGAGGAACACAAGTGTGGGAGGAAGATAAGAGCCCATCTGGGATCTAGATGAGAATCGGACTAAGGGAAACAGGCTGATTAGGGAGAAGGGCAAATTTTTGGTGGATCTGAGGACTATTTAGCTTCAATACATCCCTTCAAGGTTTTTGGATAATTATAATCCAAGTGCATTGTTCAGGAGATGGAGGAATGATCCTAGAAAAGGTTAAATATTTAAAGCTCTGCATTTGTTAGTATGGGAGAAAAACACCCACTAGCTAGAAACTTGAGTTTACTTACGTAAAGCGAAGAATGAATAAGGTGATTTATTGTAACTAGGAAGTTTTCACCTGCCCATTTTGAAAAAGTCACAAAAACCAGTAAGGGCCCAGTCCTGCAGACTGTTAAACATAAGAGCAGGTATGTGAACGCAATCACTCTGAGTTCATTTGTACACAAGTTTTTGCAAGACTGGGGCCTAAATATGTACCAATTATTTTGTTAATGTTCTAAGATTAGCATTTTTGCAATTGCAACTTTGGAGCACTTCCACTGGTGCATTTGCAAGTGGAATTAAATTTCTCCCGTAGTCATGATGCCCTTCAGTGCACCTCAGCAATACATATGCATTCCTTCACTCACAAATGTTGGTTTTCTTCTGCTGAAAGCACTGTTAAGGAAGAAAACATAAAAATTCAGGTCTCTTCTCACTGCTCGTAACGCCTGGTAGAAAAACAGAGGTGCACTTTGCTCTTGCAGTGATTTCCCCTGATTTAGTTCCCATTTCTCTTAAGTCCTGCTGTCAGGAACTATAGCTGGTCAGTGGCAGTTGGCAAATCCACTCTCCTATTTATGGCTCTTTGGCCTCCATTAGACACTACTGATGTCCCATGGCACATGCGACACTACATATAACAATGGGCATGCTTTACTCAGGCAAAATCCCTAACGACAGCATGGCTTGTAAATCAGCTGGGGGAAAACAATCTTTGCTTTCATGGAACCTCTCAAGCATCTTAGATTTCTCAGCCTGAAGTTTTCAGAGCTCTCTTGCCTTTATGGGCACACCTAGTGTATCAAAAGGGTTTTCTAAAGCTGCTTTGTGGGTCTGGGATGTGGTAAAAGTGAAGGTAAAATTCAAAGTCGTTCTTTGCCAGACATTAGTCTTTCTAACAAAAAAATAGCAGAAAGTGTTACAATTCTGCCCAGGTTTTTAATTGATTTAGCATTATAATACAAACCTGCAACTCAGCTGATGAAACAAAATGCAATTAAGTGGATTATGCACAGTTACTCCATTTTGTATGCATAAAAATACCCAGATCCATATCTAGAAGAGACAGAAGAGGCACCATGCTCATGTAAATTGACTGCCTGCATAACACAGGTTGTGGGACTCCTACCAATCTGTCCTCTAACATGTTTTTAAACACCAAGTCTTGTTTCAGAACATTTCTGTGTTGGAAGAGTTACCATAATTCCTTAATATTTGATGTCACGGTTAATCTTATTTCCTGTCAAAATACTTCCTCTTGAATCTTCTTCCCTCAACTCTTCGGGTTCTCTATAGTTCCAGATCCTTAGAATTTCCCCAGTTACTCCTGGTATCCTGTGCAACCTCTGACCCTGCATCCCACAAGCTGTTTCAGCAACGTGTTAGAAGCCTGGAGGTGTGTCAGCCTCCACACATTGACACTACTGTGCTACAGCCTCTGCCACCTTCAGATCTCACTTGCCAGGCGTATGCATGGACAAAAATGTCCTGGCGGAGGTGAAAAGCTGTGATAGAGCATTAAAGGAAAATGTCTGTATGTTGGCAAACCTGATTGATAGTCAAACAGATTTTGGAAGGCACACACTTAGCTTCATGACATTTCCTCCACTGCATGATCCTATGCAGCACTGTTGCTGTGGGATGAAGACAGAGGGCCACATTTGTGCCTACACTACACCAGCCCTTAACACAATAGGGTTGTTGTGAGGCACCACTCACATAAAATAATCCCTGCAATAATGGGGTTTATCTGTGCTTGAAATGCAGCCAACTCATGACTTTTTCAAGGACCCAACTTTGTCCTATGGCATGAGTAAAAATCAGAGTGTCATAACGTAGTACAGGGGTTGTCTGAGGCTGCTGCAGCCAGAATCTCCGCTACGTACTGATGTGCCACATGGCCAAGGTGAGCACTGTGGGTAAACGGACAGAGCTTCACCCAGCACACTGCTTACTAATGAATGAGGATCTGTACAGCTCTTGTTATGACCAGTCTATGTAGACAGCTTTATATAGTGGGGGAGAATGGTTCTGATGTGTTATTGTCCCTAGTCTGTGTCATAACACAGTATGAGCTTGTCTGAGTAAATGTGATCGCATTGTACCATGAATCCAACTTATCACAGAAAATCAGGACTGCGTCATTCTAAGTGTATTTCTTACATATTTCTATCACTCTCCCTAAAAGACCTGCATTAGGCCAGAGTAAACCTCATTTGCTTTTCAAAGAATCAATTAAATATGATCGAATTAAAAAAAGGGGAACGGGATAGCTAAAAATTACAGGAAGAACCTTGATACAGAAAATACTTCCTTGCTGTAAGAGTCCACCTTCAATTTTGTGCTAGCATGAAAGAGTCGTCAAAAGCCTGGGCTCTGCTATTCTGCACTTGAAAGAGGATCTGCTGTAGTGGAACCTGTGCAGAATGAGGGCCTGGATTCATGTATTGTTCCCTTTTTTATGAATCCTAGTTCATGCTTAGTTAGTGCCTTTTTAATACTTCTTTATTTAGAATTATAGCCTTTCCATAAATTAACCATTAATTTTAAAATATTTTTTAGGCTAAAGTAACTTCATAAATCATTCACAATAGTTGCAGTAAACTAACTAAGATGTTGGTCCTTTTCCACAGCCACCCTACATCTCTGTCAGGATAGAAAAGTGCATCTATAGCTTAAAAGAAGTGTGTATTGCAGGCAAGCAAGGCATTCTAATGAGCTTGTTAAAAGGCAAATGATGTGTCTTGAATTTAACGTCATGAGTCTGAGGTATGACAGTGATCCAAATATTTGAGTGTTCATAAGTATTTCTACCCGAACACCTATTAAATGTCATCTTATTCTGACTTTTTTTTATTTTTAAATGAGGTTTCCATGTGTAATATTATATTAACGTACTGCTGGTTTCTATGTGTCATTAACTGTTTCATCAAACATGTACCCAGAAAAAAAAATTACTATATATTTAACTTACTATTTCTCCAAAGCCGAATTTCTAGTAGAGCTATGGAAGCAAAAGATGAGCATTTAATGGCAAATTTTAGTGAATGGTATGCCACTAATTATCTGTTAGATATGACATGCTTCACAGTGTCTGGGTTGAACTATACAAAAGTACTTTGTGTCCTAGAAACTGTTTTTCTACAGAGTTTTTCTGTTTTTTAAAATCTCTGCATATTGCTGCTTATGATTTCATTTGTGTGCAATAAACGTTAACTGGCTGCACTCGAGCTACAGTGTCTGGCTGCCTATCTCTTACCCAAATCTGGAGATCTATCCTGTGAAGTGGGTCTGATCTAGCAAGTATTTAGGTAACTCTAAGAAAGAGGAGTACTTAATTGCGTTTCTGTCTCAAATCAAGGTGGAGACTTGCAGGACTGAGCTCCCAAAACACTGTCTAGGCTGGAGATAGCTTTTTAAACATTTGGCCAGTTTAAAATATGGTTCAGGTGAAACTGATCTGATAAATCAATGGCCTATGCTCAGCTATGCCAAGTTTTCAAGTGTCTGTGTTTGACAATCATGTCTGTACCTGTACTGAGCCTATTTGCAAGTGTTCCTGGGAGGTGAGTACTAGAGACTACTAAAGCTGACACAGTACTTCCCAATCTATCTATCTCATCTATTTTCAGAATAGAAGGTCAGAAAACACAGCACAAACTTAGAAGATGCAGTAGGAGAAAAGACAGGACATATACGTCTGGTAGAAAGAACGGAAACAATCTACACAGATCAACGGCTGTAGTTGTGATCACAACACAGATTTCAGAAACATACTTCTCTCAACTCTTTTCCTTCCCATTTTATTTTTGTCTTAGTAAACTCTTTCTACATTCACTCTCCTTTTAACGTACAAATTTTATAGAAAAAGCTGTTATAGCA
This sequence comes from Steatornis caripensis, assembly GCA_013398225.1. Classification (NCBI taxonomy): domain Eukaryota; kingdom Metazoa; phylum Chordata; class Aves; order Caprimulgiformes; family Steatornithidae; genus Steatornis; species Steatornis caripensis. Next base: position 245,310 of record VZSC01015873.1, read on the forward strand.
TCTGTCAGATATGTTACTAATACCATGGGTACTGAAGTCATCCATGGAAGTCTTATTTTTGGCATTTGGAGCCAACTCCAGTGCTATGACTGGACCGACTGTTGTGCAGGTGAGTCACTATTGTGCAGGTGGCTTTGGTATCAGTGACGGTGGCCATAGCTACATAGAAAAACAGATGTTTGAGTTCAGTAAATTTAGATGTTGACATAAATGGGTCTGGGCCATTTTAGGAGACTTGCAAACACAGCGGACAATAAGTAGTATTTCAGTGTGTATGTGGGCATGTCCATTTCAAAACAATAAACATACCTATAAAATTTGCAAACACAGCAGCATGCACCACCAAGCACAGCTCTCTTGGGGCCTGAGCCTTTCCTCATTTCACTTAGTCCAAAATGTAAAGGTGACTTTCTGTAAGCCTCCATTTTACCTACACAAGTTTGCATCCTACACAAAGCGCTCAAAACTGCTTACAAGCCGTGAGGTACACAAAAAGACTGTGTGACCATTTTGTTGATCCATGTTGCTATGCAGTGTATGTGCTCACAACCCTCGCATCCTAACAGGCATGCCCATCACTTCTGTGAAGCATTTTGCTACCTCCTTCACTGGAACTGGAAGCTATAATGTCACAGCCCTGAATTCTGAAAGGGTTTCTTTATGATTTGAATTCCTCTCCAAATTTGGCCTTCAGTGATAGAGAACCTATATTACATTGTTTTTTCAACTTCTGCCACAAAACAGTAAGCAAAACACTGTAGAGGTAATTGCCGTCTCATGTCAATCAGGTATAATTACTAGAAACATAATAATTCATTACTGTATGATGACGACCATTCTGAGCTAGATGTTGAACTAACTGCAAGATCCTTCTCTGTCACTGGTGTAGCAAATCAGCTGCAGCTAACACTCTGGTTGCATTTTGGATGTAAAAGTATGCGATGCATGAAATGGAAGTAGCTGAAGTCCCTTAGTAGGTAAGTAAAGGTGATTTTTATTTCACAGAGAGACATAAGCAACGGTAAGATAAGAATACCACAGGGAACCAGGCTTTGAGAGGTAGATTTCTCCAGGCCAGCTCAGAACAAGAGAAAGTGAAAGACTAGAGGTGGAAAACTCATCAAAAAGCTTGTATTTTCTTTTCTAAATATCTGTGCAATGAGAGAACAAACCAAAGAAGTAATAGCATGAGGGTTTATTCTTATGTATGCACACACTAAATGCACATCTTACTTATAGTGAGATACTTACTTATACACTGATTCCAGGCAAGAATGGTGTAACTTAATTTACCCTGCTGCCAAATTACACCCTATAAAAGGACACACAATTCAGAACGAAGATGACACTTCCTCCACAGATAAAGGCTCTCATGTGGTGTCGAACCTTGTGTGCATGGTTTGTGAGTCCATATGGGCCGGACACTGTATTTATCACAGCCAGCTGCACGCTTATGCATTTTATTTCTGTTGTAACTGGGTAAAGTACAGTGACAGAACAGGGAACGGTGACTTCGGTGACTGAACTACCTACTAGACTGTACATTCATGCTCCCTCTTGGTCTCTCTTTGATTTAATCAGTCTTGACAGTGTAAAATGGAGAAGAGTGACCACATCAAGATCCAATACTTAAGGTCTTCTCCTGGCAGAGGGGAGCATTTGCATAGGTGCCCCACATTACATCATTCAGGAAAAAAAATGAGTGTGCACACAGAGCCTGACCTGCTGTCTTTTTCTTTTGTTATTTTACAGCCCCACTTCACAACTGGCTTTCCCTGAAAACAGCAAACAAAAATGCCCATTCTTCAGTTTCTCAAGTTCTCTCATGTACCTGCTACTACAGCAGAGCTGTCCTTCACAATGTCTTTTCCAAACATAGTCCAAACCTCATTAGCCTTTTCTGGTGCTGAGACTTCTCTGAGCACAAAAGACTGCAACTGTTAGTAGTGTTGGGTAGAGGGGAATGATGCATTTTACTATACTCTTTGCAATGAAGTGCGATTTTCTATCTGGGTACATGGCGTAAGCCTTTTGGGCACTGCCACATTAAATCAATAAACTGGAAAAAAAAAGGAAAGGCAGTGTTTGTTAGGGTGGATGATGTTGAAGAGTAGATGCAATGCTCATACAGATATGTAAGCTGCGTTCTTCATTCTTGTTTAAAATGGATTACAACAACTTTGATCACTGTAGACCAGCAACTGAATGTGAATTCTCACTGCCACTTCCAATACAGTCTTTGGCTGCTTAAGCACAGGAATACTAAGCAGAAGTAGAAAAAAATATTATCTATGCGAGGCATATGTGAAACAGTCACTGGGATTAATCTTTACAGTGTTACTGTCTACATTTCAAATTAGAGGTTGCACAGCTAAAACAAGTACACAAAAGAAATTGAAGAATGACTTAGCAAGCGGCTAGCAGAGCTAAACCTATTGTAGTCTATCCAAGGAATGAACAAAATCTTTAACAGTTTACCACCAAACGCATACAGAAGGCTTTTCCCGCTGTACCAACTCCTTAAATCTTGTCAGAAACGGACTACTGTACCAAGTTTTAAAATCTTGTCAGAAAGGGAATAACAATATCTTATTAGAATGTTAAGGCTAGATTGATTTAGGTGATAAAACATCATAAAAATACATAAATAATTTCTTAAGATCCTCTATTATTTGAAGTCTTTTGATACCCTTCTAGAAGACGGCATGAGACTCAACATCACTGGTTTGATTCAGGAAAAATTCTGCTTTGCATTATGCAAGGATTCAGACTGAATGATCTTTTTTGTCCCTGTTGGCTATGAAGTCTATAAAACAGAATTTTTCAGCTTGAAACCTTTCCATAAAGCTTCCTTCTCATTCTAAATATACAAGAAATTACAACAGGGAATCGAGGTGGTGTCACTCTTCCAGTTGTGGAATACATTACTCCTTTCAGCCTCAAATCTTCTGGACAGTTTCCTTCCCAAGAGTATCCCACACAAATTACACTGAGTCTAGTCCTTCAATAATGACTCCATTGCTAACCTCTGTTCTCTTTAAAAGTTTTTTGTATCTTTTACCTGCCTGAATTCCTCAGTTCCTTCTGCAAACGTATTGATTATCTAAACAGAGAACTATATCAAAGTTTTGCGTCTTTTTAATAAAGGAGAAATTAAGTCCGCTGGCTTCAGCATAAGGCTTGAACATGGGAGTTCTGTTCTGAATTTGTTCAGAAGCGGCAGATGACTTAATGTATGTAACTAACCTTTAAAGGGAGCAAATAACCCCTGCTTATGTTTTACTCTGCTGTTGCATTAAGGTCTATGACATCAAATTGAGCTTTTTGCTGCATGTGGTCCATGAAGATCCCATAAGAACTTTGCATAAGACCTGGCTTTGTTTATACACACAGTAAAGACAGACAGAGCCAAAGAACAGCATTTAATGTTTATTAAGCCTTTGCAAAAGCACAGACATTTTTCAGTCAACTTGAAATTCATTATTTTAGTGAAATTCAAGTATTTCTTGCACATCTCACTGGATTGGCACTAGCAGTAGAGGCAGCAGCACGAGCAAAAAGCATTGGAACTTACAGCAGAGAATGAGAAGGCTGAAGCTGCATAGATTTCAAAGGTTGTGCTATACAGAGAACTTAACGTATCAGATACAGTAACAAAATACAGGCAGTTTCACCTTCACTGCAGTATGAAACTGGTTATTTTATGCTGTGTTACTGGATGGTTGTTTCTGGTGTGAAAAAGATAGAGGCCTTCTTGTGAATTTTCCAAGCCTAGAAGGATGTGTTTCACATATCAGTAAGCACAGGAGGTACATTTGCATAAAACATTTGCAGCAGAAAAATTTTTGGAATTTTGAAATTCTCATTATATCAAATTCAGACTCTACATCTCCACAGCTATCCAGAATAACACAAAGCTGGAATTGTACCTGATATAAATGTCTTCTCATCCCATATGCTCTTAGAGAGGACCCATGACATGAAAATGTCACCTGAATGCATGCCTAGTAGCTATTGGCAGTGTGTTCCATCCTTACTGAGCACCTATGTGGTGTATAATTCTGTTCATCTTTCTGGTTATAGAAATCTGCATGTTCAGCTGACAATAACATCAGTGCAATTCCTTGAAATAGTCATAAAGCCCATACAACTGTTTTTGAAAGGGTGGTGGAGAGACATTAGGACAAGTCTCGCCCATCTTTTTTTCTTTTTTTTTTCTTTTTTTTTTCAGAAATTACTGAATTACTAGAAGAAGCAAACAGAAGTTTATATGTGTGTCAAATAGGGTTGGACTAGATGACCTGTCTGGACATCCAAAGGTTCTTTCCAACTTCAAACATTCTGTTATCTGTGAAATTAACCTTCTAGGCCAAAAAAAGTCAAGAAATAAGAAAGTCTTTACCAACTAAGGAGTTAGGTTCTCAGACTAAATTGACAGAGGCAGAATATCTTACAAGGTGCATTAATTTATGCAGACTGAGAATTTGTCCCAACACAGCTTCGTTGTTTTGTATTATTGGGTCTGAAATGTTTATAAGACCAACCAGTGCTTGTAATTAAAAAAAAAATAAATGTGTAAAGGGACTTGGGTTACTTAACTGTCAAGTACTTTAACATCAGAAACATAGGAAGTGAAAGGATTATCCAGAATCTGAAGTTCACTGAAATATAAGAGCTACAGACTTCCATTACATGAAAGAACTGTACTTCAAGTAATAGAAATATGGAGAGAAATCCCGAAGCCCAAGTCATAGAAACCTGAAGAAAAAGCAGGATTTAGCTTGAATACCCAAGCAAAAAGCTAGCAGCACAAAAGCATACAGCAATAAACACAGCTTGTATAAGCTTTTAAGCCATTTAAAATAAAAGATGGATCTTCCATTCATTAAATACTCCTGCTGAAGAAAAGCATCAGCATTATACAGATCATGAGAAGAGTTTTAAATTCTTGATTAACCTGGGGATTAAGTTTTACCAACCATACCCATGCAGAAATATTTTTTGCACTGGGTTGCAGCAGAACATTGCATACTGCTTACAGCAAACCAACACTATTTCACTCTCTTTGTAATGTCATTATTTTCCAGTTCCCTTCTCCAAGTGAATTCTATTAATCATTAAACACTTAAGGCACAAGCAGAAATAAAAATAAATAGTATCTGTAAAAAAAAGTCAAATAATTAGCTCACTTTATTTGAAACTTTAAAGTCTCACTGAATAGAACAGACTTTAAAACACTATTCTGATCAACAGAAAAAACCACTACTGAAATTGCTTCTTCATCCTGAGGACTTTATCTGCACAATAACAATTTAACAGCTATAGTGGTCTGAAACATCTATTCATTCATCTTTCGTATTTTAAATAGACAAAATGCAGTTAGTTCCTCTGTGGATTTCTCCTGCTACTGGGATGTCCAGCATCAGGACCATCCAGTTCACACTCTGGGATTCATGCAGCAACACCCCCTGAATTGCTCCCACAGGGACATGTAAGATAGACACCAGTCAGGGGAATTCAACTCACCAAATATAAGCATCTACAATGAAGTTATCTACGCAGCAGCCAGTCACCTGAGACTCTCTGTTATCAATGGAAAGAAGTAGACACTTAAAGTGCATGATTCACCACAGCCTAGAACAGATGTCTAAAACTGCCTACTTTCCTCCACTGGCTGTAAACAGAGCTTAAATTGATTAGCCAAATCGCACATGTCCACACTACAGGTGTTGGAAGTAAATAAAATGAATTCCACCTTAAGATTACAGGCAGGTGTCCCCTTCCAGGCCTGCCTGTGCAGCTGAAGATGGAACTGTAGTGACTTGTCTATCCTGAGACGGAAGCTACCTTCTCCACCTGTCTGCCAACAAAACAAGACTGTAGAAGCAGCTCCCCTGCCATCCACCCTCCTCCCATCTGCTGTAGTCCTGTAGCCAAAGCCATAAGGGTACTTTGCATCACTACTGACCATTGCCTTATGCTGAACAAGTTGCTTTTACCTGGAATAGATTGGGCAGGGCTTGCATGATCCCTTTCCCTGTCTGAGCTAAGTAGCATTGGGCTCCACCAGTGACAAATAATTGTAAGCAATATAGTAAGTAGTGAGCTGCTAGCCAAAGGAATGTATGTTTATAGCCTAAGCAGGCTTTGCTTTACTATTTAGACAAGACTGAGGAATTCAGCCATTCCTCGAAGTGGTTTTTTATTATCAAAACAGGGTTGAGTCTCCTCTTTATAATCACCACCAAGATGGGTTAAATCGGGTATTGTTTCAAGCTTACAATCTTGTAATTTCAAGGCACAAAATCCCATTCTGACAAACCAAGGGCTCCTTTATTGGTCTGATTTCAACTTACTGCAGTCACAGAAATTTGCAGACTTCCTGTTCTGAGATACATATGCATATTTAAAAAATACTGATGAGCACATCTACATCCTACCTCATCCTCAGTTGACAAAGAAGATCTATAATTAATTTTCACCTTTTTCTAGTCTCCTATGTGTAGTTACCCAGTGTCTTTTATAAACAGGAATGTTTAAAAGCCTTTTGAAGAAAACGAAGTTCCTTATATATAGCTGGATTTTTTTGAGATGGATTCTGGCACTCACACTACCTTCCTTCCCAAGCTCTTTTTCTTCAAAATCTTATTTATATCTTGAAACAGTAGAAAAGAGTGAAGGAGTCAAAACTCACATGTACTCTTCAATACTTTGACCTTTGAGGGTCAAAGGAAGAAGTCGGTGACAGATATAGCAAGAGCTCACTGCAGTGTTCAGCTAGGTTCCATCGTGAAGGAGCTGCTTATGACTGGTGCTTCCCCCAAGTGTGAATATGCAGCATGCACCCCAACGAACTCTGGCAAAAGCTAGTTATCTTTATTCTCCCAGTTAAGATAAAAGATGTACAAATACATTTCAGGTTTGGACATTCTATGACATAATTCATTTGCTATATAGATTTTCACATAGAAAAAAGCAAGTTTGCCCCTATAGAGAAGTGGTCCCTACAAACACAGCACTTTTGTTTTCTCTGAATAAAACAGATTCAATGCCACTTTTTAGATAAGAAATCCATTAAGTTTTGTTCTGCAAAAGCAATCTTGTGCTGATAATAATTGTCAAGTCTGACAACTGATGATTTAATGTTCTATTCCCATTTTTCCAGCAATTACAAGTTGCTTGGAAATTAAATTACAGTTAATATTCCTCCCCAGTGAGGCGGTCTGACATGATGTGCAAATACTTACACTGCCCTGTAAGTCAGTTGTTCCCAGAAGAGATGGGCTGGCAGCATGAAAATAATTAAATGCCAATATANGAAAAAAGCAAGTTTGCCCCTATAGAGAAGTGGTCCCTACAAACACAGCACTTTTGTTTTCTCTGAATAAAACAGATTCAATGCCACTTTTTAGATAAGAAATCCATTAAGTTTTGTTCTGCAAAAGCAATCTTGTGCTGATAATAATTGTCAAGTCTGACAACTGATGATTTAATGTTCTATTCCCATTTTTCCAGCAATTACAAGTTGCTTGGAAATTAAATTACAGTTAATATTCCTCCCCAGTGAGGCAGTCTGACATGATGTGCAAATACTTACACTGCCCTGTAAGTCAGTTTTCCCAGAAGAGATGGGCTGGCAGCATGAAAATAATTAAATGCCAATATACAATTGGCCTCTTTTATGAAAAATAAACAGGCACAAACTGTTCCACTGCTTATACTAACCAACAAATGTTGCGATGACTGTTTATTCTACACACAGCAATGAGGCTGCAGTGTGGTTTACTGACTTTCACAAACTCAGTTTAACAATTTAGAAAGCGTTCAGAACTAGAGTTCTTATTTCTCTGATGATTCTTCATCTGCATTGACCTTCTCTCTTTGGAGCCACATTAATGCTGACTTTGCTGTGCCGTCTCCACTCTGTTGGGAAAAGCAAATGAAGGCAGCCCAGACAAAGCCACAGAGCCCAGTGTAAGCTGTTCGCAGGTAAACAGGGACCAAAATGAAGTTTGACAGCTGTGTTGGAAGGAGAGAGAGCTCAGTTAGTGCTCCAGACATTGTTAGGTCTTACACCGACAGATCCAACAACTTCTCTGATTTCTCACTGGGTTAGATATGCTACAAATGCATCAGATCAGGTTTTATGAGAAAGAAAGGCTCACTGAGTTACCCTGAAAACTCACCTGCACAAAAGGCCAGTACATCAGTCCCGTCTGAAATGAAAATGAATCACTTGTTATTCTTACAGACTTCAACCACAAAGATTTGTTTTTTCTAACCACATTTAGCAAACACTAAAAAATAATTTGAGTAAAGTTAATAAAAGCTGTTCAAATGTAAATGAAGTTGCTTAACTTACAGGCTGCAACATTAAAATTCTAATCATCTTCATGAGCTGCTATGCTAGGATTTTCTCAAACACATTATTCTCACTCATTTTAAATGTAAAACTCTTAAGCATAGTCAAGTCTTCACAACCACCTGACACCAGATACATAACAACATTTACCAGATGGTGCACAAATGTTGAAATATGTGAACATTTGTTTCCGTCATGAATGAAAAATACCGCCGAGCACTATTTATTTCACACTTGCAATGCTCCTTCTAGTTACTCATACATGCACGGCTTTTTTGCAAAAATCAGTGGTTAGTTTACTCATAGAACATAAGGTCAATAGAAACCTTATGTTTTGATAGAATATATAGTGGGCACTGATTTTAGAATCGTCCTCCATAGGAATAAAAATAATCCTTTTCTATCCTACCTATATAGTTTCACAGTGTGAAGAGAAATTCACATTACATCACAGTTTCTCCTTCTATTATATTTTTTCTGCTAATCTATCTTTCTTCTTGCACCTGAGAAATCTTTAAAATTCTTAACTTGCTCAGCTCTGAGGTAGCATGGATAATTTTTTCTTGTGTATGCAGAAATGCAAACCAAAACCAGCTATTTACACAAAAGTTATACTGAAACAAGAGATTGTGTTTCTGGAAGTGAGAAGACTGTCACTGAAAAGTATAGGCTGAAAACAATTCCTAAAAAAGACATCTCTGTAACTAATGATTTCAATAGGTGTTCACGTAAGTGTTGTCAACAGCATTACTAACTAAACACTGGTCTACAGGTACTTCTTAAGATAAAATGCAGTACAATCTTAATCAGTGTTGTATTGTAGGGCTCTCATTCAAACAGAGCCGGGTACAAGTGTTATGTATATAAACATTGTACATTTTCAAAATGGCGTAATTTCACCCATCTGGCAGCAGTGCCTGCTGTAGACTACCCTGACTTCAGATGACTGCTGGTACTTAAAGCTTCCTACATGCAATCAAGTAATAAAGTGAGAGAAAAGCTGTTGGAGGAAGGAATATTTCAAATATTTAATCCAATTTTTTTTTTGCTTAGCTGGGAGATAAGTGCAGTGGCTTGCCTCACCTTATACGTATTCCAGAATTTCTTTTTACAGTCTGAAAAGATGTCCTCTTTCCTCTGAAGGATGCTCATACCTAGTGGCAAAATATTTACAACAATCAATCAGAAAAACTGCAAAAATGAAACGTTTGCTTTTTTGAATGATATCCCAAACTATTCTCAAAATACATTACCATAGTTTGAAAGAAAAGCTGGTATCATTACAAAGGAAAAACACCATTCTGTCTGCCTAACAGCGCTACAAATCTCTCCTCATCCATTGACTTGACTCTCAGATCAACTGCAATATACTATCTAGGCGGTATATCCTATCTGTTCTATTGCTGTGGAATTCACCAGTGGTATGGCAGTGGAACAGATATGGTCAAAGTGCCTTTTACACCCATGAGCGAGATAGAATAAAGCATCGTGCACACTGCTGAATTGCCAGAAGTGGCTCAGATCTGTGAAGGAGTTTAGGTGCCTACAGATCACTGAAATCAGTGGAAAAGGGCATCTAATTCTTTTTTTTTATTTCAGCCATAATCAACATGGGATTTTTCTACCTTCACAAATATCTACATCAAATCCAAATTCTAGAATTGACAAGCAGAAGTTTCAAAACCTACTTCTTTAACTCTCCACGTACAGTGTTCCAAAATTTTAAATAAACGCTAGTTGATCCAAACTCCTCGTGATTCTAGGAAAACGCAACCTCACAACAGGTTCCCATCATTACACCCAAGATCAAGACAAAAGCAGTGTGACTTGAAATTACATATTAGACACAAGCAAACTAGAAATAAATTAACTGAATTAATTCCCATCACATGAAATATCATTTAGAGGGTTCAAAATAATAAACCCTTTCAAAGGTATTTAATGTGATGAGAATCTTCAGGTATCAAGACTGCATCTCGCTAAGAGATGTAGCAGCTCTTCAAAGATCACCCACCGTAACTGGAAGACGTGACCTATATTAAGAAAAGGTATTAGACAACATGCTGTAACAAATCAATGTCAAATCAAAAGCTACGCATTCGCACATAAGCGGAGGCGCAAAGCTGCTTAGTCCAACTCAAGGGTCTTTGTAGATATCTGCATGCCATGAGCTTATCCGTATCTCTCAATGGGTACATTACATTGCTATCAAATCGCACTGCTACCCAATTTAAGGATTTTTACCATCCCTTTTGTAGTCCTTCAAATCCTTAGGCAATTCTCTGCTTACATTCCGACACAGGCAGATAGGATTTCGAGAGTAACTATTTGATGTTTGACTTCTTCCTTCGCTTCATTTCTCTTCAATCACAAACTAAATGATTTCCCTGTCAGTGTGAAATGCCGATCTCCCGATACCAGGCAAAAAGAGTACTCATCCTGCTCTTCTGCACGAAGTTTAAATTGAGAGCCTTGTTTTACACTAGTCTCACTTATCATTTTTCTTATGCCCTCGTGCCTATTTTTGAAACAGATACTAGTCTTCTCTAAAGTCTCTTCTTATTCATTAGCTTTTGAGATTATACATTGCCACCTAACAGAAGTATGCTGTTATTTCTACATACTCTTACCGCAGAAGATGGTACTGTTTATTCGCTGAACAACAGTGTTTCCCGACATTCAGTTAATTGTCTTTTGGAAACGAGGCAGCTGATGTGGAGAACTGCACCGAGCAATTCAAGGAGACATGGGTGGTACAACCCTGGTAACGTGCTCTGAATTCCTGGTAACTAACAGCCACGGGCCCAGACATGCGCAGGGCAGACTCCACTTCGGCCCAGCACCGCTCACGGGCTCTCCTACGCACACGCTGCGGGAGAGCGACCGGCTCCTGCTGGTGCGCTCCGCTTCCCCGGCTCCGGGCGCAGCGCTAGTGGCGGCGGCGCCTTCCGAGGCCTTGTGCCGGCGGTGCCTCGGCGGGAACCCACGGCCCGCAGTGAGGCCGCTGCCCGAGGACCAGGCAGCCCCACACCGGCGTTTCTGCGGCCGCGGGAGCCGGCCCGCACCGATCACCACCCGGCAGGCCGGGCGGTACCCACCCACCCCGTCCTCTTTGGGGTGCAGAGTCCCGCTTTCGGTGCGCGCTCTCCAAGACCGCCCCCAAGACTCCCTCCGGCCGCCGCCTCCCGCGGCCCCGAGATNACCCGGCAGGCCGGGCGGTACCCACCCACCCCGTCCTCTTTGGGGTGCAGAGTCCCGCTTTCGGTGCGCGCTCTCCAAGACCGCCCCCAAGACTCCCTCCGGCCGCCGCCTCTCGCGGCCCCGAGATGGCGGTGCCCGGGCGGCGGCGGCGGCACTCACCTGTGTAGAAGGCGAGGACGGCGACGGGAGCGCCGAGGAGCTGGTCGCAGAGCACCTTGCCGAGGACGGCAGGCGGGCGGCGGCCGGGCAGCGCCCGCTCCAGCGCCCGCAGCCAGACGTAGCTGAAGTTGCCGTGGAAGGCC
>VZSC01015873.1:257334-268042 GCA_013398225.1 Steatornis caripensis
CCCGCCGCCGCCGCCGCCACAGCTGCTGGGCCGCGTCGCCCGCCGCGAAGAGCCCGCCGTAGAGCAGCACGTTGCAGAGCCAGGGGAAGCGGCGCACCCCACCGCGCAGCAGCGCCCCGACCATCGCCCGCCGCCTCTGCCGCCTCCTCCTCCTCGCGGGCCCGCCCGCCGCCGCTCCGGCCCCGCCGCCCCCGCCCCGCCGCCCCCCTCGCCATCTCTCTGCGGTCCCCGCTCCCCCTCAGGCCTACCCCGCCCGGAGCGCCCCCTCTGCCGGGCGTGCCCGTGCCGGGGAAGGCCGGCAGCCCACGGCGTGGCCCGCGCTCCGCCTCCCGCGGCCGCGCCGGTCTCTGGTGTGCGCGCTGGGCACCCGAGCTCGAGTCCGTGCGGTTGTTTTTCAAGTGACTGCGTTCACTCGGGAGAAGTAGGTCACTGTGTCGCCTGCGCTTTGGTCCAGGGCCGGCCGTGGAGGCACCGTGCAGTCTTACTGCAACAGTTGAGACAAGAGAAAACGAGCCACTGTTTGCTTATTATCTTTTTAATTATCTTCTTGTCGCTTGCTTACACGAGCAGGTTATGGCTTTTTCTTTTCAATTTTGCTGTTGTTTTGCGGTCCGGTTTCTGTTACCCCACCGAGCAGGGCTGATGCACACCTGCTCAGCAGCAGCAGCCCCTGCCGTTCCTCTGCTTTGCCCTCTGCCGTCGAGACAATCTGAGGAGAAAGCCAGAACTTGTGTAGGTTTGTTCAAGAGACCAGCGTACTCACCTTCGTACACACAGAACCATTGCCACAAAGCGGATTTGAAGCCCATGTAGTGAGCTGACAACCGGGGGAGGCTCGTGTCTGCACAGCAGCCCTCGGCCACCGAGGACGACGGGGCGTCCGGGAGTTCCCCCTCGGGCCTGGCACCGGGCTCAGGCTTGACCTAGGGAACCATCTCCAGGCAGGAGGTGGTAGTTCACTCCGTGTCCTGATAGGAACTGGGATTAATGCGTTTGAAACTATCATGAAATATTCCAGGAACGACTATAAACAGGCATGGGGGGCTTGTAGATTGAAATAAATTTTAATAAGGAAGTAGAGCGAGCAGCCCAGCGCCTGGGAGACACACCGCGTCAGGGCCCACGAGCTGCCCGTACCAGCTTGTCATCCGAACACGGCGACACGGCTGTGGGGAAAGCACAACATCAAGGACACCCGCAGGCTGTGCTATTAAGTAACATAAATGGCGCTAAAAGGAAGAGCAACATGTACTGCAAAATAACGCCAGCTTGCAAAAACAGAAGCGAAGCCCTGGAAAACGGGGCTTGGCCCTCCGGGGACTGCGTGGCTGACGGGAGCCCGCGGGCGCATACGTGCTGCGCGCCCGCCGCCTCGCCCCCTCGGGGCCCATCCGCCTTCCCGCGCTCAGCCCGGCGGGGCGGGGAGGCCGGTTGCCCGGGACGGGTGTCGCTCGGCCCGGACGAAGCCCGTTCTTCGGGGCAGTGCCGCGTCCCGCTGCGGGACCTGTGCGCGGAGGAGGTGTCACCATAACAACCCCCCGTAGGCCGAGCTGACGACACAGGGAGCTTTGTGAAGGCCAGAGCCATGCAGAACCCTCCCGTGGTACCGGGCTACCACCGCGGGGATTCGAACCACCGGACACGGCGGCAGCGCTGCCTCCGCGCAGTTCTCACCGCCTTACTCCGCTACCCGGCGGCAATCGGTCGCCGCCCAAGCCTCACACGCTGCGCATGCGCCAGCACCCGTCGCCTCCCCGGTCGTTCTCCGGGACTGTTCCACCAGCCGGAGCGGGGGGGCAACAGGTGGGCAGCGAGGGGGGGGGCGGGAAGCGGCAGCAGGCGGTGTGTGGAGGACAGGGAGCGGGTTGCCCTCTCCGTCATGAATGCCCGTGCCATCGCGGCGCGCGGCTCTGCCGCGCCTTCCGCAGAGTCGCTGCCCCGGATCCTCCCCGCCCGTCATCCGCGGTGGTTTCGGCCGCGGGGCGGGCCTGCCACCGTTCCCTAGCTGAGCGCGTGCCCCGCCCCGCCCCGCCCGCCGCGGGCTCGTCAGCGCTGCCAGCGTGGAGCCGGCTGCGGCGGTCGCTGAGGCGGAAGTGCCCGGCGGGGAGGCGGCGCGCACCGAGGACCCCGCCGGCTATGGACGCCTCTCTGGAGAAGGTCTGCAGGGCGCTCCGGTGCCGGCCCGGCGGGGAGGGGCCAGCCCATGGGGCCTGGGCACCTGCGGGCGGAGGGCTGCTGAGGCGCGGCGGGCCCTCAGGGGCGGCGGCGGCCTTGAGGGCCGAGCGGGCCCTGGCGCTCGCGTCGNCCCGGGCCTGAGGTAGCTCTGTCTCACGACGCCGTGAGCGACCAGTGGAGCCCGCGGACCCCGCCTGCTCTCCGCTGCTGCGCTCGGCGTTCGTCGCACTGTGCGAACGCTGTCCTTTTCCTGTGTCCTGGCTCTGTAAAAAGTCTGAATAACTACCATGAAATTGATTTAGGAAGGGGATTTTTTAGTTTGTTTTCTTAAAAAGAAGATGGAGCTTTTTTTGCCTGGAATGTTAGCCTTCAACAGGATAGTAGAGAAAATACTGACTTTCTTTTCCCCATTTTACATCGGAGGTGCTTGCTGCCCGGTGTTTGCTCTCTTCTGTCCAATGTACTGTACAAAGCAAATATTGATTCTGTAATACCTAAGTGACTGACAAAACTTATTTTTTCTTTGTGAGTCAGTCAGAATGTGGTAGAGTAATCTGGGACCTGCACACTTTTGCTGGCTTCCGTGGCACCTGCTGTGCTTCAGAAGACCTGCCCTAGGAAGTGAGGGTGGAATGGCTGCTTATCAACCATTGTTGTGTGTCTTCAAGATAGTATGCATTTGAAATAATTTATACTTTGTGTGCTTAAGAGATCTTAACGCCTCCTTCCCTGTCACATCATTTACTGTACACAGCATGTTCAGTTTTATGTAATCTTTGGAATTTGCTAGAGATCTTTAAGTGGGATGTGCTCTAGTAAAATGAATAGTAAAGAAATTGAGAAAGCGTCCTTCTGATGTGGTTAATGGGTTGGTAGTAAAATGGTTTGACATATTACAATCCACTTGAAGAATACAATGTTAAAGAGTATTTGGTAGCCTTTAAAAGTTTAGGTTCTTTACTAGTGCTGAAAAAAGTTACAGTGGCTGATGTTTGTTCTGAAAAGTTTTAATTACGTAAGTAAAACTTAATTGAATTTAATAGTGTGGAATATGCTCTTTATCAACTGGACTTAAGCAGAATAATGGTACAATGTGCAGTTATTTAAAGAAGGTATGTTAGCACAGGGCAAGTAGTTGTCCTGTAGTACTGACAAACTCCTTATAAACTTCATTTGACTAGGTCATCATAAGAAGCAATAAAAACACCGTGTAAGAATTAAATACCTACATTTCTTAACAGAATAAAAGTCCATGTTTTGGTTATTTGTATTCTTGGTACAAGGAATAGTCTATAATGGTGAGGGCCCTACGAAAAATTGCATGTCTGATTTTTCAATATGTGTAAATAGATAGATGTGTGTAAAGCGGTATTGCTTGGTTTACTTCCTGTCTTGTTCATTATGGCCTTTTTCTCAATGTATGATAAAAGCTGTAGTCCTCTGTATAATAACGTATCACGATACAGTTGTCTTCTAGCCACTTAGCAGTTAGTGCCCTCCTGAAATAATCTCTGGTTAAGATTGTTGTCAGTCAGTACAACCTGCACTTTATCTAGTCTTGAGCATGATGTATATGAAGTCTTCTCTTCAAATAAATTTGAAATTCATCCAAGTTGGGATATGTTTATCCTCAAGAATGTGCGTCCACTTATCTTGTGCTTATTTAAGCATTATCATAATACATCTAAGACTCTCTTATTTGAATCGTGGATTCTCTCATATATTTATCTATGTAGCTTATTGGGATGTCAGTGATAAGGACTTTTTAACTTGTATTAGAATTTTTCAAAACTTTGTACTTTTTATAACGAAGAAGGCTTTTTGCTAGAATCACCTAACTAGCTGCAGTGCGTGGTGACATTGAATGACTGCAGTCCTTAGGTTCTTGCAAATGGAAAAGACTTTTCTAGCAGATGAGAAACTTCTTGAGAATTGAAAACGTTGCGTGATAGGAGTGCAAAGAAAACCTTTGTAGAATCTGACACACAGGTGTGCGCATCAACAGTCTCACTTTGATTTTTGCAGATTATCTTTGTTTTATCAGACAAATGTTTTGATTTTTTAATGTATGAATGTTGCGTGTCATAAGTGGTATAATTAGAATGAATTTTATCTGAAATCCAGGAATCTTTTTTGGGGTGAACTTCAAATTTAAGTTCTTCTGGCAGCCTGTGTTAAATTTCAGAAGTTTGGCTGACAGAACTATGATTCCCCACCCCCCTGCATTTATATTTTAATAGAAGTGACCAATCTTCTGATTTTAACATTTTAACTTTCAAGTTAGGTGACTTTGATGATAAAACAGGGCAAATTCTTTCCTTGTAACTTGTTCCTGTCTCTACAGCAATGTTTTCTCTAAACATGAAAAAACTGTTTTGGTTTCTTGCTCAGCCTGTGATTTTTGTCTTTTGTAACTGTGTTAGTTACCAGCATGTTGTGGTAATTCTACAGAAAACTCGTGACAGCAGACCTGCGTGCAAATCCTGCTGCATGTCAGGGGATTGATAAAGATTAAAAGGGCAAATACCTATAAGCAGAAGCCTGGTGGTGATACAGCGCCATTTTTGTTCAAGCCTAACAGTCATGAAGTGGCTGCTTTTTTGTTTGTTATCTAAAACTTTTCATAGCCTGGAGGGTAAAGACAGTATTCTTTTGGCTGAAGAATACTGATATTGTTTGAGATGAATTTCCTGTTGAGAACACTTTCTGGTTTTTCATGGTAAAACTTTCTTCTAGGCAAATATAATAATGTAGTTGGAAAATGAGGCATACTTCTCATGAGATACTTAATAAGCTAGACCTGTGGGTTTCTTTGCACACACAGTAGTTTATGTAGACTGTTTAAAAATCTTCCCTTTCTTACGTTAGGAGTACAGCCTATGGAAATGCAAAATCAAGATTGTAAAGCACTCCTATATGAAGCAACATTCCCCTTTTTTGAATTTGTAATTAACATTCAATCTTATCACAACTGGAGAATGGCCCCTTATGTTTCCCGAGTTGCGAAGTTACCCCAAGGTGTGACATACTGCCTATAAAACCAGAAACAGTTTACAGTCCAAAGTGCTTAAAATACTGACAGATTAGTTACAAAATAGGGAAGTAACCACAAACCAAACCCATTGCGCGTTAACCTTAGTTAACACGTTTTGGATTAACACGTTTTGAAGGCAACAAATTATAAAAATCTAAGTACTGAATGTCAGGATCGTTGAAGGGCTTAAGGAGGGAGGAGATGTCAGGTTGCTGAACGGACACCTTGAAGGAAGAAGCTGTGGCTGGTGCCTCCTCAGAGCTTGAAAGGACATTGCACGTCTTGTAACTCATCTGGTCAGAGGGTCACTAGCTGTAATCAGACTCGGATCCTGTGATACCAGGTGCAGAAACTAAGGCTAGTATAATATCTAATGCAGCTGGTTTAACCCCTTCAAAAAGTGTGTTGTCCTGTGGTTTAGGGTATGTTCAAGAACTAGTCTGCCAGTCTTTCTAAAAACAGTTCAAGAACATTAAAAAAGTACTGTTTATTACTGATTGGATTTTATATACACTTGATCTCATTTACGGACTAAACTAAAGCAATGTACTACTTTATTATGGCATGTAATTAAAGTGTGTTCAGAAACCGTTCTTAACTGAGTGGTTCATTGTTGCAACTTTGCCACACCTATTTTTCTTGCTGCTTAAGTAGAGAATCTTCCGCTTCCCACATCCATGCCCTTAATAATGTGAGCAGAGGAGGAAGCATATATAAAATTCAGTATGCAGCCTGTCACGTTAAGAGCAGAAGATGTGGCGGGGAAAAGTTCCCCACCCGTGTGCATTTGACCGGCCTGTTAACGTCCCAGGAAAGATGAGACCCTTGCGCCCGATCAGCCTGTCCAAACCAGACTAGAGAGCACACTGTATCGGAGGGTGATTAGAATGTCATCTTTGGGATACTCTGTTACAGACTCATCAGTCAAACCAATTATTCAGATTTCTGCAAACTTACACAACAAGACAAAACTCAGCTGAGAATTTTTATTATACAAATTCGTGACTGCAAAACCAAGCATGAAAATAGTAGACCTACAAGATCTAGTCGTCACTTAATAAAAGAAAAGATAGCTGAAGTTAATAACTGAGTGCACTTGAAGTGTAATTCTTACCCAATAGGTGTCCCTATGGGGGAGAAGAAAGGTTCAGCCCATTGACCAATCCCAGTAATTATGATGGAGTCTACTGTAAATTTTATTCTCTCCCCTGGTACTTTTATATTATATAATATTTAGGTGGAGCTTGAGTGACTCTAGTCATACACACTTTTGTCACTGTTTGGTGAAGAATTCTCTCACTTTGATTTAAAGGTAAAACTTCCCTAAAATTCACTACTCATGCTCAGTGTAAGGGGTGGTTATACCTTGGAGGGGGGGCAGCTTTGGGATGGAGGTGTGTTTTTTAGTATTATAATGAGCAAAGTTCATCCGAAAAAGGTGATTTCGCCATGATTGTTGGCTCAATAACCAACATCTTCTCTTATCTTCCTTGGTTGGCAGCTGCTATGAGCTTATCAGCTCCACAGTACCATCAGGTTCCCATCCTGCAAAGATTAGAACAGAGCCTGGCCATGGAGTTTTCACTCCACTCCACCCTCTGTTCTCTTCCTCTTAGCGTGTGCTAAGGGTGCAGGTTGTGTTGCCTAGGGAACTCTTGCCAAAGAAGATTCTATACATGCCAGCTGCATTCCATCTTGGAGGTAGCAGCTGTATTTCGTCCTAAGCTTTAAACTCTAGAAGTTTTCCCTAGTTTTCTCTAATTTTCCCCCATACCCCGGTCATTATCCCACACAGCTGTAAAAGGCTTTTTTTTTTTTTTTTGCTTCCCATAATTCAAAGGAGAAACTAAGTTGCTGCATATCCATTTAGCAATTGGAAAAAAAACCCAGGAGGGATTCATTTTCCAATTAAACCCATATCAGAATTCAAAGACTTGTTCCATTTCATAGCATCTTACGGAGCTTACCATAACTTCTTACAATTTTTTAAACTGCATTTTATGTATTTATTCTGCTATCTTATTGGCAGAAGGGCTTCATGCATGTGTAATTACTAGTGAGACAAGATGAGTCACAAGCATGTAGGCTTCAACATCTGATGTAATTCCAGCAGGTGAGTTTTGTGTTAGTAACAAACAAAAGCAGCTCAGCCCTTCTTGTAATATCTCTACCTCTTGTGTTCTCATCTACGACAGATCTGTGAATATTTGCATGTGATGCTGAGGAAGGTTCAAGCAAATAAGTACCTTCCAGCCACTGATCATGTTTTGTGGCAACCTGAATTAAAGTATGCAAAATAGTTGCAGTCAGGAAATTACATCTAGTCAATTACTTCCTTAAATTCTCCCAGGAACAAAGCTGATTTCTTAAGATTTCTTTTCAGAGTTTCTTTGATGTGGTGCAACTCTGGAAACCACTCAAAGTGTATGGAAATATTGCCAGTGATCATATTTAGACTTTTCTTCTAGCTGTTCATACATATTGTATTCTGAGTATCAAATCCTTGCAGTATGTTTGGGTTTTTTAATCTCTGATGAGCTCTTGAACTTTTCGTATTTGTGCTGCTTTGTCATGCAGTGCTTAAGTAAGTTGTGGACCTCATAGCCAGCGGATATTGTGGAAGCCAGAAGCGTAAAAACCCATTTATTGCTAAACGCCAGGAGTTCTTGTGGGCAAATATTGTTGAATACTTGCACTATTCTTTTGTTCTTCCCTCAAACTTTTGTTACTGGCCGCTTCAAAAGCAACAGAATACAAAGAGCTATCAGTCATGGTTTGTTCCAGTGTGACCATGCCCAGCTACCGATCCTTTCAGCCACCTACCACTTGGTATCATATGAGTTAAATCTCTAAATATTTTGTAAAAATAGTCTTTGAACTTACGTTAACTCTCAACTTAATTTTTTCTTTTCTTGATCAGTCCTCCAGATGAAAATAGTGTCAAATCCTCATGTAAATTAATCTCACTGCCTTCTGTGATTAAATTTGCTTTTGTGTCTGCATCTGTGTGAGCAAATGCATTTACCTGTGTTGCACATGTGCAACAGTTGCATGCATTTCCATCAGCAGTGATGGAAAGCACGTGCAGGCCTTTAGGAATACTGTTTCTCTAATACTGTATCAGACAAGCTATTATATTCCTGCAGCATGGATAGTGTAAGTTTAAATGCTTTGGGTTATTTTTTTTTTTAAACAACTGCCACTCCTCCTCCTAGCACCTCCCCAACCTTAGCAGCAGTCTAAAGGGTTAACTACTAGACTCCTAGGTATGCGTGCTGACCTCTTAAAAAATGGTTGATGTTGAATTTATGGAGTCTATGCTTACAGTACATTTGGGAAGCAGAGGAAGAGACTAGCAGGGTCACCTGAGTATCTTAGGGGTTTTTGCTGTCTAAGGTGATGGGTCTTATCGGTGTTAACTTCTACCTTCTTAATGAGGTATATTTCTATTTCAAATACAGTTTACTATCAACCGCTGTAGGTAAATCAGACTCTGGCAGATGATACCTTTCATGTTCTCTGGAAGGTTCTAGATAGCATCTAATCCTTAAATGGATAAACGTTCCTGTCCAAATCGCTTGTGTCAGTGTCACAAGCTCCTGCCAGGCTTCTTGGGTTAGAGTTCATGAAAGAGACTTCTTCAAAGCAAAAGCAATTCTGCGGAAAATGCTACTTACTCGTCTTTGAACGTGTCACTGGTTCAGGGGAAATAAGTTCAATTATTTTTAAAGCTCTTCCATGCTGTCAGGCTCTTTAACAAATATCTGTTGTTATCTGGCTTCAGCAGTGAAATCAGGAGTTTTGACCTGTTTTGTGTAGCTAGAGGGCTGCAACTGCTAGAAGATAAGCCTTTCCTGCATGTCAGTCTTTCCTTAAGCTGCCTGTTGTGGGCCACTTTTACTATTTTGTCTAGTTAAAGGGCATCTCTCAAATAATTTAAGATTAAAGATTGGTTTAAAGGTACCAGAAATAGGAAAAAATAGATCTACAAGAATATTTGGATTAGCTGTTTTCACATCTGTTTTGAAAACTACTGTTGTAAAAGTTTGGCAGGGAAACCTGAATGGGGAAATAGTAGGGAAAATGCCATTTTATTGCTGCCTTTGCTAGAGCAGTCTTAAATGATACCTTTTGTGTTCCCTAGGTAAGAAACGTTGGCTTTTTTAACCTCTCCTAGGAATTATTACTTGAGCACGTTTGAATCATCTTAGTTGAATTGACAGTTTAAAAAAAAACAAAAACAAAAACAAAAAAACACAAAAAACCCCAAAAAAAACCAAAAACACAAAACCAAAAACCAAACTGTCAATTTATACAAACTTTCCCCTGAATTTGCATCAAAATGCTGAATGACCTAAACACTGCCCTGGTCAATTTTTTTCAATGTTTAGCTTCCCAAACAACTTCCTTTCTAGAAGGTAACTTTCTTGTAAGTGTAGTATTGTACTTGTCCACTGGTAGCTCTCTAGTTTGGTGGTGAGTTATTTTGGATTTTGTTTGAGGTTCTGTTTTTTTTGGGGGGGTGGTGTTCCTCTGTTACTATTATGGTAGAGGGGCATGGGGTTTTTTTTATGAGAGTCTGTACAACATGAGAACTGACTGTTAGGTCAGCTCAGCTGAGATATGGTAATAGGGGTGGGGTTTTTTGGTGCATAAACATGAGTTTAAAAAGATAATTTCTAAATGAGATTTGTCACTGAAAGACTTGTGATTGTATTTGGGGTATCAATCTGTTTTCCATACTCTGTAGAAAGATTAGAGTGTCCCTTAGGTTTTTGGTGAATTTGTTTTTTTTTTTGTTTGGGTTTTTTTGTGTTTTAATTTTGGATAGGACTGCATGTGAATTTTTAGAAATTTTAAGAAAATAGTTGAAGTTTTGTTGCTGGTCTATAGTGGTTATGAAAAGGAAAACAACATTCAGTTGGGCTGAAGTGGCATATACTTAATTTTTTAGCTAAAGCATTATAACGCGCACTTACTTAAGCACCTTGTGCTTCTCTAATCCTTCTTGCCTTCTGATGCTTGCTCTTTCACTATTTATCAGACTCCAAAAAAGATATCTAGAAATTAAAGAGGATTTTGGAAAAAGTTCTGACTTCCGTTGTGAAGAAAAAAAAGTTGGATCTATCAATAATAAAATCCACATCACAACTGAGGTTTTTTTTTTGGCTATTTTAGGTTAGTAATATGTTCTCATTTTGTGTATTTTGAGTTCAGGGTATACAACATACTGTTACTTTTAAAGAAGTACACACAGACTAATTAAAAGAATCTGTTTGATGCATGAATTTTGAGGATGTATGACAACAGTAGTAAAATAAGGAGGGATGGGTTCCATCTGTCTGGAAAGGGCAAGGGGATCTTTGGCAACAGGCTGGCCAACCTGGTGAGGCGGGCTTTAAACTGAATGACTTGGGGGGGTGGGGTCCACAATGGCAATACTCATGCCATTGCAATTGACTGGGGAATAAGCAAGGACAATCAGGGCAGCAACAAAGG
>VZSC01015873.1:271167-302852 GCA_013398225.1 Steatornis caripensis
GAGGTTGTGGAGTCTCCTTCTCTGGAGATATTCAAAACCCGCCTGGATGCATTCCTGTGCAACCTGCTCTAGGCTAACCTGCTTTAGCAGGGGGGTTGGACTAGATGATCTCTAGAGGTCCCTTCCAACCCCTGCCATTCTATGATTCTATGATAAATGTTTTTTGGTCTTTTCTTAAAAGTTGTTATTTTTTCCCCTGAAAGATGGTTGACCCTACGCTAGCAGAAATGGGAAAGAATCTGAATGAAGCAATGAAGATGCTTGAAGACAATCAAAGGTATTTGCAAAGGGTAACAACTACAAAAACAATAGCTGTTTGTGCTAAGAGAAGGATTATTAATGTCACTGTCGCTAAGCAGAAAGTAACTCATTTTCCTAGTAGTTTAAGGTCATATTGTCATTCTGAAGCTTACACCTATACAAATCGCTAATGTTTCTCCAACGATGAGATTTTAAAAAATAAATCTATATAGTTTTATGCATGTTCTGGAATACTCAGAGCAAGTCCAACAAATCTGTTTTTTCAGAGATGTTAGATCTTTTTTTCCTATTGCTGTACAAGTAACTTTTAATTCCTGTATGTGTGAGACTTTTCTGTAAGTTTAGCATTTTCTGTCAAAGAAATAAAACCCCCAAACTTAGGAGCTCTTTAATTCAGTCTGAGCTATACTTTTGTGTTGGTCTGATCTGATTTAT
Organism: Steatornis caripensis; assembly: GCA_013398225.1. Classification (NCBI taxonomy): domain Eukaryota; kingdom Metazoa; phylum Chordata; class Aves; order Caprimulgiformes; family Steatornithidae; genus Steatornis; species Steatornis caripensis. Next base: position 271,864 of record VZSC01015873.1, read on the forward strand.
TTATGCAACTGTTGTCAGTGAGATAGATTGCAAACATGTCAGTATGTATTTCTGCAAGTCAGAGTCAAATATTTGATGTTATAAAGCACAAAGTAAATACCTAGTTTATTCTTTTGCCTTTAATTTAGAAAAGTGGAGGAGGAAAATGCGAAGTATGCACGGAAGGATATTCCTGGACCACTCCAAGGCAGGTAGGCAACAACAATTTTTAGGTAATGCTCTTTACTTTTCAGAATCTGTAAAATATGCGTAACATGTTTATTTTCCAAGCAAATTCTGTATTATTGCGAACACGAACATTTGCCAGGCATTATTTCAACTTTTTCCATGCTCATGTAGGGGGAAAAAAAAATTATAATCATACCAACTATTTCCATACTCACATAGGGGGAGAAAAAGTTTACTTGTCCTTGGTGACTGAAATTTTGAACTGTTGCAGTCTGATGAAGTATTGGTGCATATAGCTGTGATAGAGACTTAAAGTAAATATAGATAAACTTGTGCTATAGAATAAAGATTCATTAAAATACTCAGTCAAAAAAAACCCAAACTGAGACTGGTAAGGTACAAAACCTTAGAAAAAACCCTCAATAAATCACAAAACCAAAATGAAAAACCTCCACCTTTTCAGAACAGCTGTCTTAAGTAATTATATGGAGCTGCTGTGTATAAGGCAAGTAAGATCGTTGTACTGGAAACCTAAAATTTAAATTGGTTGTAGCCTCTTTGGAAGAGGATCCTGCAGGAGCCCAAGCTAGCACTTCAGAAAGTATTGCAGAATCTATTTTAAGTCTTCTGTGTACATAAGCTAAGCTTCGTTTTAAGTGGAGACACTGAATTAGCTTTTTGAAGAACAAAAAGCAGTTTCAACTGTCAGAGTGTAAGTTCCTATACTACTGTAAATTTTAGTTGGAATTATACAAATTGAAGTGTGTGGATCTTTTTCAGTTTTACCATGTTAGAGTGCACCATGTCAGAAGGCTAATGTAGCTTTTGTATGCCAGGAACTAATATTTGTAGGTAATTGCTTAAGAGACGTGCTGAGTTTGTGAGCTGAAGCTGGATCATGTGAAGAGAAATTTGAATCCTTAGCTTTTACTTTGCTTTGCTGTGTAGCAATAAGCAATTAAATGTTGCCCAGTCAAACTTTTTGGTCCAAATTTTCAGATTTTGGTAGATGTCTTTTCCTGTGAGTCTGAGTTCATGCTTACTGAGGTGTCCTACTATAATTAAGTAGAGTTTCGAATTATTTGATTCAGCAACCTTGTATTAATTATGTTTTTCCAAGAGCAAGGGAACCTATACTCAGCATTCTGTAAAAGTACAGTGTTGTCTTCATGTCTTACCGTGCAGCATCCCAAATGGCATCTTCATTGGTACTTACCTGGGGTTTTTTTATATCGTTTTTGTTTTCCCCTCCCCGGTATGCCAGTGGCCAGGATATGGTGAGCATACTTCAGTTAGTTCAGAACCTAATGCATGGAGAGGAGGAAGAGGAAACTTCACAGGCCTACCGGTAAAGCCAATATGATTTATTGTATGTCAAAGATACCTGATTTTGTTATATTCTGATATAAAACACGTATACACGTGTTAAAAGTGTTTTAACGCGTAACGAACTGTACAACCATGTAACTTTTTAAAGGCAACTTACATTATATAGTGAACCAGAATAATGCGTTAGGCTTGACTTTCTTAAATTTATAAAGCTTTTATCACTAATTACTAAATTAAATTGTACAAGGGAATTGTTTCTGATGTGACGGCTCATTTTGGTTTCCACTTTCTGAAAGTTGTTTTAAGTCTGAAAGTCTTACAAAACTTTGAATACCAGTAAATTTTTTACCATCTCTCCCTGTAGATCTTAAAGAAAAAAGGAAAGAAAAAAGGGAAATAAAATTGGTTTCGGTTTTTCTGTAAAATAGAAATAATCCGAACTAATGTGCAGAAGATTATTGAAAACTTAACATTTGAAAAACAGTCTGGAGATTAAAAAAAACAAAACCAAACAAAAACCCCAACAAACAAAAAAACCTCAACAAACTAATAAAAGCTATGCCTCCAAAAATAATGAGTCTCCTGAGTTTTCTCTGCATGAGGAGAGAAAGATATGTGTACAATGTGCTTTAAAGTCCCAGGACAGATAAGGTGCTTAGTTCCAACTCATGCTAGCTGATTGGCTAAAAAAGAAGCTGAGGTGTTACTGTAAGCAGCTAGGTCGAGTGAAGCGCAAGTGCTTTTGTTTACACTGGCATTTTAGAATGTGACTGTACTTCTCTCTGTAAATATTTAAAATTGCATGTCAACAAGTTCTGCCAGTGTACAGTAAAAACATGCAAACCTGTAATGTTTGTGACTAGTATTGAGTTGGCAGTTACTCTGTTCTGGCTTGCAGACTTCAAAACGTTGGTGAACAGGGTCACATGGCTCTACTGGGACATAGTCTGGCTGCTTATATATCAGTGCTGGACAGGGAAAGACTGAGAAAACTTACTACAAGGATCCTTTCTGATACTACTCTCTGGCTCTGCAGGCTTTTCAGGTGAGTCATTGTGAATAACTTATGTATGACTAGGTAGTGGTGATCATTTCAAAGTACGTGTGTCTGGGCTGAGGATGTTAACAGAAGAAACCACTGTGCCACAAACTTGAAAACATTGTTTGAAAGGTCTGAAACACATCATATAATTTAAAAAAAAAAAGAGAGACTTCTTGTTGAATGGCAGGAACTTATTAGTACATAAAAATCTTTTTATAAGGGCTATATGATAGAGCTAAGGGCCAAAGTACAGTTGCAGTCATATAGTTGGTCAAACAATTAACTAAATTCTTATTTCTTGAGGCATATGCTATGTTGGAGTTCTTCATATTTTTGAAAGATGTTTTTAGTTAACTTCTCCTTTGATTTTCCTGAATCTAGTTGATTTTTCAAGGTGTGGTAGGTGACACTGCTGAAATTTACAGTGCAATGAAATCTTCCATAAATGCCTGTTTCATCAGATAGCATAGATATCTTAAACTGTTCCACGAGACAAGAAGAGTGGAAATTAGCTGGGTGGGGGGGGTGTTGGAATGGGGTGGGATTCACTGATTAGAAACACCATTTTTTCTTTCTGAAGAAAAAAAACCCAACCACTTTCTCCCTGTCATGATACTGTATCTTTCAGAAAATCTTGCCAGTGCTACTGAGAAGATTTATTTTATTTCTTTTTTAGCGCAGTGGAAGATGAAACAGTGAAAATATAACTGAAGTTAACCTAAATTTAGTTGTTAGAATTACAAAGAATTTTTCTTAAATTGATTGCCTCACCTCTATCAGAATTATTTTAGAAATTCAATTATCTTTATCTGTCTTTGACTTAAAGATGTTGAAACCTTGCGCAATGGTGAAATTTGAGAAGTTGCAGGTAGTCTAGGTATTTTGGCCTATGTATGTGTATATCTAGACAGTGTGTCAGTGATGTTTGTAAGTTTCTGCCCATACACCTTGTTTCATAGAATCATAGAATCATAGAATGGTAGGGGTTGGAAGGGACCTCTAGAGATCATCTAGTCCAACCCCCCTGCTAAAGCAGGTTAGCCTAGAGCAGGTTGCACAGGAATGCATCCAGGCGGGTTTTGAATATCTCCAGAGAAGGAGACTCCACAACCTGAGACTCCACATCTGTCTCATTCCAATTTTAATAACTTGCTTTAAAGATTGTCAGGTTGCATTATCTCTAAAATTATCAATCCAGGATTTACATATGTATTAAACCCAGATTAAGCCTTTTGGTGTGTTTCTTCCTCTGCTTTTAGTAAGCAGGGTTTTGGACTCCATGAATGAAATCTTTAGGAACCCAGATGTTTTTTCTTACTTTGTCTCAGAGTCTAAATGAAAATACATACTAGGCTTCCCTCATTGTTAATATCGGCCTGTGTCATCAAAGTTTCCTTCTATTCTATGTTACTTTACCCTGGGAAAATAGAAGAGTTTTTTTGTCTATCTTTTTTTGTCCTCTTGTGAGCTCCTTTGCTGGTCACAAGAGGACACACTATTTTAATCACTAAACTGGCTATTGGTTTTGTTGGTCATATTTACTTGGCTTTTCTTGCAGGTATGAAAATGGATCAGCATATTATCATGAAGATGATCGTGAAGGTCTCCTAAAAATCTGTCGTCTTGTTATTCACACACGCTATGAAGATTATATAGTAGAAGGATTTAACGTGCTATATGCTAAGCAGCCTGTCATATACATTAGTTCTGCAGCTAGAACAGGCTTGGGCCAAGCTCTCTGCAATCAGGTAAAGTGAATCAGTTAGGGCTTTAGCTGCAAGTAGAAGCTACCTGGTTTCATATTGCCTACTTAAAATCCAAATTTCAAAAATATGTTCAGGCTTTTCCAGCAAGAGACTGGTACTTGCACTATAGTCTGGAACATTCCTGGCAACAGTCCTGTAAATTGTTTGGGGCTAGTCAGTTTTCCGTTAGATCCATGTGTCTGCCTGGAACTTCCACTGTTAAAAGTGAATCTTCCAGATTTTTCCCAATACTACTATGTTAACTGAATACATGTATCCCTAAGCAAGCTGAGTGGGCTCTCTCTGCAGCTCTCCTGTTCCTTCCACACGTTGACTTGATCAGCGTTCCTCAGGAGCAGGTTCCCTTCATCCTCGCCTCTTCTTTGCCCTTCTATGGACATAGATTTTTATAGCTTATAAATTTATCATTTCGGTGTCTACTTGTTGAAACACAGTATGAAAAGGGGTGTTTTGAAGAATGAGGACGGAGCTTTGGCCTCAAAAAAGTTGATTTTCTGAAAAGCTTAACTTTGGTGATTTTGAAAACTTAACTTATTTTTCCTAATGGTAGAAATAATAGCAATGTGACTAAACAGCAACACAAGAGGGGATGAGAGGGAAAGGGATTCTGAGGTAAAACCATACTTTGATGCCAGCCATATATCTGCAAGCTAGTAATACAAAAACGTTATACAGTGTGTTGGTGTTGCTTTATTAATTGTGATTTCCAACATAATTATAAAACATAGGCAAAGGAAGCAAAGTCCATACTGGGGGTGACCTCTGTAACTGTAGCGGACCGTGAGTTTAAATTAAAACCATTTGTCTGGAAAAAATTACTTTCAGGATGCATTTACAGTTTTTGTGTTTTGCAGCAACAATACAGTGGGAGGAAGAGAAATTTTCTGAGTACTTCCAGTGAAAGAATCCTACGTGCTAACTTTTTCTTAAGCAACTGATTGTTTCTAGATTGTGTTGCACTTTACATAAACTATTGGTCAGGGTGAAAAAGACCCAAGCCCAAACACACTGAATTTCCAAACACTGAGTTATTGCAAATATTGTTATTATTGCCAAAATGACTTGACCTAGGTGGTAAACGTTTGGTGAAATGGATTAGTGGCTTTGTAAGCCAAGTGTTGCATGTAGTTACTGACTGAAACTTGTTGTTACAAGAAACACTGGTAAGAATTAGTGTTTTGGGAGCCTTTTGCTTCTGGGTACAGAATAGATACTGCTAACAACAGTGGTGCCTTATCTTTCGTTTATAAGGTAACCTGTCCACCTTAGGAGATCACTGAACTTCAAAGTGAAAGCATTTTATCTTAGTTTTTGAGAAGGAGTGTATGCTGTAGAGTAGACAATTGAAACTGAGCAACCAGAAATTAATCCAGTTTCTGTTAAATGAAAGGATAAAATCAAACTAGTCTGTAACTGTAGTTCTTTTACTTTGCTGAACCTTCTGTTTAGTGATATGTATGATCAACTAGATTTCATCAGTCTAGTGATCTTCCAAGTTAAAGATCAAAATGTAAGAGACCTTGATTCCCTGGCTCCCCTCATGTTAATGATGCAAAAGTTATCTGGAATTTGCTCCATAGCAAAGGAAGAACTTCAGACTTATCGGCATGAATAGTCAGCTGAGCTGTGTGATCAAAGTGGGCAAATTGCTCTCCACTCAGTAGTAAAGTGACTGTGAACCTCCAGTGGAACATGGCTCATGCACAAAGCACATATCTGCTCATAGGATGTATTAATTGCAAGGGTGGCCATGAAACGGAGGATTGAGTTTAGGCTGTTGTACAGGGCAGGGGTGTCTCATTAGAAAAACTGAATGCAGTTGACATGCTAACCAAAAGTTGACTGTTGTTTGTTTCTGATTTCTCCTGTGCTTTCTTCTCTCTGCTGTTAATTTGGTTATAAGTTTTAGCAGGAAACTTACTCTATGATGTAATATCCAGCTTTTTATTGTCATGTTTACTATTTTTTATGTCACTGTATATTTCTGTGAACACTTGAAATGTGTGTGTCTCGCTTGTTGAAATTCCATTATTTTTATTGCAGCTAGGCTTACCCCTTTCTTGCATGTGCTGTGTGCCTTGTAACACTATGTTTGGATCTCAGCATCAAATGGTGAGTTTGTCTTGCTTAAGAGCGCTTTTTTCTTTTTTTTGAAAACACATTAAATGAATGTCAATTATGTTGTTAGGAAAAGCTTATTAATGTACTTAATTTTTCAACCTCTAAGCCTTCTGTGTTATAGCTATATGAAATCTGCTAAAAAGCCAACAGCTTGTATCTTGGTATTGTCATTTGCAGGATATTTTTAATAGCATATAGAAATGTGCTTTTTAGTCCAAGATTTCTAGAATACATGTTGTTGGAGGTGCATTTACAAACCACGTGATGTGTTTGTGTTGTCTTTTTCACAAATGCATTATCTGACCTTCGGGTTATTTTACCTTTGAGAAGAAGAAACTGCAAGCCACGAAGACAGACATTAAGAATGTCTTCCAGAACTTCAGAATGCTGTCCATTTTCACTCTAAATGCATTTTTCCTGTTCAGCAGAAACAATTCTGTATTGTTTGGCAAACATATTTATAAATACATATCTTTTTATTGATAACAGGATGTTGCTTTGTTGGACAGAGTGATTAAAGATGATGTGGAGTCTGGAAAACTGCCTTTGTTGCTTGTGGCTAATGCTGGTAAGTGCTGTGGACAAACAATAATAGAAAAAGCACACTATTTCATGAATATATACATAAAATCCCCCCCCAAAAAATTTTCTTAAACAGCTTAGTGGTTGCATGTCAGGAAATACCTGGAAATATCTTAATGATCACACAATAACTATCTGTCTAGGGGGGTTTTATTTAACTGTTTTAAAGTTGGATTGTGCTGCTATAGTTCTGCTTATGTCAGTTGATGTATTCGTATGACTCGAACTTATTTTAGCAAGTGCACATCTCCGTGAAAATTAGTTTCACATTAACACTTCAGAATTTTTTGATGGATGTGCCATCAACTTTAGCTTTAAAAATTATATCTTTCCTTTGGTTAATTAAACAGAACTGTTCTGGAACAAAATTTGTTTTGAGTACGAATGAAGGAGGCGACTTACTTGCTTTGGACTTGGAAAAATATCTGAGATGTTAATCTTGGTTTAGTTTCCTTTAGTTGAGGTCATACTTTGAACATATTGAAGATGTCTGTATTTCTTATCTGAGGCTGCTGAGTCTTTTAGTGCCTAGGACATCTAATTTTCTAAGTGTTTTTAACATATATTGACAAGCAAAACAAGTATCTTTATTTTTTTGTCTAGAATTCCAATTGCTTGTAAGTCACGATGAACTAGATATTAATACTGTGTAGTAGTTCACTTTTTATACTCTTTTTAAACATCCTCTTTCCTGCTCTTGTACGACTTTTTTGACAACAGTACAAGAGGTCCTTTTGTAGAGTCCTAGTTTGCATGCTTATCCTTTGTCACTCCCTTTTTTTATCTTTTCAACAAAGGGACACCAGGTGCTGGGCACACAGATAAACTTGGCCGACTGAAGGAACTTTGTGAGCAGTATAATATGTGGCTCCATGTAGAAGGGTATGAAACTTGAAATTTATTTCTGTATAACTATATTCATTAAAAAGTCTGACTAATGGACAGCACATAATTTTATAGCTAACCAGCTAATAGAGGGCCATAGGACCATCTTTATTTTTGTCACAGTAAACATTTTATGTAGTTATATTTTTGTCACTGTACGAGATACAGATTGTTTTACATACACATAATTAATACATAATTAATTTGAATTATTATTTAAGCATAGGGTAGTGGTTACTTTTAACTCAGATGGTAATGTTGTCTGCCCTTGCTTTTGAGAGCTTGGAGTATGAATAAAAATGGACAAGTCAGGGGAGACGTTATACAGTGCTTATTGAGAATAAAAGGAGAGTGAAATGAGTGTGGAAGAAATGACACTTAATGAACGTTGTCAAGAAGGTGGCTGCAAGTGCAGTGTGCAACATAACTGGGGGGAGGATTAAACCACGAGTAAAAGAAATTCCAGGAACATAGACAATGTTCATGAAGACTCCAGTGCTCTAAGATTTTTTTTTTTTTTTGAGCCTGGACTAGAGACTCTGTTTCTCCTGATATTTCATTGTATACTGTTATATTTGCTTGCTATTTATTTCTGATGCTAAATTGATGCTGAATTATCGGTAGGACTGCAGGGAATGATTTCCCCAAAGGCTGGACTGAAACGTTTTTAGTGAAATACATTTTTACTTTTGGGTGTTCAATCTTGGAATACGAAGTAGCAACATCTGCTACTTTGTTAATGAAAAATATATGAACAAAAATTACCTCCGTTTACACTCAACATGAAATATTTAAACTGAAGATTAAAATGCTCTCTCAAGACTTATTAAATATGTGCTAAAACCACTTTATTTTTCTAGTGTGAATTTGGCAACTTTGGCTTTGGGTTATGTCTCCTCTTCTGTACTGGTATGTTTTACTATATCTAGAAACTTAATAATGTACTCTAGATTTTAAGGTCATGATCTAATCAAAATATATATGGCTTATATTCTGCTTATTGTAATAAACTTCAGGCTGCTACGAAATGTGACAGCATGACTCTTACTCTGGGTTCCTGGCTGGGTCTCCCAGCTGTACCTGCAGTGACACTCTACAGACATGAGGATCCATCTTTGGTATGTTTAACATCTCAGTCATCATTCTCAAGATCTAGAGACTTTAATTTTGATCATGGTGTAGTGTCTTGTTCTTCGTAAGCATCTAAATTATGATTTGTAAAAACTCCCCTATTTGAACTGTGACACATCCCATAAGCTGCCAAAAATGGAGTAACTAAAGAGAGGTTAACAGTGGTTTGTTGTTTGTTTGTTTTCCTCTTTAGTCCTTAGCAGCTGGGCTGACATCGAGTCAGCCTGTAGAGAAGCTCCGTGCCCTGCCACTGTGGCTCTCCTTGCAGTACCTGGGCCATGATGGGATTGTGGAGAGGATAAAGCATGCCTCACAACTAGTAAGAAACAGCTTGTTGGCACATTGTTTATGGATAGTTTGCTGCTTGGAGTATGGGTTGGAGACTGTTCTTAAGTATCTGCACTGTCCGATTTAACAGTTTGAGTCTCCAAGCAGAAACAAAGTTCAGACAGCAACAATAGCAGAAGCGATATCTGGATGTCTATCACAGAACACCATTATACTTCAGAATGTTTTTATAACAGCTGTTAACACATTGTTTTGTTTATTGTGATGCATTCTAGAAGAATCAACTACAATTACTGTAGTTGTTGACAGTATAGCATATTGTTTCATATTGTGTTACAAACAAATTACGAAAGCAGAGTAAAGTATTTGGAGAAGGGATATGCTTTTACTACTAGATAGTCTATTTCAGTTTTTTGGGGGAAATACTGAATCTTTGTTTTTTCTAAACAGTAAAATAACATGATCACTTCCTTTTTTTGTCACTTCTCTATTTTAACTATTTTGCGAGAAAGCCGTTCATAGGAAGACTTTCTTATTTTCCTACTGTACTTGGCATCATATTGATTAAAGTAATAGTAAGTTATGAGTGCCTACAGAAAGGGACTTCAAAACATTTCTTCAGATGAAGTGATGTCATGGCAAGTGCACTATTCTTGAAGTTGAGTCCTTACCCTAGTAAAAATTAAGGTCCAATATAATGTGTTAGTTAAAAAATGCACTGTTTACATGCAAAACATTTTTCCTTAAAGGTACCAAAGGTACTTTTCTTTGAAGGTACTCTTACTAAAAATTCAGAGAAGAGTGAAATGGAAATGGGAAGTTTCTGTAATGGTTAGTGAAGAAGCTATTGGCATAGAAGACCTAAAAAGAGTAACAAAGTATCATTAGTCATAACGATTTTGTGGCATGTAGGATTGATCTTAGCTTTTATAATGGTCTATTAATAGTCTTAAACCACAATGTTAGAATGTCTTTTCGAATGAAAGTAATTTAGAAAACCATCATAACCAGTTGCTATGGTAGCTTTGAGAAAATTAACTGTTCTGTTACACACTGTGCTTCAGTTAGTCAACGGAGTTATAATATCTCTGGAACTTTGTCAACAAATGCACCAAGACTTTATTTTAATGAAAATCAGTTTGTAGTCAGTGTTTTACTAAAACCAGAAAATATTTTTCCATTACATTCTGAATTTACAAGTAAAAACTGGATGAATCTCTGACATGTGGTAGGGGTTTGTACAGAAATAGAAATTATGGTAGTGACTATTTAATGTTTTTCATAATAGTTTTCAACTTCTAAAACTGTGTGTTTGTCTCTTCCTTTTGTTTCCTTTCTGCTGTGGTCTTTTAGAGTCAAAGGTTGCTGGAAAACTTGAAAAACCTGGATTTCATTAAAACTTCGGTACCATCTGCATTTAATATTTTGGTTGTATAGCTTAGTCTTTGCTTGTTAAATGATAAGGATAAATTTGATTTTTAAAAAATTGCTTATAAATACTACTGAAATCATAGCCATTCTTTTGAAGATACTTGGGATCTACCTAATTAAGTTCTATTGTTCAGTGAAATTGTATGGCTTGGTTGTGTTTGACCTCTGGATTGTATTTGTTCCATTGTTGTGTACTCATGCACTCAGTGAAGCTGACAGAACAACATCCAGAAACTGTTTCCAGAGGTTGATTTAATTCCATTTAAAACATGGATATCCTCCGTAATACATTTGTGAAACCAGTTGTCATAAGCCTCTCAAATACATCCTGGCTGCATCTTACCCTGCTCTTGAGATGATACTGTGAACCCTGTGAAATTGTACGTAAAAATTGTCCCAGCTGAGGTTTTTACACCAGAAATAGTTTTAGAAATTACATCTAGTGTATTCATTCCAAATTCACTTTCTGTGAGATGTCCTGTTCAACAGGGTTTGTTGAAATTAATTGACACTCGATGTATAGAAAATATATCCAACTTAGTTTTCTGGATAATTCATGGATCATTCTGAGTGACTAACTGTTTTTGTAAAAATAATTTTTCCAGGAGTATTAGTGGCCTTTGGAGTACAGGTTACTGTAGCACTTCCCCCTTCTACTTAAATAAATCTTGCATTTTTAAGATTGTGAAATGTAGCCTCAGATTCCCTCCGGTAGTTGCCCAGTCCATTTCCCTATCCCCAAAGCAGGATCAGTTACAATCTTGTTATTCCTGCTGGAACTTTCTTGATGTTCTCCAATGATTCTGGGGTGATTTGCAAGATACTTTTTTTTTAATACCTGAAAATACTTCAAGCTAAATAAACTATTTAGTACAGTATATTTGCTAATGAACACACTTAGGTTTCTTGCTTTACAGTGCCCAAATTTTAACTATGCGTACCTTAAAGCAATACAACTCCGCTTTAACTGAATAATGATTTAATTTCCTGTGTTTACAGATACTTTTGCTCACTCTCCTAGAGTTAACTTCTAATATTGAGATAGTCTGAACATTGTTACTGCTGTCAAAATGAAATTATCTGCTTTGCTCAACAATCTAAGGAATTACATATGGTGTTAAATCTTTAAAAACTATGTGAAAATAAATCGTAACTTTTTTTTTCCCTAAGGTTGAAGATGAACTGAGTTCACCAGTGGTGGTTTTCAAGTTCTTCTGGGAATATTCAGATAGAGGTATGTGGTTTATTTAAAAACAAAACCAAAACCCCTCTTTATGGTTTTGTAAACTACTAATTTGTAAAACAAATTTGATGAGGTAAATGTTGTGTAGTGCACTTCTCTTGTGTAACATGCTTTTAAAAAGTTTGAGAGTGCTGGTCATTATCTAGTGGTAGAATCCTTACATGTGATAGCTGCTTTTTTTAGACAGACTGCAGTGTTTTAAATTTTCATAACGAGTCATTTTCTGCCTTCTTGAGTGAGGAGACATTTGCATATGATTTTGATCTTGAGAGCAGATGATGGAAGTTTCTCATTAGCTGCAAGCTGTGTTTGAGTGTACTGATGAGGGAAGATGTTCCTCTGTTTCGTTCAGGCTTTCTGTTGCTTTTAAATTTTTAGTGGCTAGTTGCAAGAACTATGTTTCTCTGTTTTACTGATTACTCTTGCTGTTGCAATAGTTTTTAAAATAGCAGAACACATTAGGAACAGCTCTGTAAATACTGTTGTGGGTATACAGTAGCCACACCACATGTAGCTCTGAGCAGAACATCCTGAGTTGGGCATGCTCTCCAAGAAAGGATTTTTGTCCTCTCAGTTACAACAGAGGATGTTGTTGCGCTGTTTGTGTGGGCACACTCTGAGGGTGGGAAATGTCCAGCTGAGATGAGGCAAAAGACTGCCAGAAAACTTTGTACTTTTGTTATGAGTGTTTATTTTAATTGTCTGTGGATTGTGTTGAGCATCCGGGAGGGTTGTTTTTGGTTTTAATCTAATTATTGGTTGCACTTAGAAAGTAAACCTATTCATCCTGGTCCGGTGACTTGATTGACTGCTTTGTACATTGATGCATTTATCTGAAAAGCTTTACTAGGGAGAAATCACCCACCTGAATTATAAGAACGTAAAATGTTGGGCCATTTCTGCGTGTTTTATGTGTATAATGGACTTTTAAATCACATAAAAATAATAGCAAGGGTTGAAAGCAGAAAGTAATCGTTAAAACTTAATTTACAAGATAGCTGAAAGCATCAAATTAGGTATTGCAGACTCCTGTGACAGGATTTTGTTTTGTGAAAATATTGGGTTTTATTTCCAATGCGGCATTTGAATCTCAAAACTGAGGGAAGTATTTTATTGGTTGTTTTTAAAACTAGTATATTCAGCCCTCTGTTTTACTTCTAGCATTTTTCATGTTCAACACACCTTTAAAAAAAAAGTCTGTAGTCTGCTCAAGGTCCAGGACATAGTGTAGATGTGTTACATTACCTAGGAAATGTAATTGTCTTTTATCTAAATTTTAGGTTGCCTTTTGTTTAATAAAGTAAATAAAAATCCACTTCTGTGATTCTTGTATCTTTGGATTCAGATCAAACCTCACATGCTGCACAGGCCTCATCTATTCAGCACCCCATAATAAGCAACGAAAGACACGTTTATGACACTTTCAATCAATGGGTAAGAATGGATGCTTTTTTTTCTCTTTGGGGAAAAAAAGAAGTGACAGCGGAATGCTTCCAGGGGTTCATCAGTAACTATAAATCTATTGGTAGACTAGTTTGATAGTTATTCTTCATCTGATAACTTTTGAAGATCTAGAGGGCATTTTGGATTAAAAAGATGAATTTGCTCTGAAGCAAAGTTGCTTTCACATTTCTGATTATTTTACATGTAATTACGACTGAAATTATGACTGCATCTTAAGCCTTTGGTAGTGGATTTTTTTGCCTTGGTCTTGTGGGAATCTGTGAAAACTTTAGAACTCTTTAGTCGGCTAGATCCTTCATTGGCAATGTCTGTGTGTCCCTGAATAGGCAGTCTTTTTTTTCCAGATCTTAACAGAATTAATTCTAGAAACCTGTTCTTTCAGAGAGCTGAGCATGCAATTATTTTGGATCAATTGCATAGTAATCATGGCATAGTTAATGACAATGACAATGCAGAAACTTCTGACTTGTAACACTTGTAGCTTATCCTGAATTTTCATGATTTTAAGTATATGTCCAACTTTGTCATATCACCAGCAAGCTAAAGTATTTTGTTACAAGAAGTGATTGTGAGAAATACAGAAAACTGTGTTTAGCGTGTGGTTCTCCTTAACTGTGGGAAGAATCTAGCCTGTATCAGCGACTGCAGGAGGTCACGCTCTGTACTTTCCTTTAACTGTGTCTTATCCCTTCAGCTAGGAGAGCAGCTGGCACAGCTGGTTCCTGCCAGTGGAGTTGATGTGGTAGAACTGGAAGACGAAGGCACATGTGTGCGTTTTAGCCCACTAATGACTTCTGCAGGTAACACTCACTTAATTCAGCCACTCATTGAAACTGGGATTTGCTGTAGAACTGTAGAAGAGTCTCCTGGTGTAAAAGCAGATATCATCAAGAAACTCTTTAGTATGTTCTCCTATGGTGAGGGTTTTTTATTACACAAAACAAACCAAAACTATCTCAGCTTTACTATTCTGTTGTGCTTTGGCAATGGGTGTGTTAGAGGTAGCTCAGCTGTTGGGTGTGACCTAGTCTCACTACCTCTGCAGAGAAAGACTGATTATTTTTAGAATTCATTAGGAAAAGCAAAGGAGAAGCTCTTTGTTTCTGATAATTATAAAAGAAATATGAAGGATAAATCATCCCTACCTTTGCTTCTCTCAGCTGCTTAGCACAAGAAGAAGATGCTTGACCTTTCTGCACAGGTGTTTCAACATTGAAATGGTGCTTGTGTTCAAAATATAGCTCTCAACTAGAAGAATTATTTACTAAGCCTCTATGGTTTTCTATAATTATTGATGTAGGGGGGAAGAAAACTTAAAATCTATGTTTTGGAAAGTGTCTTAAATTTCGTATTTAAGCCAGCAGCATATACATACCTTTTTTTTTTTAGACTCAGCAGGTGCACAGAGTAACTTGCAGGGGGTCAGGGTGATGCATGGTATCTCCTTTTAGCTGCATGGGGTGAGTAGCTTAGGCTATCAAAACACCTGATGCTGAGGTGAGAGAATCCTGGTGCTCACAGAAAAGTAGATTTTAGAATAAAATGACTCGGTGATGCTGTGATTTTTTTTTTTTTTAAAACAGCATGGAAGCTAATTCATTATCTGTTTGGCTATGGGAAAAGGAATTTTTCTGATGCTAGCTACTGATGTAATAAAAAAGGGTATTGTCCTTATTAGTTTGTAACATCAGAAAATCCTTTTTATTAGCTTACTTTTAATGAAATGTTTAGCTCTCTCCATTTTGATGTGTAGATAACTGAAGAAAAAACACTGTGATAATAGATTGAGATTTCTCAATACTATCTGTAAATTTAATTTATGGTTGACTTAGAGTGGCTTCTTGATTACTTACTTAATTCGGACATCTCTCTGTGTGTCCATTCACTTCTGTCACATACTAACACATCAGCTGTTTAGTTTTAGGAACGGAAGTACAAGATGTGGATCAGTTAGTAGACTGCTTAAAAATGAAGATACCAGTATTGACAAGTACACTGCAACTGAGAGAGGAATTTGAGCAAGAAGTGAGAAGAACAGTAGGCCTGTTGTACGTTGAAGATCTGGTCTGGCCAGGATTAGGTGTTGTAAGGTAAATTTTTCATTATTTTCTTCGCTCTGTATTTAGATAGAACATGCATTAACAGAAAGGAATACGTAATCTCTTTAGTGGTGATTTGTATGTATTATTTGCTGATTAGTGCCTGGCTTTGCACCCGGTTGAAACTTTTGAATACTTCTTAAAAAATTACTTCTTAAAAAATTTTTTAAGAAAAGCTGAAGAGCTGTTTTAGCAAAATTAGGGCAACAGTTCTAATACTGGAGGCAGTGTGTGGATCTCTTAGATGGGTATGTAATATGCATCCTACTGTATAACCTAGATTTTTATCTGTAATGGGATTCACTAATATACTGAATAAAACCCTTCAAGTGTGTGTTCTGATCCTCTGATACTGTCTGCTGGGAAAGACTGTATAGTCAAAACAGCTGAATCAGTATAGGACCTAGCAGTCTGTTGTGTTCAGTTAAGCTTGCAGCAGCAACCTCCCCTCACCCCAAAATCTCCTGATGACAAATCCCAATAAACTTGTTGATGTAATGTTTTGAGGTTTTTGGTTCGTAAATACAGAAATTTGTAGAAACATGCTGAATGTCTATATATTTATGTATGTACTGTAAAGTGAAGTTACTATCTTCTGGCTTGGTTTGAAGATACAGCTATCACAGTGATGGGAAGAATTATGACAAACAAGAAAAAGAACTAGAAAAAATCAATACAGAACTTCTGAAAAAATTAAATGAACTGGAATCGGATCTCACTTTTTCTTCAGGTAACTGCACTACTTAAAAAACTTCTGTTCCAGCTAACAGTCATTTTGCCAGCTGCATTACAATGGTTCAATAGGTCATTATAATGCAGAATTACACTGCTTCGTATACGGCTCTTGTAGAAACATTATCTGTAACTTTTTTTCCTCCTCGCGCCTATTTCAGTTGGTAAATGTTCAGCAGGGTGAGCAAGGTGCACGGTTCTCAGAAATACTTGTGAAAACTGACTTAAGAGCAACAAGACCAAAAAGGGTTTCCTTGTCCGAAAGAACAAAAGCTGCAGTGTTCCTCCTCGTGAACTGAGCCTGCTCAATTAGTACCCTAACTAGTGAAAAGCAGGTCTCATTCAAAACCCACTGACCAGTTCACTGCTTTCTGTGGGTAGATTAAAAGCTTCAGATGACTTTCATGACAAACAGCAGTACTTTCACGTTTACGTAATGCCACACTACAGCTGAAATAATATTAATTTGCTTACTGAGAACTCTGATCTTTTTCTAGTCAGCTTTCAAAAATGAAGTGACCTAGAATTGTGGAACCAAGTAATCTGTAAATGGCAGAAAGTAAGGAGTCTGAAGTGTATTCAAAAGGGATGCTTATTATACAACTCCTTGGCTGTATAAAATATCCACTGTTTTTCTTGTTCAGATGTTGTTTTCTCTTCTCTTTTTGAAAACGAACAGAGCTGAGCCTTTTCAGTCTGCATAACTTATACCTGTGCGGATACTGCCCTTAATTACTGAAGTGTGTGTGTATTAGGATTTCCAGATTCGTGAGCATGAGTGGTGCACCTGTTGTGAAGTGCATTTTTGTACATCACACAGACTTGATTCTCCCTGTGCTCACAGGTCCAGAATTTGGAGGGCAGAAGAACTGTGTTTATATTGGCATGGTAACTGAGGATCTGGACGTGTCAGAATTAGTTGAAACTATTGCAGCAACAGGCAGAGAAATTGAAGAAAATTCGAGAGTATGTATTAATAAATCACAGACCATTTCAGCACCTTTTTTTTTCCCCTTTCATAGTGGCTTCAGGACATGGTTTTGTTCTTTGTAAAAGTAAAAATTGTACTTGCCTGCAACAAACTGTCTTAATTACTGTGGAAGTAATAATCTGTGTCCACACAAGGGGTACTTTTGTTACAGGATTATGATATTCTGAGGATTTCTTGATTTCTGTTCATGGTCCTATGTTTAGTACTTCTAATTAAAAACTTTAGTATTACTGAAATAAGCTCATTTTATCACTAAAATTTAAGCTGTCAAAAAAAGAAAAGGGAAAGTGGGGGCTGATTGTGAGCTGCTGTTTCTCATCACTGCTAGATGTGGTGGGATTCAGATTGTTTATATACCAGCTTTAAGACTGTGCCCTAAAATGTGTGAAAATTTTTAAATTGGTGGCTTAAAAAGAGAAATTACCTATTGAAGTAATTACCTATTGAAGTAATAAAGCTGATGATGCTTTTGTAAAAGCATTTACCTGATCAGAGTTCTCCAGATGTTCTCTAAAGTAGAATTCCTAAATGACCTGCATCACCAATGAATGTCTGTCCTTTCATTCCTCTAGTGCTGGACATTTAATTTCCTCACACAAAAAATAAACAGAACTTCAGAAATTATTTCCCTGTTTCCGCCCCTGGGAATATGTTGATTTTGGCAATGAAACTTTCTAGCAGTGTTTTCTGGAGATTTTCTGCCCACTCTTGACTCCTATGCTGTTTTGAGGGTGAGATGAAAGATGGTTTGCCTGTAGGGTACCTCCCGGTTTTTAACTGTCCTAGTTGAGAGATTAGGAACTGAGTGTTGGAGTATCAGCCACGGATCCTGAAGCTTCTAGGAAGGAACAAAGAGTAGGGGAGGACTCGGAAAGGTGCAGTCCTTGGAACCAGCTACAACAATTATGTGGTACTGAAAGGATCTTGCACCATTTGATCCACAACTGAGAAGCAGAACCAATCTGTGAGAATGACACTTGCATCATTTAGATAAGTGATGTTTGGTACACGAGGGAAGCTTTTAGAAAAAAAAACTGGTCCAGCTTCAGCAAGCCCTTAGGATGTACGGATAAGTACACTAGAAGGCAGAACTAAAATTTAAGGCAAACGTCTCGACTGGACCAGAAAACACAGTGCTTCTCCCTTGTCCTCTAAAAGCAATCCCATTACTTTCCCTCCTGTAGTCAGTACATTGGGGTATTTAGCTTGCTGTAGTGCTCAGTTCCTGGCTTGCCTCTCCCACAGGGAAAAGGAGCAGCTTCTTCTTTTGCCTTTGATTCTGTTAACTGACAGTAACCTAAATTTTTGGCATTTTGGAGGAAGTGCCTGTCATCTAGGCCTTGTGCAATATTAAACCCCACGTTAAGGTATGGAAATTCGCATTTGTCTTTCACGTGACAAAATTGTGACTGTTTTTTCATCTCTTGGGTTTGTTCATTTATTGCGTTCACGGCTCTCCCAGTAAGCTGCTTGTCTTTTGCAGTGTAAAACATCACTGATGCTGGCATGGAACGCCACAGGGATCAGATTGGCAGCCGTGTATTAGATTTGAAAAGCAAAGCTGAATGTGTAGCTAGACTGGCACATACCTGGTTAGACTTACCGTGAGGCTGGTTTAAGTCCTGGGCACTTAGAGAAATCAAAAGTCACGCTATAAACCTAAAAATTCTTCCCAGTCAGATTCAGCATCTGATGAATGCTTTTGTGCTAAGCAGATCTTTGAAGAATTTGGGTCACAGGCTCATCTTTCAGTAAAAGGAAAAGAGGTACCATTCCTGTCTAAAATTACTTTCTGTCTTCTGGGTACATCTTACAGCCAGCCTGTGCATTCTCTCATTTACAGTCATAACGAAATAGTGATTGTCAAATATTGTCTTAATTTAGAAAAATATCTGACTACCTTGTTTACATCCTCAAAACTTGAACTAAAAAGATGATTTCAAGTTGAAATAATATATATAATAATACAATTTATGGGTTTTATTAGCTGTTGGAAAACATGACTGAAGTTGTTAGAAAAGGAATACAGGAAGCACAACTTCAGCTTCAGAAAGCAAACGAAGAACGACTTCTGGAAGAGGTAAGGCTACAAACATTAGTTATCTAGGTAACTTGAAATAACTTGTAACAACATAGGGAGCTGTTTCACCAGCCAGTGTTTGATTGTGTACTTCGCAGGGACTGCTACGACAAATACCTGTAGTAGGCTCTGTGCTGAACTGGTTTTCTCCATTCCAAGCCTCACCAAAGGGAAGAACATTTAATTTAACAGCAGGTAGGACTTGGTGCATCTGCAGCTGTGTTGTGCTGTCGTTCAAACTGTTTCCAATTTTATACTAAAATTGCAACACGCTTGCTTGTGCCGATTTGATTGAGTGACATAACCCACCCTCAGGATGGAGAACATGCTCTTCACTATTTCTGTAATGCCCAATAAGACAGTCTTCTAACCTCACTTGTACAGTTTACATTTTGTTCTTGCATGTTGAGTCACACTAAAAAAGCTATATTAGACATTGACATTTGTTAATAGAGGACTCATTTCTGTGACTCCTGGCTACATATGCTTTAGAAGTTTGACATTTATGCTGTGTTTATAAATACATATAAGCTAGCAGGGTAGCGCAGGTCTTAGAATGTTGCTTCCCCGTGTACGTGTATCCTCTTGAGTGTGCTTGCGAAGTGGCACTCGGACGTTCCGCTGTGCTACTGCAACTCGGTCTGAAATCCCGGGTTGACCTATCATCTGGCTGTTGCCACATTGATACAGTACTAGTTTGCATGCTAAATAGTGCAATGTCTGACAAGGACAGGCTAAAACTAGCTGAGGACTAGCGTAAACATGGCTTTCTGGGGGACAGTAATGAATGGAGTATTACAATGTGAAAGACGATTGTTTTACTCATATTTGTAATCCATGCCTGGTGATGTGAAAAGAAGGGTCCATAGCTTTCACATCGTTAAGACTGATCTAGTAACATAATACTTTCTGAAATTACAAATTTTCACTGTAAAAATTGCGGCAGAGTCTTAAGAATATTCTTGAAATCAGCAAAGTATCTGTCGGACCTACAACAACAGCCCAATAGTGTCTTTGTAAACAGCGAGGAAGGCTTTCTGCTGTATTTGGGATCTCCTCCTGATTCCTCACAAACCAACTGGAAGGTTCTTAGGGCAGAGAACAGCAAGGTTTCCTTGGGAATACTTACCTCTCCCATAGCTAGATACCCCTTCCAAGTGCACTGCTCAGTAGCTTGCTGCTGGGGGTATGTCAAGCACCCAGGGGAGAAGGAGAAAAGGACTACTGGGTGTGGCAGTGTTGTGAAGTGAGTGTGAGAGGAAACTTCATCTTTGTACATCTCGGCACTCGTGTCAGGTACTTGGAAATGGTTTACCATCAAGCAGCAGTTTCAACTCAGCCTAGCACGTGCAGTTTCAGAAATGTGCAGTAAAAATAAGATTGTTACATACCTTATAAATACAGATTTACAGAAAACTTGTCTAGTTTGTGCTATATTCAACTTGATACTTTTTTTTTACATGTAGGCTCTCTAGAATCCACAGAATCTACATACGTATCAAAGGCCCAAGGAACAGGCACTACACCACCACCAACTCCTGCTTCCAGCCTTGCAAAACAAAGACTTCCTGGTAAGTTTCTATGTCTTTGTTTTATTTCTAAAACTTGCTAAAACATCTGCCATCTAAGTTGCGTGACACAGGAAGACCCATGTGGTTTTCCATCTTTCATACTATCTGGAACTAGAGCTCGTCTTCTATCGCCTTAAGTCTGCCTTACAAAACCTTAGTTTCAACGAGCCACAGAACACCAGCCCCATCTGTCTTCTCCCCAAGCATTCTTCCTGGGACTACAGGAAGTTGTTATCCCATTCACTAACACCTGCCTACGGAGTCTGGAATATTATGAGGTTATTGAGTTTTAAGAATTAGCAGGTAAACAAGCCAAATGTTTTATTGGAAATACATGATCACACGTTATTTCTGCTTTCATTTGAGCAGCAGCATTTCTGTTGCTATGTACTGTTTTGTGGACAAAGTCATTCTCAGGCGAAGATCTGTTAAATCTATGGCACTTTCTGTGTATTAGTAATTAATGTTGATTTGACCAGCAGGAAACCCATAGTTTTAACTCGCCTTTTGAGTTTGTGGCTTCCAGGCTGCGATTTTTCGGTGCGAGTTTTTATCCTAGAACGACTTCCCTGTGCACGCAGACAGCTCGTTTTTCAGCTGAATTTGAAGAGTCTGTGTTTACACGGGATAAAGTGACAGGTCCTATTGCCTTGCACACCTGTCTGTAACTGCAAGCAAGTACACGTCTATTGTTAGGGTACAAGTCAGCACCTAAAAAAAATCTGTTTCTTTGCACTTGAAAAATTCATGTACTTTCTTGGAAACTTCACTTGTGCATGCCACATTTTGTATGTGCTGCCTTCATTGGTACTGTATCCTTCAAACGCTTCACAGGTCAGAAAA
Source organism: Steatornis caripensis (assembly GCA_013398225.1). Lineage (NCBI taxonomy): Eukaryota > Metazoa > Chordata > Aves > Caprimulgiformes > Steatornithidae > Steatornis > Steatornis caripensis. The sequence continues at coordinate 293,630 of VZSC01015873.1, forward strand.
TTTTTAAAAGATCCCTGAGAAACTCCGATGCGTTCAGCGAGACGAGCTCAGTCAGCCACTGTGATGACCTGGACAAGATGGATCAGAGACCCTCACCTCTATCCCCTGGCCAAGAGCAAGGACCTTTGGAGACAGAGAAAACAGAGGAGCAGAAGGAGGTGGCGCAGGCAACACAGACAGACACTGAGGACAGGCAGAGTGACAAATTGCCAAACGACCGCACAAAGGTAGAGGAGCAAGAAAGTCAAAGATAAAATCCAGACTGTGGATTTCAGACTTTGCAGAGGAAGCCCGTGCCCTGGGAGGCAGGGTATTAATGATGCATTTTAAATGTGAACAGTGCCACACACTAGTACAGTAATAACGACTGTAACTTATTAACTGGGATTTTGCACAAATATAAATTCCCCCCATGGGACAGAGAGAGGTTTGTCTTATTGTACACTTGTTACAGTTGCTTTAATCCTCTCCGTGTCAGTCTCACCACTGCTCATAAACACTTGTGAAAACAATTGGCAGTTATCCTTCCCGTAGGAATCTCAGCATGACCATGGTTGCTGACAAGGCAGTCAGCCACACACAAGATTAAGAATACAGTCCCACCCAAGAATGGCAAAATGATATTTTATGTTAATGCACTTAAAAAAATGATCAACTGCCAATTGTTCACCTTTTTAATATTTAAAATCCAGTTTAGCATCTCCTGCAGTCACACTAACTCTGCTTTGCTGCTTTCTTTACCTTGTGAAGGACATCACTGCCAACCAGGCGTGGTGTGGCGAGCACTGGGCCCGGGTGCGTGTGTATATAGGAGCCCCTGAACAGTACTTTATCAGCCATTTTTTCCCACTGTTGTATGACTTGCCCCGTTCAGCTGAGGCCCTGGGGACTAAGCTGGTGAGTTTAAAGCCTTTTAGAAAGCAATTGTGCCTCTGCATGCCTAAGTGGCTTCTTGCTTCTGCCCCGGGAAAGACTCACCAACACACCACTGTTTTCCTTTGCACGCCACTTAGAAACCAAATACTGCTGAACACATTTATGTAGTGTAACTGGAGTTCTTTCTGTTGTGTATTTTTAAAGATAGTTGTAGTAGAGCTTGAAAAACCAATACATTTGTGATGGTTTCAACACTTACTCTTTGAATAACAGTAACTTACCTATGGTAAGGAAGGTAGGAATTGTACAGACTCAGAGACATTCTGTAGGTTATTATTTACACTGCAGCACAACTTCATAGTGTCTAGGAGTACGTAATGCACAAGCAAAGCTTTGGATAAATCAAAAGCAGAGGTGTAGGTACCTCCCCCTCCCCCAATTATCTTAATCACTTTGCTGCTGCTTTTCAGAGCTTCTTGTGGAAAGGAGATCTTTGGAAAGGTGGCTTTCCCAAGGCATCTGATTTTGGGGCAAACCATCCCATCCCTATAGAACTGGATACAAGTGCTGTAGTTTGCTTTGTTGGGGTGTTCCCCCCACCCACCATATGAATTCACACCATAATGGCTGTAGCGGTAGCAGGACTGACTGATAATCTAAAAAATCTGGGGTGTTTGAATTGCACTGTCACTTGATTTGACTTTCAGCTTCTAGATCCTGGGGGGCTGGGGAGCCATGAACAAGGTTAATCTTGCTGTTGGGGTAATTTATGTAAATCAGAGTGCAATTTTTCTAAAGTGCAAAAAGCATTAAGTTAAGTTGACTAGTCTTCCTCATTGGTTTCTTTGGTGCAATGAAGTATGTTAATAAGAGTAATTTGTTGGGGATCAAGTTATCACCACAAGGATTAATTTTTAATGTTTTTATATTTGGACGTGTTAAACCAGTAGTTTTGTTGGAATGAGCTTCATTCTTCAGATACTATCTGAATGTTTCAATAAAGATTCTTCAAATTATTACTCTTGAATCAAGTTATTGTTGGAGGATGCTCCCCTATGTTTCCATAAGCCTGAAGTGTTTTTCTTCCTTTCACTTTGTGTGGAAAATTGTTTTCTAAAGTACACCCCTGTGCAACGGCTGCTTCTTTACCTGTGCCCATCAAATTTACTCTGTTGCAGCAGTAGAACATAAGCAAAGCCAAATTCCTACTTCACTCTAGAGGTGATTCCTACATAAGTAATGCAGAAAAAGCAAGTCACTTCTGTCAAAATATTTTATTTTGAAATGCACAGGACCAATAGTGTCTGTGACTAGCTCTATGCTTTTTGCAACAAATCGCTCTCCTTGCAAGACTCTACTTCCCTAAAGCAGTTGGGGCGGTTGGTTCCAAGTTAGATCTTGTCAGAACAAACCTGTTCCCACAACCCTTCTTCATTTTTTTTGTAGATGCGAGGTTTCCTGTCAGGAAACAGGGAGCGAGATGGAAATGGATGTTCTTTTAAAAACGTTAATGTAGATCTAATGTGGGAAACAAAGTGGGGAGGCTCAGCCAGGGGCGACGTGGAAAGATTCTGAAAAACAAGATTGTAGTTAGAGCTGCTTGCCCTTCAAGGTTCTCAATTATTCTGCCTTCTAAACGCCTCTTTCCCCCCCCCTTCCCAGCAGTACACGGGGAAAAGTTTTGACAGAGCATATTCTTCTCTCTCGCTACACAGCTAGAAAGGGGAAAAAAAAAAAAAAGGGCAGTTTCAGGTACCTGTAAAATCTGTTTATCATCTTGTTCCAACCAGAAATCCACATGTGGGAAAGGACTCCAGAAATAAGGCCCAATTTGTAGTTGTTCCATCTTTGCATTGTAAATGTTAGTCAGCTGTAACAACACAGGAGACTTACGACTTGGACAACAGCAAAATTGCTTTATCTGGAAGGCTATAAGCTGCATCTTCTGTCTTAGACATACGCCCTGCCAGCTCAGCCCCACTTCATTCCTGCTGCATAAAGATTAGCCAACTATTCTGACACACAGGACATTAAAATGTAACAACACAGCCAGAACTGAAAGCCAGTGCTGGGATTATGCCCGTGACCTGAATCCCTTCACACAAGCTCTCCTGCTGAAGGCTGTTGGGCTAGGCGTAACAGCACGTGAGCGAGCGGTGCGCCCGACACAAGGCTTACCCTGGCAGAAGTGGTTTGATCTANCTGAAAGCCAGTCCTGGGATTATGCCCGTGACCTGAATCCCTTCACACAAGCTCTCCTGCTGAAGGCTGTTGGGCTAGGCGTAACAGCACGTGAGCGAGCGGTGCGCCCGACACAAGGCTTACCCTGGCAGAAGTGGTTTGATCTACACTGCTAGCCTTTGCCTCTGCTCTTCCATCTCTCTCAGTTGTTTTGTCACTGACTGAATGCTACCATGTATCTTTTCCTCAAACTTTTGACACTTCATTGCCCCTAACCCGTCTCTCCTTCCAGCAAAAATACCCCTTCTTCCCATATTACTTTTTACTCACTGTTGCTCCTGTTAAAACATGGGCTGAACGCAAATCCTCATCTGGCCCTTTTTCTGGGAAGGTTGCAGGAAAAATCTCTGCTGTTTTGACATTCACAGCTGGTAGGAAAGAGAGTTTAAATACAGCAACAATTGTTTAAATTGTTTTTTTAAACACTTGTTTAAAATGGCTGTGTCCCAAACACGACCATGTTGCAGGAACTTTAGAACCCATCAAATACTGTTCTTGTATTTTCTCAGTACCACGGACCCCTTAGCCTGTGACAGTGTATTTCTACTTATTTTGACGTTGCTTTGCCAGGATTTCAGTATTCCAGAAGAACATTTTCAGAGATACTTAAACTAATTAGAAAAATCACCTAACGAAGAGTGAAAAGGCAGTTGAATTCTAACCCCAAAGGTACATACAGTAGCTTGATACCAGCCAAAACCCCAAGTACAGTTAAACAAAAAAAACCCCTATGCCTTTGTACACAGCCTCTTCCATTTGTGCATCTACCGAACGCGGGTACCAGAAGAAAACTTCTGTTTCTACCTACGCCTCCAACAACAGCACTTCACTTTTAGGACAGGCTTTACCGAGTCATTCAAATCAGCCCATTTACCACTGGAATCTGAAAACCAATCCAGGTACAAAAAAGTAATTGACTTTTAATTTAACTAACTAACTCACCTATTCCATAAATGATTGGAAAGTGAAGGTCCTTTTCTTCTCTATCATTTAGTTCTGTAACAAAAAAACAAACAAACAGAGTCAAACTAAGGTTTGGGGATTTTTTTTTCTGAAGCAGCATGCATTTAGTTGTGCATTGTCAGAGAAGAACAGATTTGATGTTGCATAAAGACGGAAAAAAGCCTAAAAGAAATATGGAAAAGAAGGTACAGGCCAGAAATAACACGTCTGGAGTAGAACTCTGTCTCCTAGCAGCACGGCTGGCTCCAGCCAACTGTCACTGCCCTTTCTGCATGGGCAACGTGCAGGAGAAAGAAACCACAATGCAGAGCTACGATGATGCCAAGTTTCAAAGATGTATGTCACCAACAGCACTGAAAAGCAAAGATGATGGAGATACGACCCCAACGTGATGCAAAGGAAAGGAAAATCCTTCCTCCTTTATGTGACATCACACATGACGAACTAACTGAATGAGTTTATGAACTCATTTAAATCTGCAGGGAGGCAGGTCTGACAGCCCCACAAGTGCCCGTCTCAGTTGCCTCTTCAGCTATGCCCAGGGACGCGGGCTCCTTCCGCAGGACAAAGGTGGCAAGGTACCCTGGTAAGCATCGCGGGTGGTTCTACTATCAATCGATCAAAGAATGAGTTGCATTTCAGCAGCACATCGTAAGGAGAGAATCCTCGCTGCATTGTCTATCTGACATCACCACACACACTGCCAGCAGTAAAACTAAAAATCACACATCGTTATGGAGGACTCCCGCTGTTCTTTCTTACAGAACAGATAAAAAAAAAACCTCTGTGTGAAAGACCCGCACTCTGATTTCAGTGGCTAAAGATACTTCAAAAACCGAGGAAACATTTTCTTACCTGTTACACAGAAAGTCACTAAATGAACATCATCTGGTTGGAGATCGAATGCTCCTACGGCAACAACGATAGCAGCAATGTGTAAGACTGACTGGTGGCAAAGCAGGTGCTGTATATAGACGAGGGGGAATTATCAGTGCTGTGCACTGCAGAATGGATGGATGGGCAGATACCTAACACGCTGTTCCTCGATAAGGCAACAGAGCAAAGAGCGTTTTGCAAATTTGCTTCGAACTAACTTTTATAAAATTAAAGCCGCAGCTACTAAACACAGCAATAATTTACAGACAGTAGCCATTTGTAACAGCAAAAACATGCTACAAAAGTGTTGCGCGACTTGACTTACTCCTTTGACTGACGCTGGTTTAGCTCTGGCATCGCACCAGCTCTGCTGTAGTTCACTATGCATTTAACAGCTTATATGTAAATGTCTTTTCCTAAAATGCTACAAATATAGTGAGCAATCCCAGTCTTTCATTAGCTGTATTTTAATTATGATTTTAATGATCCCACACATCAAAGGAAAAAACCCTCCTCTTTTTTCAAAGTTCTATTAGCAATACGGTGTTACTGTTTCAAATTGTAACTCGAGGCACGAAAATCAGGCGGCTGAAAAAAAATAAATTAACCAAAAAAAAACTTCATTCTGTACACAGCTCTCACACAACACAGCTAACAGGAATCACCAGGGGCGATGGCCACAAGGGTGCATCCCAGGGCCTTTGCCGGTTCCACCTTCCTTTTTCTTTATCCCGCTGGGCCACCTCCCTCCAGGCCTCACACCCGCCCGCTCCCTGTCTATGCTCCGGAAGTGCTTAGCACAAGCCAGAGCACTTACAGGGTCTAAGCAGGTACTTCACGTTTCCAGTTTGTTCATAAAGCACCGCAATTGCTTCCCTGGACTATAGGTTTTATAAAAAGACGTAACACCCTTCATCAGACAATTCCAAACGGTAATTGTATTTTACCTCATCACGTTAAGGTACGAAATGAATAGTAACTCATGAGGTCGCCCGCATCTACAGATTTAGACAGTGACAACACTCGACCAGGGTGGTCACGTAGTGTATCAGCAGCAGAGCCAGGAATCGAGCCCAGCTGAACTGCACTCCAATTCTGCATGCTAGAATATAAGCCAGGAAGAAATCACAAGTTTAGACCCTTGGTCCCACACGCTGGCTGTATGCGAGGCGAGCCTCAGAAGTTCAACCCCTCGCCACACCAAGTTCTCAGGTAGAGAAAACACCCTTCAAAACGAATCCAGATTTCTTTCTATTAAATGACAGGGGGCTCAGATGACAAACAAACTCTACCCAAATCTAGTCAGAACTATTTTTTTGGGGACATGAGAGTGGAAAAAACATGAACTTACTAAGAAGCTGATTAGTAAGTTTTTGTGATAACTGCCTATCATCATTGAAACCTCCAACTAGGTGCACTTCCAGCCTGACAGAGATGGAATAACAGGAAACAGCAGTTAAAAAGACATCCCAAAGTGAACAGCTTTACAGAATAATCCCCAGCCCAGACTGCAAAGCGATCATTAGAGAAGCCTCACTTGTTACAGTCTCATGTGGCAAGTTGATTTCGTTACATAGCAAGTTAAGGTAATTCCATTCTGAACATTTCAGGGATCGTCCAGGAAACAGCACAAGTCAAAAACTTTCAGAGGCCTTACACGCATGCAATTCTGTCTAACCCAGTGGTAACTCCAAAGGTCAGTACCTCTGGTTTGGACTGACCTTAGTAATCACCCTTCTGTCCCAAGAAAGGGTTAATTAAACTCGGTGATTTTTGCTCCTGTGACGTCACAGCCGCTGTGGGCCATAAAGCAGGGTTCTTCTCTGAGAAGTGTCTCCGCAAAGACAAGCCCTGACAAATCATGAGCTTTTAGAGACCGTATCTTCTAAGTTCACTGAGTTTTTGTTCTTACCAAACTGCAGGGGCAAACCCCTCTACATCCAGGGAGAACCTTGTTTGCTAAATTCTGTTTCAGAGCTTTTTCCCCTGCCACCTCCCCCACCATTTTTTTTTTTAGTGTGAGTCTTGGAAAAATCCGAGATGGATTCTCAGACCCCAAAAGGAATTTACAAGACCAACAGCCTGGAAGGGAAAATAGAACATAAACCCAAAAACAGTTGTCGGAAAATTTTTCACATCTGAAACAAAAGTCAACTGGGAACTGTAAACATGAAACCTTACAATGACATTTTTACAGAGACACTGTTCAGAACAGAACCGTGCTTTAAACCACTGCTAAAAATACCCTCAAAATCATCATCAAGGAAATAATTTTCACTTTAGGTGGCTCCTGATCGAGAGCTATTTCCTGCACAATTACCTTGTCTGAACCCCCTATAATCACATAAAAAATCCCCACCTTGCAAACCGCGATGTGAAAAGGAGCACACAAGACATAAGAGCAGAGCTGACCTTCCGTATCCTGTGGTGTTAGAGAAAGATTTTACTGAACTCATGATGAGCGACACCTCAGCTTCTGTGTCTGATCCGTCACAGTGTGTCAAGCAGGTAGCTCCACTGCCTGACGAAGACATGAGAAGACAGCTAATGACACTGTTGGAGGCTGTGACGCTACCATAATGAACTCAGTAACAGTTTACACTACTATAGTGGTGTAAGAGCTACACACACCACCTTCTCCTTTCCTCTCAGCTCAGCAGCCTCCAGCAGAAGATACGGGCTGACGGAGCGAGGCAATAACCTCTCTGTGTGCCCTGTTACAAAATCACCAGAATTCATGCGAAGGGTACAAGCGCCCTCTTAAACACGACCAGGCAACCATCTCAAATGTCAGAAATCCAGGCATACGGTGAAGATCCTTCCACAAATTCTACCTCTGTGATTACCCAACCCTGCAGGCCCACACTGCTGAACACTGCCAACGCCCGCAGCTGCCGCTTCCCACTGGCCATGGGACCAGATCAAATTTAGGATCTGCCCATTGAGCTACCAGAACGTGGAACCTCTGACATAGCACACCAACTCTTTGAATGAGTCATTCGGTTAATACATCACATGCCTTTTTAAGACTCAAGTTTATATAACCGTAATTGCAGTTTATTGTAGTAACACAGCATAAGCTGATACCGAGCCATTACTTCAGGGGTACAGGTTTTGTTCTGAACATCTCTTACAGATACCTGTGTGTCGGAGCACAACTATGTGGCAGGTAGTTGCATCGTCTGATCCAAGAATGGAAACAGAACCTATTTTAAAGGAGAGAAACACTGTAAGAATGCCGCTCTCAGAACCACTGCTTCCGTAGAAGAAAAAATGTTTATGGTCCTACATACCATCTTTAGGGGTAGTCACTGCAAACTCTCTCTGCTGGACATACAGAAGACCTTTGGGTTCCACAATTTGTGCTGGCTGACTCCTCAGAAGTTTTGCCTTTTCCTAAAGATAAATGATAATAGAGACTACAGTAGCTGAATTCTCAGGTGTATCCGTTACTTGATAGAAACATCACCACTGAAAAGCAAACGGAGCCAGGTCAAGAAAAATATACATGATTTGCATTACGGAACATTCTGAACTTTGAGAATTTTTCACTTTCCTGCCACCGATCCAGTCAATCGTTAAATCCCGTAATTCCATAAACACAAAACCCCCTTTTCCATCCTTTATAGATGACAAAACATAGGTACAACAAAAAGCAATAGGACTTGGCAAAGATTACATTAGGCAATACCAGAACCGATCTTAATCGGGAAGTTTAATCAGGACAGGAAAAGTCTGAAATGTAAACGCTGCAGTCCTCTACTGCCACAGCCCCGTATATTTATCTAGTCCTTATCAAACAGTGCTATTTATCAGCTTGCTGAGTGCACGGAAAGGCCAGCTGCCCGGGCTGTGACTGCTGCAGCGCTCCGTCACACACGGGCTGGGTAGGCAGCGAACTGCCATCCTGCGCCTCTAGAAACACTTCGCAGGTTACCAAACCTGCACTGGTTTTCTGCAAAAACTCACTTTCTACAAAGAAGCGTTTTCTGATGACAAACGTCTTCCCAGCCGGCTCCGCTCGGCGGTTTCTGGCGCTCAGCCTGCCGTCAGGATGACAGCGTTCACACGCGGACGGCGAGGTCAGCACCCTGCCGAGTTCCTGCCTTGACTTCTCCCGCCGGCTTTCGCCCCCGCGCACAGGCCGGGGCGGCCGGCCGGGGCGGTGCAGCCACCCGCCGCGCAGCGCACAGCTCCTCGCCGCACGGCACTCACCGCTAAGCGCCCCGGGACGCCGGTTCTACCGACCGCCCGTCAGCCCGCGCCT
>VZSC01015873.1:303385-319526 GCA_013398225.1 Steatornis caripensis
GGGCCCGCCCGAAGCGCCGTCAGCGGCACCGACGGAAGCCGTGCCCGGCCGCGTGACCGCCTAACGCCTTTAGCGCGCTACCGTTGCATAAAGCCCCTCCTCCTGCGACTGCGACACGATCCATACATTATTGTAAGAAAGCGTTTCGGAAAGGGCCCCGATAAACCCACAGCACTACCCTCGCCCCCAGCAGCCGCAAAACTAAGTTTTCAGATGAGCCCAAAGACGCCTCTCTTTCCTAAAGGACTAGATTTTTTTCCCCTCGAGTTCTCAGGGCAGGAACAGTAAGAACAACGGTGGTAGCAGCAGCGTTAAACTCGCGCTGCAGGCAGAGAGGACAGTCGGGCACCGGCCGGCAGAAAACCACCCCAAACCCCAGCTCTACCTTTCCCGTGCAGTTTTCACAAAAGTAAACGGTTACAGCAGTCGCCTTCTTCAAAAGACACGTTGTTTTTCTCAGGTAAGGCAAAATTTCCACCTTCCCATCAGTGTTCCTACCAATACTGTGAGCCAGCAGCTGCCAGCTCAACCGTCTGCCGTAGCAAACCAGGGCCAGCACAGAAGAGAGCACAGCAACACCGCAGCCCTCCTACCTGAATTTTTGTTTTAAGCAAGTCCCTTTAGTGTAGGAATGTTAACTGTGCAACTTTAGTAGAGACAGTTCAATGCCTCCACATATTTTTATGTTACACGTTGTGTCACTCATTTCCTTCTTTTCTCACTTTTAATGAGACATGGAAGTTCCTGACTCGCAGACCTGGCATTACAGCTTGGGCAGTTTTACAGAGCCTTGTTTTGGAAGAAGGGACCGGCTACGTTGCTGAAGCCGTAACAGCGAAAGGACAGAAAAAGGCAGTTTTCAAAGGATGTTTTCCTTGCTGTCGATGTGAGGTTTCTTTTCTATGCCAGGAGAATGCAATTATTTCAGATGGAAATGGACTGTTTATTGCTCAGGAATGACACTAAAGAGGATTAAAAACAAAAACTAAGTCTCAATTTACCCTACGATACATTCTGCAGTATCATCCCCAAAACTCATCTTTGCCGTCTACCAGAACAAATACCCTGACCTTGAGAAGCTGAACTACACCTAGAAATCCTTAGTTACATAGAGAGATGCGTTTCCTCAAAGGCTTAAGATCTGCACTGGTTGCACCAATCTTTATTGGCTCTGAATAAACATGTTGTCTTGAAAGCCTCCAAGTTCATAACCTGAAGAAGGGCAAATGAACGGAGTTGCACAGTTATTGGAGTTTAGCCCCAAATACGTAACATTTTCAACTAAATGTTACACAAATAACGTTTATTTTTTCCACTGTTTATATTCTCACTCAAATCTAAAAGACAGCAATCATGAACAAAAGACAGGAACCTATGCAGGGAAACTTTAACACTGACACATGGACACCACAAGGACACCAGTGACACCACTGCTTCCTGTCTATGAGGGAAGATTTTTTTTTTTTTTGTCTTTTCAGTATTCACATATAAACTTCAAATCCTGAAAATAAATACCTGTCTCCAGGTGCTTCACAAGCACCCCAAATACAACTATCTACAAATCATACATTCACCTACTCCATCATTTTCAACACTTCCAACAATCGTCACTTTTACAACTCTGAACTGTCATAGCTGGGAAAGTTGTGTGTCAGTGAAGTTATTCAAGGAGCGATAATGCTTACCATCTGAATACACTTTGCCCTACCACACGGCTTTACCAAATACTGTTCCACAGACAGGAAAAGCTCAAGAGGTGCGTGCAAAGGAATCAATGACAGACTCGACTCACGGCTTCCCTGTCACGGAACCATACCATTGCTTGAAACCAACTCAAAAACAGTCATCAGAGTACTGTTTGAATACTGACAATGGATTCTGGTCCTCACACATATCAGTAGGAAGAACGACCAGAATGTCACCCCTGATATATAAAACCTTGTAGAGAAACATTAGTAAACAAAGGTTTTTAAGAGTCAGGAAAAACTACAAAAAAATCCTTGTTAAGTCATAAAAGCCATTTCAATGTGAAATTTGTAAAATATCACCCTATTTATTCTCTAGGCTTTTCTAGCAACATATGACTTGATCATAACATATCTGTAGAAACCTGATGATTAAGAAACAGTAATTTTTCTTAAATGCAGTTATTTAAGCATTTGCCAGTTTGGAAAGTTGAGCTAAAGTCTCTTTACAGATCAAAAAATTGCACACAATTTTTAACCTCTTCACTTCTGATTCTCCACGTCATTGAGGGTACGGCACATAACAGTCCGGGGGGGAGCCAATGCTGCTCACTGGGCTCCGAGTATTTGACTCATAAGAATTTGGAGCAATTCCAACCACACCGTCATTTTGAGGGGTTTCCCCTTTCAAAAAGTCATCATCTTCATCTTCAGAAGTACCCTGTATAAATTTAAAAGGATCAGTGAGAGCAGAAAGATACTCCGGGTCTCTAAGTTTTAGCATAAGTAATGAATGCCGACACCAAAAAAGGTCTTCCTAAAATAAATTCTAAAATGTTGCAATAATCAAATCTGCTAATCAAAATGCTATAGGAAAGTTTAAAAATTACCAGTTAACAAAGTTACACCACCATAAAGTATTTTTATGTGCTATCATAGAAGGAAAGAAACACACAACAATTGAAAACTCAAACAAAAACCTGACATAAGATAGACATTCTGCAAGAAGGCTGACAGATTACACAGGAGCTTTAGAAGGACATAATTCAGGACTTGGGTTGCACTACAATTGTCATGAGTAGTCGGAATGGTACAAGAATTAGATGCACTCTTGTTATAATATATGGAAACTAAACCATATCTACAAAGCAGATCTTCCAGAAACATCAGCGTGTCCATGTTGTGAGAGCGTTCATAAGCATTCACAGCAGTCCTGTGCGGCCAAACTAATTCTTCTGCAGAAGAGGAGAAAAGCATTCTCAAAGCAAGGATGGATCAATCCCTAAAGCTTCCTAATTTCAATGACAGTTTCTCATAAACGTTTAGTATACTCTTATCTACTAAAAAAAATTAATCCTGCAATAGAAGCAGTTGTGATAGAGATTTTGCAAAAGCCGAACTGTATTTTGGTCAGAAAAGATTACCCTTTTAATGGGTTTCTTGAGATTCTCAAGATCTTCAGCACTCAGCTCTTCCCAAAACTGATAATAAGGATCAATAGTCTTCTTCGATCTGAAAGAGGAATTAAAAAACAGTATGAGTTCATGTATTCAGTAGAAGTCATATGTATTTCATTTTAGTAATACAATATAAAAAGCTTGGCATTTTGATAGCTCTCTGTAGGGCTTTACAAACTATTCAATTAATCCCAAATCAATCCCATGAAGAAGTAACTCCATTTTGCTGATAGACATAAATTAGAATTGTTTGCTTGAGGAGTTCTGATACAGTCAGGCCTCCTAATTCCTAGCTCAGCATTTCTAACAGCTACACTACACTCACAAATCAGCATAATTTTCTTCTGAATTTTTAGAAGATAATATCATACGGCTCCTGTAATAGTTTCTACTTCTAAAGAAAAGTCTCTCTTCTGCAGAGGTGGGATTTTTTTTTTTTTAAGAGACCAAAACCTACCAGAATGTTTTCCTCTAACATTAAAAACAAAAAGTGATTAAATTGTCATAGTGCATAGCGCTAGACATTTTGACAAGCTGCAAATAACCCAATATTCATTAAAAAAGCAAGATATTTTAAATAAGCTGAAGTCTCCCATCAAGAAGCAATACACTTAAGGTGCAAAAAACCCAAACCAAACCCACAAAAAAAATGACACAACACCATCACCGCTGCAACAAAATACAGATGAGGCTAACGTTATAGTATTTTAGAGACTGCTTAAAACAAGGAAAAACAAAAGAAAAGTCACCAAACATTAACTTAGACCTTCCAGGAAACTGGGTCCTGTTCTTTCTTCATCACTGTATCTCAATGGGGGTAAATTTCAACTCAAACCTTTGACAATCTCTGGTTAAAATATGCAACATGAAAAGTACTAAAACTCAGGGAGAAAGTGAACTGTAGAAACACTGACAGTTTCTTAGTTTTAGTTTGTTATTTTCTACAAGGCAGAAACAAGTTATTTTTAAACTATACCTTTTCAGCATGTAGGGATCAAAGGGGAAGAAACTGTCAAGTGGGTTTGTGCACGTCTGCACAAGATCACCCCCAGTGCCACTCCGAACAACCGGTATGAACTGCCGATTGTTCCTCTCAATAATTGTGTAGCAGAACACCAACTGGTATTTCCTTTAAAAAGGTAATACAGAAAAGATAAGCATTTCTAGCACACAGAAAGCAAGAATTTCAGATGTTATTAAAATATGACATTATTTTTCAAGCAAACATCACTTCTATCTTCCATTTTACAACTGATACCTAGTTTTCAAGATAGTCACAAGGTAAGGAGTCCATTCTCTTCCTCTGCACTCCTATAACATCACTCCAAAGAGACTCATACTGGCTCCAATGCAATCACTTTCATAGTACTGCAGGATTTCATTGAAACTGAACCAGAAATAAACTTAATCCACCCATATGGGATAAACTTATGCCCATCCCATATGGGCCGTGTTATATGAGTTGTCTTGGATAATAATATTCAATACTGTGCCTAACAAAACCCATGTTCTAAGCACTATGCTGTTTTTAGATAGACATGCACATAAATATCTGTAACAAGCTGAAACCGAAATAAATAAGTAGGTACCTGGTAATGGCAGCAAACAAGTTCACAACAGAGGGTATACAAATCTTCAGGGGGTTTAGCTGACACATGACAATGCGCTCAAAATTTAAACTCTGCAGATACGATAGACCTTGAAAATAAGAACAATTGACAAATACAGGCTATATATCATGTGAGCTGAGCTTTCTAATTCTAACTATTTCTAAGAGTTTCCAGTCTGACCAACCTACGCTCTGCACAACACCACAGAAGCACATTCTAGGGTGCTCTTTTACAGTAGAGATCTAGCCCGCAGATTGTCCAGCAGAAAAGCTACTCTGAGTAACAGTAACCTGCCACAGCTGAGGGATCCTTCTAACACAGACACTTCACTTACACACCCACTACAGGGACTGACAGACACATAGGTTATCAAGATTATTAATCAAAGCCCACGCTAGTTTTATACAACCGGAATTCAAACATGCTCAGTAAGTGGGGCCAGATACTAATGTTGAGGAGTTATCAGCATTGTTTTCAACAGTGGGGGAAAAAAGAGGTTATTTAGCTTAGCAGCCTGACAGGTGTACAAGCCATCTCTGCTTAGAGCACAACAACATGAACTTGCCATCAGATACTTGACTGAATTGACCATTACCAAACACATCAACAGCAAAACCTGTAAATTAATCACAATGCTGATCAAACCTAATATACTCACCTTTCCTTAAGTTTCCATCCAAAAGTTGCTTATGACGGAAAATAAGTGTATAGAACACCGCCTGACATGTAGAATAAAATGGCCCGTGGAGAGCTACATCACAGTAAGCGTTAGCCCCTGTATCCTGATTATCAATGTATTTATGCATCCAGTTCACCAGAAGATCCAAGCATGCTTTTACTGTACTACAATGGAGGAGAAAAAAAAAAAGGGTGTAAAAATAGCACCTGAAATGGTGTAGAAAAGATGTTAAACAAGTATTCAAGGATCGCAGTGGTTAGAAAAACATCAGTAAGACAATCTCATTGCAAAAAAAGGAGATTCTGTTACGAGCTTTCTTCTTTATCTCAGCATAAAATAAATCAATGTATCAGCACTGAAAGTCCCAATCAGTGAAAGCACAAGATGCCAGACGAAGTAAGTCCATGAACGCAAGTGACACACCGCGTAAACAATTAGAATACTGGGCTACCGGTAGCGGAGAGAGAGATGCCTCCCACATCCAACAAGTAATTTCAGTATCGAATTAAGGTCAACATTAAAGTCACCAAGCCCACCCTCAACAGCATAAAAATACAGAATGTGCAAGTAAAAAAAGACATTTTCACCCATCTGCTTAAGTATTTCAATCCATCTGTATCAAAATACTTGAACTTCCCTGTCTCAGAGCCTACATAAAATGCCAAACATAGGGCATTAAAAATATCTGCCTCTGAACATCAGATATATCGGGCATCCATGACTCTGCCTGAAGTCAACATAACCTACCCGTCCTCAGCATTTCTTGGTAAGTGAAGCCTTAAACAGCAAGTCATGAAGCCCAGCAATCATTAGTCTGCATCCTGTAAATGCAACACTTTCCTGGAACCTTCAAGACAATACTGAAACAGTCTTGTAGAAAGGACAAACAAGACTATTGATATAGGCTTTCTGGTAAAGCAGAGGGAATAGAAGACCAACACTGTGTGTGCATTCTGTGAATCCTGTACTTAACCCTCACCAATCATGATAAATTGTTTGATTCTGCTTACATATCAAAAGAACTTACACAACTGGAATAAATTTAGCTCTTGCCAAGAAGCTGCCAATATAACTCCCAGCAGTCTGCCTGATCACTGAAGGATTGTTTGGATCATGCAGTTTTTTCCAAAGATGGTCCAAAAATGCCTCAGCCAACCCCTGGAAACAAGATACACAGACATCATGAGTTGTTATGCTGATGACACTGTTTAAGTAATACATGCCTAATACTCAATTCCCACAATTTTCATAACCAAACCATAAAAAAATCTACCTATAACTGTAGTAAATAACTACACCTATAAATGATGGAATAGCACTCTGTGTATTTTTCTACACTTAGTTGTAAAATGCAAATGGAACCAAAAATCTAGGGAAAAAATCAGGAATAGATAAATGAGAAGTGCTTAAAAACAGCAGCAGTAAGAAGTGACTGTTCACTGTCTCTTGTAGCAGAAGACGTGAGGGACATCCAATGAAAATTGGAGGAAGTCAAATTTAGAGAAACAAAAGTGATTATATGGTTATATCGTGGAACTTTTTGCCACGGAAGTTCATGATGACAAAAATTTGCATCAGTACAAAAAGCATAACATCATGAGATATTTTCTCTTTGAATTTGTCCATCATAGGCTTTTGCCATGAAAGAACATCGCTGTGCCTCAGGAAGTTATCAGACTACTGCTGGAGGCTGACAGGGTATTCTAGCAACACATCATAACATGCTTGCCCCGTTCCCGTATTCTTTGCAAAACATCCACTATTCACCACTGTCAGAGACAGAGCATTACCTCAACCGTATCTTTAGCTACTCTTATGCCAAAAGTATGCATGTTCTTATTTTTTAAAAGTTTGCTTGAGAGAGATGGGAAAACGGGGAGGGGGGAAACAAACAGCAGACACCAATTTCAAATCGAAAAGCAAACACAAACAGCATCTTTAAGATAGTTTTGGGATGCTGAAGAAGCTAGGGTACTGTGTTTCAAGAGTCCAGCTGATTCTTGTAAAAGATGTCCATTAACAAAGTTCCTTCACAATAGCTTAGATTCCATCTGTTTGCAGTTTATAAACAACATGGGAAGAGCAACTGCATAAAGAAAAACTTGAAAGGAGTAAAAGAGAAGGGAAAAAAAAGTCAAGACACTAATGAAACCTGATGTACTATCTTCAGACGAATTGAAGGTAACACTAGAATTACAGCAGAAAACTATTTTTTTGTTAAAAAAAAAAAGCCAAAACAAGGATGCAGAAATGTCAAAAGACCGCATTTGAAAAACAGCTTATACTCACCAATTTAAAGCTACAGATGTAAAACATGAAATACTGTACATGACATGAAGCATGGGTTGGTAAAATGAGTTTGTCAAAAACAGAAACGAGATCTCGATACAAATCCTTTGTGTTGTTGGTATCAAGCTTGCCTACACAACAAAAAAACAGAACAAAATGAGCCATTTCAGGTTTTTTCCTGCCCTCATGCTGCAAAAGTGGCATTTACATCTTTCTAGATCAGTAAGAAATACGTAACAAGTATCTGATATCTAAAAAATATTTATAGCGAGACCTTCCAGGACTTGAGTTCTACTGCTTTTTATGTTGGTGTATATAGAATATCTGGGTGTGTACATGCACACACATGTATAAAACTGGCAGACATTCAAACTTTGCAATAATTTGTTAATTCAGAAGACGATGCTAAGAAATAAGTTACCTGACTTACGTGAAGAAGATACGGCAAAATGGTTTCTACAGATTCATATATTTAAAAGAAAATATAAGAGATGAAAACCCTTAATAAATGCCAGCGTTAAGACCTTTCGGATTTTTTCCTATAACACAAAGCTTTGCTGCAGCAATTCCAATTGGGTAAAGTGGTTGGTTGTTTTAATCTACTTCCAGTCTTTGTGATGTTGGAAGGATCCATAATTCTACTACTCAAAGCAATACAGTAGAGCAAATGATAAAAAACTGTGGTTAATCAGAAAGTATTTCTAACCACCCAGGTTTTGTAGCACAGTGAAAAAATAAAACTTAATTGGCCCTTATATCTGTAATGTCGCAGTTTGGATATAGTGTCATATTTATATAAGCAAAACATCTCCAACTGAAGACTAGACCTTTAAAGTCCTAAACGTACCTTTGCATCCTCTGCCAGGAACACTGGGCAGAGGCAAGAATGCAGACTACAGCCTGCTGATGGCAGAATTCTGCTGCTAAAGGGTCAGGGCTCTATCTTGCAGCAGTAGAAAGAACGAACCCCTCTTACGAT
The DNA here is from genome assembly GCA_013398225.1 of Steatornis caripensis. Taxonomy (NCBI): domain Eukaryota; kingdom Metazoa; phylum Chordata; class Aves; order Caprimulgiformes; family Steatornithidae; genus Steatornis; species Steatornis caripensis. The sequence continues at coordinate 312,085 of VZSC01015873.1, forward strand.
TTTCTTAATGGTCAGCAAAACAACAAATTTGGTATAGTTCAAGTGTTCTTACCATTCACATGGCAAACATCTTTAACATAGGAAAACAAGATGGTCATCAAAATATCAAGGCGTTCTGCTAGTGGGTGAGCCATTCTCTCACTACTAGAAGAGACAACTTTGTCTCCTTTTCTTTCTTCATCTTCCTCCTGGTAGACAAAACATCAGCCATGCAGTTTTTATACACACAACATCATAAAGACAGCAATCACAGGAAAAGCAAAACTAAATTTCTCTTTCAGTGATATGCTAAAGTTATGCCTTTTTAAAAAAAAAAAAGCAACATCTAATTACACAGCTTAGCATAAGAAAATTTTTGTAAAGTAAGCCAACTACCATGAAATCTTTAATTAGCTTTATGTATAGCTGCTTGTGTTTTTACATAATGAAATTGATTCACTGCATGTATGCTGAGTATTTACATGAATAAAGTCAACACCTGGAGAACACATTAATCGTCTGTCAGCTATTCATGTTTCAAGAGCTGCGTGCAGTGCAGTTAACAGCAAAGCAGTAATGTATTCCTACACTGTCTCAGTCTGCAGTGTGGTTAACAACAAAGCAATAATCTATTCCTACGCTGTCTTAGTGCATAGCCACCTCAAAAGTGAAAATTTTAGTAAAAAAAAAAAAACTTTCAGTAGAACAAGATAGCCAACCATGTCAAACAGTCCCTCCTCTGTAGATTTTTCCTCACTACCAGAGTTATTAGCAGTTTCTTCAGCATCTTCAATATCTTGCTGTGGAGTACTAACCTGTAGTTGCAAACAAGAAATTAGTTTTTATAAGATCATGACAGTAACATGAAACCTGTTATTACTATTTATATAAGAAATTACAACATGAGTAATTTCTAGACTAGATTTTGTCCCTGACTAAATAAACATTTCAAAAGAGAATAATGTAATACACAAACACGCCCTCCAAACTGCCTGAGACACTACTTCCAGCATACAAGCTTTCCCCAGACTGTTATACGCTGAGGTTCTCCAAAATAAAGCGCCTTAACTTACAATGCTACCCCTCCTTTTTTAAGACTGTAAATCCTTTTACTTGAAAGGGATGATAAAACAGATCAACCCCACAAAGAGAAGCACATTCTCTGCACATTAGCACTGGTCACCACGAAACAGTTATTTTGATTCTGACGTGGAGATTCCATGCAGGGTGTAACAGCACACATCATACAGTTACCCTCAGGTGCGGGAACATCTTAAGACTGAGAATGGAATGCAAATTTGGTTGGTTTTATACCCATGATGATGAACACTACTGCAATGTATTTTTTTTTTGAGCTTAACACTGAAGCATAATTTATTACTCTTGTGTATTTTAAGACCTAGCTTCCCTAAGATAATACAGAACAAACTTACATCCAACTTTAACAGCTTTTCAATAATAAGCTCCAGAATTTGTAGCCTCAGAGATGGAAGGTACACCGTAACTCGTAGCAGGTTATGAACATAACATTCCTATAACACAAAATTAATTTATATCTATAATAATGTTAACAGAAAGTCTCATTTCCACCAAGGATTTTTATAAACAAGTTTCTTAATTTGTTATCTAAAGAGCCAGAAATAAGCTTAAACAGACTGTATTCAGTCTAGAATAAGTTAATGTATAAGCCAAACACCAACTTTCAATTGTTAAGCTGTGTTATCATTAACTACTTAATCTACTATTTCCATGCAAATTTTTCGAACCGTCTCCAGACAGTATGAGTATAAATACTCTATAAGAAAAGTTATTCATTTCCATAGGAGTTTGTGTCTAAACTTTCTCTAGTAAAATTAAAACAAGCATATTCCTCACTACATCTAGAACCAGATCTAGTAGAACTGTTTAAAGTGAGACTGAACACATCTTTATTTCAGGTTATTACAATATACCAACAACAATTCTAAATTCCACAGGTAAGTCTCCTCAGAGACATTCTAATTCAAACAGGTTAACAGACAAGTTCTGTGAGCGTGCACGTGCCCACACATGTATACACACATGTCCAAAGACAATGTTGCAACCTTCATAGAGCAAAACTGTAAAGTCAATGCATAAAATTAGGTAAAGTGCCACATTTAAATACACCATAGTCTTTTTGTGAATATGCATTATAACACAACCTTTAATTACATGAGCACATATGATTTTTCCACAGGCCATCTCACTTGCTCAGTACATAAAATGGATAGAGGTAGTTTAATGAGAACGTATAAATTGGAAATATTTAACAATGCATGGACCATATTTTTATTACACTTCTCGTGAATCTTGCCCTGAAAACACAGTTAATAATTTCTTCACAACTTGCTCCTGAGCTAATAAATAAATAAATAACAATTATTCTCCTAACATGTAAGAGCTATTATTCCCCTCGTTTTACAGATATGGAACTGATGCCCGAAGTTATTTGGATTACAAAAAAAAAAAAACCTAGCAAGGCACACAAAGAACTTCATGGGTTTTTCAGCACTCGATGAGTTCGAAACACAGCTCCAATTGAACTTGGCTGGTGGAGCAGGGCTCTGCCTTTCTGAAAAATAAAGTACCAACATATCAAGTTGGAACAAGTAAATATAAAGATCACATAAGAGCTGTAACCTGTCAAAAGGTTCCAGTTTGTTTTTCATCACACATGAGCACTATACCAAAGATGTAATAAAACAACTTAACACCCTGCACTACTGGCAAAACTACTGGATTTCCCCTAAAATGTCCATTGCTTTCTGTCTGCTTATCAAATCCTCTGTTCTTCTGAAATAACTTCCACTTTTGACAACAAACGAGACAGGTATCCTACCGCCTCCTTACTATACAACCCTGAGATTCATCGTCAAAGAGGTCCATCTTGTGCATTGATTAAGAAAGCAATCCTGTGGAAAAGATATGCAGTTATGTCATTAAAGACTAGCATAATGCTTATGCACAAGGAACTTAAGCATGCTCGGACAACCTCATACTAAACACATACACTCATATACATGTATAAAAATAAGAAGAATCTTACACAATATACTCAAAAATTTGTATTCAATGCCACCAATTCAGTTGTCATACTATAGAGCATATTTATACATTAAAAAACAAATGAACAAGTAAACAAAAGTATTCACAGCTCTTACCAAAGTCCTTTCTGATTTATTAATGAAAGGAAAGTTTTCCACAAGTATCGGCATGAGAAATTGTGGTGTCCTACAATTAAAAAAAAAATAAAACCAAAACCAAAAAACAAACCAACCAAAAGTTACAGGTTATTACGAGAGCAAATACTGAAGGTCCAGCACTCCAAAGACAGACTGGAATAAGCTTATTTCACAGTAACTTTGTTTTAAGGTAAGTAGATGTATAAAATCTGTTTTTGCAAGGATCGCAGAACAGATTGTAACTGGCAAACTTTCCCTGGGGACTTGTTAGAAGCCACTTCAAATATGTCATTATAAACATGACATTCCCTTGACATCCCTTAAAATCCATTAATAGGATTTTCAGCTGCTGATGCCTATGGAAATTTCATCACGATTGCATACAGCATTCCACCACTTAGTGAATATTAGGAAGAAATCATGCAATGAAACTAAACATTATATTTCCAATTAAGAAGAAAAAAAAAGCCCAAACAATTCAGCAGTTCACAAGCTTTAAATCTGCAAGGAAAGGGCATACAAAACTACGGGATTATATATACTTACGAAGGAACGTATCTTGCAACAGTTTGCAATGCTCTGTGGCATGTATTAAAGTTTTCAGAAAGGTCTAGAGAAAGAAAAAAGTATTCTTATGCATTTGGTTACAGAAAACCAAATCAGGAATCAGCAAAAACAGTTCACATCCACCAAACTTTTTAAAGATTCCCAAGGAAACTGCATTTGCCAAAATGTTAGGGGTTTTTGTTTTGTGGTTTGTTCGTTTGGGTTTTTTTCTTAAAGTTGAACTACCAAAATACACATGAAAAATAATTCAAAATAAAATTAATGGCCTCACTATCAATAAACTCTGAATGCGGTGCCAGCACCAAGGCCACATATTGTTGTTATTTGCTCTCATACTGAATGCTAAACTTGGAATCCACAGTACACAAACATTTAGAAGACATGTTAAATCCAAGTCTGTAACTACACAAAATCTGTCTAAAGATTACGCCTCATTTTCACAAGAGTCAAACAAACAGATAACTAGGCTTCTATAACAGGCTTTTTGTTATCCAAACAGCGTCACAAGTGAACAGCAGAAGAGTAGTTGGGTCATCACAAGCAGAACTGAAATTTACTCCAGCATTTAAAGAAAACATGAAATTCTTGAAAGATATTTAGCTGTTTGCCTTATCAACAAACACAACGATTACGTGGCATTTTTGTTATAAATATCAATTGTATTTGAGCTTATCGCAGATAGACAACAAAAAAAGACTCAAGAATCCCCCAAACTTCCTAGTTTTATTGAGCTAAATAAAATGGAAAAAACAAACAACGCCTAACTTTGCTTTGGCTTTGAAACAACCTAGGACTAGGAATGTCTTCCCATGCATTCAGTCTTATTCCTACAGACACTGCACCAATAGGAATATTTTGAATGTAATGATGAGCAGGTCACCTGTGGTGGGTCACCTTAGCTGGATGCCAGGTGCCCACCAAGTCACTCTTATCACTCCTTTCCTCAGCAGGACCGAGGGGAGAAAATGAGATGGAAAAAAAACTCATGGGTCAAGATAAAGGCAGTTTAATAAAGCAAATGCAAAAGCAAAGGCCGCACATGAACGCAAACGAAAACAAAGATTTATTCTCTACTTCCCATCAACAGGCAATGTCCAGCCACTTCCCAGGAAGCAGGGCTTCAATATGCATAGTGGTTGCTCCGGAGGACAAACGTCATAAATCACAAATGTCCCCCTCTTCCTCCTCCTTTCCACTAGCTTTTATTGCTGAGCAGATGTCATAAGGTATGGAATATCCCTTTGGTCAGTTTGGGTCAACTGTCCTGGCTATGTTCCCTCCCAAGATCTTGCCCACCTCCAGCCTACTGGTGAGGGGGAGGGGTGGAATACCGGAGAGACAGCCTTGATGCTGTGCAGATCGGCAGTAGCCAAAACACTGGTGTGTTATCAACACCTTTCTAGCTACCAATACAAAGCACAGCACTATGAAGGCTGCTATGGGGAAAATTAACTTCATCTCAGCCAGACCCAGTACAGTCACCACACCACTGATTTGAGTACAAGAAAGTCTTTACTTGGGAATTTAGGATGTACTGTTTCTTAATGATTTACATTAACTCAGCAAAATTAATTCTGTAAAAAAGGAGCAACATGCACTGTGTACTTCTTTGGTAAAGGTACTGCAGTAGCTTATATAAGCCATGCTTCCTTTTATACTCACTTTCATCATCATCATCAGAATCTGAAATATCCACATCATCTTCTCTGATGGTTATTCGAGCTATCAAAAAGTGATATTATTATATCAAAATTGTGCAAATCTTACAGGTAACAGCCTCAGTGCCAAATGAAACACACTGGACAACAGTCTTCATCACGACTAAAGCATCAAAACTATGCACAAGACTTTCTGAAATAAGCAAAAGCTCATCAAAAAGTCTATTTCATTCACAGAACCAGGAGGTTCTTGAGACCATCTGACATGATTCCCACTGTAGCTTTTGTTTTTTCACTCATAACAACAATATACAGTTTGTCCCTTTCCAAGCCATATTCATAAATAGGGTCTGTATTAGCCACTAGCGTACGTCTTCTAAAATCTAGGTACAGAAAACTATGCGTATCATAATTCAGCCATTCAAGTTAAGAAAGTAATCAACAGGAAAGAAGAACCAACCCAAAAATTAATAGTCACGCATTATGTTTATAGAGACTTTATCTAGTAAAGACATTTTTGATAAGCAAAGAAGATTAAGAGAAAAGTAACTTACGGGGGACAAACTGTGATACAATCATCCGGAGGCATGGCCTGAGATGGACAGTTTGTGCTGACACTAGATTTCCAAGAAAACCCAGGTATTCTTCCACTACCTCTCGACTTCTTCTCAACCATGGCAGCTTCTGAAAGCAAGCAAAGACCAAGATGTCAAAGCAAGATGTTTTGAGTACTAAACTCTTAATCTTCCCATATACCAAACAGATATTTACCAGCAAAATGCTGACCAGTTGTTCAAACTCTTTCGTCAAATATGCAACAGACGCTCGAAATTCATGCAGCCAATTAATGATTTGGGCATCCTTAAAATAAGCAGAAAAAAAACAGTTAACTATCCCATTACCTATTACTAGAAAATAACAAAATCCTTAAAATCAAAAATTAAGATTGTAAATATAAATTATTTTCACATTAACATGCAAGGAATTTCTTTGTGACCTACCAATAAAAGCTCTTGAATGCAAGAATAAACGCATACCAACTCCTAAACCAACAGCCTGCCTGGAAAGCTTAAATTACAGACAGAGCAAGGCATGCAAACCTCACTCACACAGAACATGTTTAAAATAAATGGCAGTTAATCTTAGTTTTCTTTTCTTTTTGCTCTACTTCAAGCAGAAGAGACATTCAAGTCTTGAAATGAGAGATACTGAAACAGTAGCAAATCTACACAGAAATGTTTAGGTTGATTCTGCCTGTATGCTCCAAAAGGCCTGCTAAAAGCAAAGTATTCTACAAAATGTTCTCTTTGAAGAAAAAAGGAACTCAATATAACATTATGGTTCCTGCAGCATTCTTCTCACAGTTTTGTGGTTTAATTAAAGGGGCGGGGGGGGAAGAAAAAAGGCAGCAAATGTGGTGGGTACTCACAGCTATACAGAAGAGCCATGAAACAATATTTCTGGGTATAACTACTAAATGCATATGTATCTTACTGCTTAATTAAACAAAGTTTTAGTGAGAAGGTGAAAATTCATGCAACTTAAAGGCTGTCAAAGTCAGAAACCACGGTTTGATCTACAGGAGTAATCTGTAAAGACACCATCTTTCTAGATCACTGATGTTTATCTGGAACAAAGAAAGACTCAATCACAAGGCAAAAAGTTTCTCACTCTAGCGCAAGGAGTCTGTAAGCAGGAGACATCACTTATCAAGATTCTGCATATAAGGTATATAGGTGTATAAACAGACAATTGCTTTCTTTCATTTAGAGTTTTAGTTCTGACAGTTTCCACGAAGCAAAAAGCTGTTAAATGCAGCTAAATGTTTAAAGCAAAGGATCTGGGTAAGCACCAGAATGACTCGTCTGATGATCGCACTCCAGACAGCTGAACTTTAAGTCACCAGACCCCTCACTACCAAACCTCATACCTTTATGTCTGGATCCGACAGCTGATGCTTTAACAACTCGAAATCTGTGGTCTCACCCTAGGACAGGAAATAAAAATAAATAAGTAACACTCTTTTTTTTTTTTT
>VZSC01015873.1:328120-339214 GCA_013398225.1 Steatornis caripensis
CCCCCCCCGTCCCCCCATCGCGGAGGGGCTCTCGCCTCGCCACGCCCCAGCAGCGGAGGGCGGGAGGGCCGCACCCTCAGGCCGCCGCACGGAGCCGCGCTGCCACCCGGACGGTGTGGACGTCCCCCGCTCTCGTCTTGAGCCGCCCCGGGCGTTGCTGACACCTCGTTCGCCGAGGCCCGGTTCGTGCGGCTGGCCTCTCCCCGCCGGTGGCGGCGGTGGGCGCCTCCTGACGGGCCCCTTCCTCCTGCCCCTGACTCGTTGAGGCACCTGGCGCAGGTGGCTCCTCTTCCCGACGTCGTTTTACTTCGGAGGAGAATGGCGGAAGCAGGTGTTGAAGACTGGTCTGTAGCGAGCGACAGCATTTTGGGAGTTGAGGCACCCCTCGCGTGTGCCAGTCACTGCCATTTCCTTGCGCAGGTGAGCACGAGGCAGACGCAGCTCGGCCCGTTTAAGGGTTTCCAGTTGAGGCAGTATCACCTTGTGAAGGGGGCGAGGCCTTTGCCTTGGTTTGCTCAGGCACCCCAGGAAGGAGGCACTCCAGAAAAGGGGGTCTTGCGATGAACAGACATCATGTATACCTCCACACTCACAAGAGGAGGCGGCTATGAGTAGGCAGCAGAGATTAGCAAGACAGTTATAATGTGCATCTGCAAAGTCATATGGACTATTTTAACTACGTGCTTGAGGAGGTTGACTTAAAAAGAGTGGTTAGAATACAACTTAAGGTTAATAAGCAGAAGACTAGTTGTGAATGGGAGATGAAAAACCCAGCAAGTAGAACAGTTATGTTAAAAGGCAAGATACATATTTGAGTTCACTCTTGCATCAGTTAGTGACCTGGTAAGTATCTTTTAACGCTCCCAAGTCCTCAAGCACTAGAACTATATTCGGCTGTAGGCTCTCTCGCGTGTACTCTCAGGAGGCCCTTACATCTAACGATTCGTTTAATGATGGGTAAGCCACACTGTTCCAGTAACTAGAAATATCAAGCCAATGGAAAGTCTGACAGGCCTAAGAGCATACGTGTCTTCCATGTATTTGTGGAAGTACAGTGTGCCAAGAATGATGCTGTTGAGGGAGACTATTCCTACACTAACAACATGTGCGATTGGTGTACTATAGTAAGACTACAGACTCTCAATTCGTGTCACAGCTTGGTTCACTTACCATTGCTCCTGCTGAATACTGAGAATCAAGACTAGGTGAAGCCACTTCTTCATTCGTGACTCCCTGAGTTGCTGACATTATTCCATAAAAGATGTCCTTAGAAAATCACAAGCTGAAATCCTCTTTAAAAAGTTAAAATCACTCTAAGTACTTCGACAATAAAATCTTTCTCTCTGAGACCTAATACCACTTCTATCTTGAGAATTATGGTACCAAAAAGTCTGTACTGCCTGATTATTTTCAAGTATCTTTTGGATTTTAAAGCTTAAACCTAGCTTCAATAAAACACCTATGGTTCTACTTCTGCCTCACATTATGGTGTTAAATAACTTTTATCCAAGTTTGAGTGAGATTTGTATACCTGCTTAGTTTGGGGGGGGGGTTATTTCATTAGAGTCAGAATAGCTCTTGGGAAGTCAAGCTAATGTTAGGATTACATACTTAACTTGACAGCAGTAGCAATTCTAGTAATCATATACAACTCTAAAAGAAATAATCATTACTATTTTGCTTAATCTGAAGATTGATAGGGTGAGAAGGCAAATCTAATTACAATAGACTAACAAATAGGGAATTTTAAGCAGAAATTAGTATTAATAATCTTAACTCAGAATCAAAAGCTATTAAAGTCATAGTTCTAACCCTGTAGCATTCTTACTGTGTGCACCAAACATCTCCCCCTAGGGCCCAAGATGTAATTAACCCTACGAAATGTGTTTGTGAACAAGTTTTTTTTTATCTTCTCCACATCCCTCATGCTGATTCTGGTTTGATAATATTCAGATATTTGCTTTATTATTAGCTGTTACTCTTCCCAGTAATGCTGAACTTAAGGTCTAATCTGAAAGTGTAAGTTACATTATCACCCTTATCCTGCCAAACATGTGTGCAAATACAGTGATTTCTCTAAGCATGACAGATGGCTTACAGACCAGCTATAAGCATAAACTAGTCTATGTTTTTTTTCTAGACAGATGGTATATTTCTTCCCTATTTATGTCCGTGGAAATTCATTTTTCAGCAAGAGCTCAGTATTGTTCAAAACATGACCCTCTGAAGTTTTTAACACATTGAATATATCTCCATTTGATTATTTTTTTTTAAAAAAAAGCATCCAGACATATAAATCACAGCAGAATCACAGAATGGCAGGTGTTGGAAAGGCCCTCTATAGATCGCCCAGTCCAACCCCACAGCTAAAGCAGGTGCCCCCAGAGCAGGGTGCACAGGAATGCGTCCAGGCAGGGTTTGAATCTCTCCAGAGAAGGAGACTCCACAGCCTCCCTGGGCAGCCTGGGCCAGGGCTCTGGCACCCTCACACTAAAGAAGTTCCTCCTCATGTTCAGGTGGAACTGCCTGTGCTCCAGTTTGTGCCTGTTGCCCCTTGTCCTGTCACTGGGCTCCACTGAAAAGAGTCTGACCCCATCCTCTTGTAGTTTCTAAGTTTTTCCTCTCTTGCAAGAGTAGTTCAGCAGACTTTTTTGGGGGAAAAGAAAGGCACTTGGGCTTCAGTGGAGTAGTAAGGTAACTGCACAAAGTTGTTTTAGTCACTGTAGTTTTAGTTTCTAATACTTAAATGCAGTCTTCTGAAAGACTTGCTTCCTGCCTCCAGTTTCTCTCTGTGAGGAACACAAGTTAGTGCCCACTTTAATACAACTATGGAGAACAAATGAGAAATATAGGACTCAATTCTAGTCAAAACAACCACACTATGCTACTAGAGAAAAATATTTTGGTAGTATTTTTTATTAAATCTTTCAAATAAAAGCAAAGATTCCTTGCAGGAGCTTGTTCTTAATCTAATTAGAAGGTTAGTTTTAACTCTTCAAGCAAATTTTGATAAAAAACCAGAATACTTTTTAATGAGAATGCTGATATTTTGAAAGTTACCGACTTCCCTCTTTTCCCTTCCAGCTTCCATATGGCCACTCTGCTTTCAGTACTTCCAAAGGAAGTTTAAACTTACATGAACAATAAAAAAAAATGGCTATTACCCAGTCTCCACAAAACACTTCATGCAAGGGTACATGTGCCATGTAAAGAAAGCACTGTTTCCATTTCTTGAAGCGCTTCAGGAGCTTAGATGTGTCTTGACAATGCTGTATTTTAAAATATTGTTCTACACTCTTAATAAAGTTAACAGATTTTTCTATTAAACCCCAAAACCTTTAATGTAAGACTGATAATTTTACTAGCCATACCATAAATGGCTTTCATAGTTCATTCCTTTCTTTTCACCTTTAATTTTTAAAGAAAATAAAAATTGTAAGTTCAAATATGTAGTACATTAAATAATTATTCAGTTATCTATTAAACCTTTCACCTTCTATTTCGAGTATCAGACAGAACAAGTATTACAGGAATAAAAATGGTTGGTATATAAGAATTCAGACATAAATGTACCACATCTGTTTTAGTCTCTTGCTGGTCTTTTCCAGAAACGTCCTTAGAAAGGCGCAGATGTGACTGACTACTGCACACTAGCTGTTCATGTTAAGACTGAACTTAATACTCACCAATATGACTTGCAGAGCTAAACCAGCTCAGCCCTCAGGGAGATGTTTTCCATTTTAGCTGCTTCTGCCAGCGTAGAAAACTCAGTCAGCTTTGTTACATGAGCCTTTATAATAAGGACGTGAAGTGATGGTTACAGCTTGCCAGTTAAAATCAGTCAATTGAGAACAACTGTGTTTTACACGATTTGATTCTGTAATGCATCAACCATAGGCACAGTTTCAACTTATTTGGAATTAATGTTAGTTTTTCGTATTTCCTTCTTTCTTGATTAGCAAAGTGACATGTTTCCCCAGGTCTCTTAAACAAGCAAGAAAAACATTACTAAGAAATAGTTGAATAAACATTAACAAATAGAACGCCATCATTCAACAGCGATCTTCAATACATACAGCATCCAATTACTTTCTACATAGCAAATCTATTGCTATGGGATTTCCTAAATAGGAGTCGGGAGAGGTTTTTTTGGACTCTGCAAATTAGGCTCGTTACATACTGTTGATTAATCTTCTTGTCTCTTTTGAACTTTTTCTCATTTGGAGTAAAGTATTGTTAATAAAGACTTTTCATCACAACTCTCCCTTGTATTCTCACTCTGAGAAGGACGTGAAGTAATCACGTAAAGAACAATTTGGTTATTCTGTAAAATTTCAAATATATAACCTTTCAGTTCCGCAGTGTATGTTTTTCATGGGACTGGTCCACTTAGCTGGCACACCCCAAATTCATACAGCCTTTGGTGTTTTCCAGATGGAACAAACAACAGTATTACAGTGAGCATGAAGGGATACCCTCAATTCTTCTAGGAGCAGAAATAAGGCCCAGAAGTGAAGGTAAGGAGATTTTGCTTGATGTCATAAATGGTGAAAGCACACAACAATAAAAATAAAATTGTCCATGCTTTTTTTTTTTCAAACACACAAATACGCTAGGTAAAAATAACTGAAAAATACATTAAGTTTGACTTGTTATCAGGCTGCTAACTTGGATATCTGGAATAAGACTGATAGATCTCACCTGTTTTCATTATATTGAACAATTAAGAAAAAACAGTAGCAGCTATTTCACATTTTAAATCACATGTTAAATAGATGCTGCTCTTGGTATGCATGCTTCTTGCTTCAGCCCTTGTCCGTTTCCTTACTAAGCTGTGCTTCAGGAAGATGTCTCTGCCCTTTGACACTTAAAGAACGTGTGTGCTTTTAAGTTTGGGCCAGGAAAAGATAAACCATAAGAAACAGAGCCAATTAAGATCGTGAGTTTATTTGTTCCAGCTTGTCAGTTAGAAGGAAACACTAATGAATCATTACAGGTCTCGGTTAAAAAAAACTCTTGGGATCAGATTTTCTTAAGAAGGTATTTTACTTCATCAATGTATTTGTTTACTAAAAAGACACCACTGAATGACTATATAAAATGTGTTACAACAGACAACATTCATGCTGACTGTGGCCTGTGCACTTTCTTGCGGGTTTGCTTTGGTGTTTTTGAAGACTTCTTGGCTGACTGTATTGATTTGCCAGCTTTGGGTACTGCAAAAGACTTTGCTTCAGGCTTTTTGGGAGTCTTTTTCATCTCTTTTTCTTTTATTGCTTCCTTTGGCATGCTGAGCTGCTTGGCTTTTTTCCATTTCAGTGATGTCTGCAAGTCTGAACACTCTTCCGTAACTTTACGTTTTGTTTTTGGAGTCTCCAGAGCTACAGGTTGTTTATTTCTCTTACCCAGGGGTGTTTTATTTTTCTTGCCCAGGTTGTCACCTTTTTCTGGATGTGGTTCCATTTTCTGTATTTAAGACACACAGAAAAAATTACCCTTCCTCCTAAGAAACATCTTTACTGTTTTTCAAGACGAAGGATCAGTGAAAACCATTATAAATGACACATGCTTTCTATCAACTCAACTGTGCCCTACCGCAAATAATCTGTTCACATTTCAGTCTGGAAGCAAGAGGATTAAACACAGAACTAAATAATGAAAATAATGAAAAAATAACAAAATAGTAAGAAAGTAAATAGCCAGCTCTGCTGGCAGAGCTTTAAACCACAGTCCCCTTCTTGCCGAGTTTCCAGGCTTATCAGCTCTACTTGAAGTCCAGCTGTATGCATGCAAACTGACTGCACTCTTATTTGGGGACTAGGCCCCGTCTTCCCTAGAGTTTATCACATATTCTCAAATGTCCCTCATGAAAGAAGGCTGCTGTCATCAGAACAATTCCTACACCCAACTTCAGCTGTATCTATGCCAGGTCTCTGGAAATAGGGCTCTCGCAATCACATCACATGAGCTAATCTAGGCCTGTTGCATGACAGCAGCTCGAAGCAAGCTGTATGAATTTTCTTGGGTGGGCCTGCACATAACCATTGTTTTAGTTTGGGGATCCCTGAAAAGGTACATCATTAGAGTTTAAGGATATGCTCCAATTGTGAACGCAGTATAACTAAGCTGAATTTATAATTGTTATTGTTTTACTCATCCAAATACTTTTTCTAGGTATTTGTTAAACGTGAGTATTATCAGTCTGGTTGTCTTGCAGACACATTAATGACATGATCCACATCATCTCCAATTCTGGCAACAAGTCACCCCATACAGTATGTCATGCAAGCTGCTAGCTCTCAATTTATGTTATGTGATTGTTAGTGTTGCATATTACTATGTTATTTGTTTTTCCTCAAAATTGCACTCCAGTCAGAAGATTATATATTAAAATACATTAACATTTAATTTCACAAGAAATTTTGAATGAAAAATTCTAGTATTTACTTGATTAAGTATTAAACTGTTTCTCAATCATTTACCCTTTCTTCTGACTTCACGCTTGTTATTTGACCTAGACAAAATTGCTGCTATTCAGAAAAATATGTAAAAGAACAATAACCACTGGCTTCCTTTGTCTGTAGGAGGGGTTAACAAAAACAATTAAAACCCCCTGAAAACCAAAACGCCCCCCCTAAAACAGATCACCTCCCCAAGGCACCCACATACACTCAACTCTTGTTTTCATGATATATTTGCAAGAGTCCAGTTCACTTGAAATGTGTTAACACACACTGTTCCCTCAGGAGCAATGACAGTTTGACAGTTCAAAATCTTTAGTTTTAACTGAAATGTGAATTTCTCAATAGTATTAAACAATTACCTTCAGCTCAGCTAAGCTGGTTGCTTGCACAGGCACCAGTTGTGGAATTTCTTCATCATCATCATCATGATCACCTGGTTCTTGGACTATGTCTACTTTTTCTTTTATGGCGAGCTCCTGGGTAGCAGCAGCAGCAGCATTAATTTCAGTTGTCAAAGTGACTTGACTTGAATTCTGTTTTTTAGCTGCCTTCTTCGGTTTCTTGTTCTTTCCCTTCTAGAATTAATTGGAAGTACATCTGAGACAAATCCTCGTAACACTTCTAAAGGTACAATAATTGTTTTAATATGGTTAAAAATAAGACAGTCTAGCAACATTAATTTAAATATTGTTGTTCAATAGACCTGGGCTGGTCAACCATATGTAAAATATTAAAAAAAGCATTACTTTCAGAAGTTTATTATAAATAGCACGTAAGTAAATGATAATAATGTCAAGATTACAGTCTTTAAATTGAACATACATGCTCCAAATTTATTTTAGACAGAATAACTTAATAAGCAGAACTCAGTGCAAAGGAATAGCTGATTATTTTCTTTTTTTAGTAATTAGGTGAGCCCCTCTCCCATATACACAAATACAGAAGCTTGTGAATTATTTGGATGACATTGATTAGCCAACAAACAGTGGATGCATAGTCTGAATCCATGTATATGTTAATATTTTCAGAAGGCACATATGGAAAAACAATACAAGCAAAAGTTCTAAGAATGAATCTCAGCTCCCTACAGTTTAGGACTAGAAAAGCTTAACTCATTTCCAATTTGCTTTACAACCTATCCGGGACTTTCCGTGGTTTTATGGAAAGTTTGAATTTTTCTTTTTACCTTTACTTCCTTTTTTTTGAGAGATGACACTTGCTTTTTTTTGAGAGATGGCTGGCTGTCAAGCTCATCCAAGTTGGAGATATTTGCAGTAAAAATTGGAAGTGCAACTGATTTAAGTGTTTTGAGGTGAAGAATTTTTACATTTTTCCAATTCTGCAACAACAAAAACAGTGTATTTAGTAAAAATAACAAGTCTGAATTATGAATGGACTTGGCTTTAAAGCAATCAATCAGCAGTACCTTTGGTAACTTCTTAGCGATCACCCCAGCTGCTGCCATGATATTATCTAGTATCTCATCGGCTTTCATTCCAGTGTGACCTATACGTGCTGTACTAAAAGAAGTGAAGCGAGTATTTATATGTGGGCAAACAAACATACTTCAGGTTACTCATTCTTAGGCATACACAGAAATGAAAAAACCCCACTAACGTTCAATTATTTTACCCTTCATGAAGGATGGCTGGCTATTGCAGAAGTCTTTTGTAGTAACAGTCAGAAGAGATTTACCTGCATTGACCTTTCCATATTTGGATATGCAACTTCTGCCTTATGTCGCTAAGTGTATTACCATCTTAGATCCTTTTAAGATGCACAATAAATTAAAAAAGTCTTACAAGAATAGAATACCTTGGAAGTAGTTTTTATCTAATTTAACAGTATTATGTCTTTCTAAGATTGTACATGCTGTTTGACAGTGACAGTTGCCTAGAAATTCCTTAGGTATAAGGAAAAAAGAGACAAAAAGTAAAACTCTACAGTAAGCCTCCTTCTTAAGTAGAACTACTAATTTCTTTATACAGGTTAAGGTTCAAACTGGCCCATATCTGGAATGGTGATCCTTAACCTCTTTTATTCACATATTTATGGAATAAAAATAAACCACTTAAAAATCCCTACAGTTAAGGTACAACCATCCTTCAAGTGAAGTATTAATCTATTCATACTTACTAACAGCACCCTTTGTTGGTAACTGGGAGTGTAGTCCCCTGGATGTGTTTTTGTAGTTCCTTAGCAAGATTTTTGGCTTTCAGGTTGACAGATAAAGGTGCCCTAAAACAGAAAGGGAAGGAACAACAACAACAAAAAATGTTAAAAACTCAAAACAACCAGAAGAAACAACCCTCAGAAAACCCCCAATCAACCAAAACTTTACTAAGATTACTATAATCTTAAAAAAGATAATGCAAAAATGGAGATACAGAATTTAAATACCTACTTTTTCCTTTCATAAAAGTGTTTTCCTAGATGCGAAGGCAAGAGCCTTCTAATTCGGTCATCAGACAGAAAGAGATCAAATCTGTTCAGGAGGCGACGCTTTGCTTCAAATAGTTTATACTCTTTTTTCAGAGTTTTGTATGAGATGATCTGCAATGCAAGTAACAGTGAAAACACAACACTGAAAACACAGCCCAGAATACTTCTTAGAACTGCACAGAATTAACTCGCATAACTGACAGTCTATCACACTGCATTATCTTAGAATGCTGAAGACAATCAATAGAAAAAGGATACAGTACTTTTTGTTTTAAGAATCAAGCAATACTGTTGCACAATAACTGCGAATTACTGAACAACTTCAGTACGTGGTAAAATCTAAATGAAGGTTAAATACAACAATAAGAAGTATTTTCTAGTTTTATAGCTAGTAATCAATCCAATCCAGCTGCAGAGAACTCAAATGTTCTTTTGCATTGTGAATTTTTCCAGTTGCTTACTCCAACCAAGTACTGAGCATTTATCTAGCAATTACATCTGATTGCTAAAGATCCTGTTTCAAATTGAAGAAATTATTCTGAGTAAATTTTGACGCTTAGAAAAACTAGTTTGAATAGTCAGAAAAATCTTACTAGATATCATTAACCCAGAACCACAAAGATTAGAATATTGAACAGTAGAAAATAACAACAACTTTCCCTTTTCGTTGGTACAAGAGGAAAGAGATGACAGTAATGTACTATACCACCATGTATCTCTCTTACCTGGCTAATGCTTCTGATTCCATTCTGGATTAAAAGTTTCCTGTACAGATTTTCAGTCTGTTCTGCTGATAAATTCGGTTCATCCCTTGTGAACAAGCAAACCTCAGCTGTTTCGGGTCGAATGCCATGGGGCAGTGGTCTACAATGAGAATATGAGATGGGCAGGGATGTCTAAGGGGAGAAAGGCATTTTTTCCAGAACTAGGGCTACACTGTCCATGGAGATTATTAACCTTTAACTATAGGGAAGCTATGTATCTAGATTCTGTTCTTTGTTGACTACTCCACGTCCTCGGTGGAACCTATACTTTTTACAGCACACAGAACTGTAAGAGTTGAACAAACATATCCCATGGCTGCCATCAGATACAGTGCTGAATCCGTGTCCCATCAGCAGCAGTCAGCACACAAGCCCTGGGAGGAGGACCATCCATTCTCCTCTCTTTACGCCTCGGCTGCATTCAGTCATTACACGTGTCTTTGTAATGCCGGGGCCCAAATAAATAGATGAACACTTTCTTAATACAGTACAGCTACAGTTTAAAAGAAACCTTGTAACTCACATTCGGTTTTGAGTACCGCAAGAAAGAAGAAGGGGTCTTTCTAATGAGGCGGCGGTGCGTTAAGACAAAGAAGAGATTGCTTTCTTTTCCTGACCTTCAGGACCGAAAGGCACACGCCTCGTGACCGGCACCCCACAACGCCGGTACTCTACGCGTGCACGGAGCAGGCACAGCCGAGCGCCCGGCTGCACCACGAGCGGGGCAGAGCAGCGCTCGGGCCCCACGGGTCTCGCTCGCGGCACGGGAACTGCCAGGCCAGGCCAGGCCAGGCCGGCGGCGCTCGAATCCCTTAAGCCGAGAATGAGCACAGCGCTCCTTTCCAAGCCAAAGGGCACGAGAGCCCCTGCAGCTGCACGGCCGAGGGCGGGTTTCTTACATTTTGATGACTTGCGCCACGCGCGGGATCTTCCAGACCGTCACCAGGAGGTGGATGTGCTCGCCCTCGTTGAGGAGCACCACGTCTCCCTTGGCCTTGCTTCTGGCGAAAGCCACGAGGGCCTCCACCGCCTTCTTCACCTGTAACGGCACGACAGCGGCAGCAGCCGGAGTTAAAGCTCGGCTCGGCTCGGCTCGGCTCGGCTCGGCTCGGCCCGGCCCGGCCCGGCCCGGCCCGGCCCGCAGTACCTGGGCGCGCTCCAGATGCTCTGGCCCGTTCCCCATAGCTCCGCCAGCGCCACGTGCAGCCGCTGCGCCTGCGCAAACGCCGCCTTCCGGGGCACGGCGGCGCACGTCCGGGGGCGGGTACGCGCGGGGCGGGGCCGGGAGGGCGGTGGGGCTCCCCGCCCTTCCCGCCCCGCCCGTCGCGCTCCACCCGCGGGCGGAGGGCGGTGCGCGGGAGCGGAGGTGAGGCGCAGGCGCAGCGCGTGGCTCGCGGCTCGCGGCGGTGGGGTTGGGGGTGGGG
>VZSC01015873.1:339327-349365 GCA_013398225.1 Steatornis caripensis
GGTGGGGCCTCGCCTCGGGGAGCGTGGCCGCAGAGGCCGTGGTAGCGTCGCGAGGCAGGTTTGCCCCGGAGCGCGGGTCGCGCTGTCCGTAGGATGAGACACGGGCTCACGGGGGTCTCGGCTCGGAGGAGAGACCCGGAGGCCTCCCGGCCAGCCTGCTCCGGCAGCGGGGCAGCTGCAGGCCAGGCCAGGCTGCTCAGGGCTGTGTCCAGCCGGGGCTTCATAACGTCCAGGGGGAGACGGCACTCTCTGTCTGGGCAGCCTGTTCTTGTGCCCAAGTGTCCTCGTGGTGAAAACAAAGGTTTTGTTCTGCTCGCCTTGGGCTGTCGATGGTGCTGTGTTGTCCAGCCCGGGATGCTGCTGGCCACCTTTGCCTCCAGGCAACATGTTTAGGTGGCTCGCTTTCCAGCAGAGCTGCTCCCCAGCCAGTCATTCCCCAGCCCGTGTTGTCACAAGGGGCTACTCCTTCCCAAATGCAGATTTGCATTTGCGTTCGTTGAATATCAAAAGGTTTGTGTTGCCTAATCCCTCCAGCCTGTCTAGATCCCTCTGTACAAGAGCCCTGGCCTTAAAGGTATTGAGGGTCCCCAAGTTTAATGTCATCTGCAAACTTGATGTGACCATGCTTCAGGTCACTGATAAGAGTCACTTAAATAGAACGTGTCCCAGGATAAATCCCAGCAGTACTCCATTTGTAGTAGGAGTACGCCTTACCTCTTCCCTCAGAGCCCCATTGTCCAAGGAGCTATTAGCCATCTAGTTGGCCACCCACACGGACCATAATGTTTAGGATACAAGAAGATTGGGGGAGGCTGTTGAGAGCTGTGCTAACGTTGAGGTGAATGCCATCCACTCCTTTCCCCTCATTGGCAAATCTAGCCATTTTCTTAGAAAGTAATCAGGGTGGTCAGGATGATTTGCAGTTCGTCAATTGATGCTGATTGTTCCCAAGCACCTCCTTCACGTCCCCAAAAATCTATTCCAAGGGGACTTGTTCCATGATTTTCCCAAGGACCAAGCGTGACTGATCTGTGGCTGCTAGATTCTCCTCTTCGTGTTTTTTGAAGGTGGGGGAACATTTGCTTTTCTGCAGTCATTGGGACCCTCATTCAATTTCCTTTGAAAGATGAGAGTCTTGCTCTGATTTCAGCCAGCTCTCAGCACCCTTGAATGCAGCCCAGCTAGACCCAAAATCACTTGCCCCGCTCAGCAGCCATCCCATGTCCTAGTTTGGCCTTTTGCTACTATAGGAGTAGAAGCTTTCTGTGTTGCCCTTGACAACATGGCCCATTTCAGCTGTAGGTGAGCTTTTATTCTCCTAAGACAGCCTGAGCAATGTTTCTAGATTCCTTCTTTGCAGCCTATCCTGGATTTTACCTCCTGTATTACTGTCTTTTTGCACTGGAGTGCTGTCTAGCCAAGCCAGTCTCCTGATAGATGTACTTGTTTTCCCGAGTATCAGGAGGGACTGTTTTTATGATTGGAGGAGGTTGTCCCTAAAGACCTGCTGCCAGCTTTCCTGGGATCCTTTGCCCTTCAAAGCTGCCTCCCATGGGATCCTGCCTACTAGTTCTGTGAATGAACCAAAGTCTTTCTCCTTAAGTCCAGGGGCTCGTCTTCCTCACACACCTCTCAGCATCTTCAAGCCTGCTATTTCCTGGTCGCCACAGTTGAGGCTACCACTGATTATCACACACCAAACCATTTCTTCCTTATTATGTTAATAGTAAAGGCAGAACTGCTGCATCTCCATTTCAGTTCAGAAATGCATTGAATGGCTACATGGAAGTAGCTTACTCGTGGGATGCTTATTCCATCCAGTTCCACACTGGGTAAGTCTATTGTTTTGAGATCAAATCTAGGCTGGAACTATTTTGGCCTCGTTCTCACAGTGCTGTGTGCACCCTGGCAGCTTTGGACTGTCTGCATTCTTCACACAAGTAAGCTGCTACCTGGATAACACAGCTATGCATAACCAGGCGTTAAATACACATAAAATTTGGAGTCTTAGTCATTCACTCTTCTCTAGATTTTTTCCTCCTTTTTGCCTTTCTAGTTACGGTTTTATTCCTTCTCATGAGATGTCTTCCAACAAAATTTGTCACTTTGTCAGTGTGCCGGTACAAAGAGAAAGGAATTAAAATACCCCAGTCTCTTGACAAGCTGCTTTACGTAATGGTTTATGTTTTCATTCTGCTGGTAGTGTTCATGGAGCAACAGTGGAATAGTTGATGGCTTCGAGGCTTCCCCAGACTTAAAAGTGAAAAAAAATCCTGCAAGTTTTAATTTTCTGTTGTGTGGTTTGTACAAATGAACAAAATAAATGAAACTGGGTAATAAAAAAAAAGCTATCCTTCATTGCCACATAGTTGTATGAAGCATAGGAATTACTGAAAGGCTAGGGGCACATGTAGTAGCCAAATAGGGCAGACTCATTCAAATCTTTTCAGCAGTGGTAGAACTTACGCATGTGATACTAGCTGTGGTGGCTTTTATAATCTGATAATTGTATTAGCCTTGCTCCTATCTCTGCATAGGCTTTGCATATTTTAGAGCAGTCATGTTTTAATAAATCACAAACATATTATTGTGACATGTTAAAATAAAACAGGGGGCGGCAGATGACTGGGCATCTCTCTGAAAATACAGTCTTGTAAGATACAACTGAACAGTATGTTTGAAGTCTGACTGTATTGGGTCAGCATAGCATTAATTAGATAAAACGGAAGGGACTATTATGAGTGACTCAAATTCAAATTTCTCACATATCAGTCTCATCCAAGTACATTTTTCTGCAACATTTTAAGTCTGACATGACTAAATTTTACTCAGTGTGGTTTAGCTGGCTTAGTATGATAATTTTCTCTTGAAAGGTGTTTGACATTGCTAATGGAGGTGTCTTGGAAAAATAAGTTAATCTCTGGATAAGAAATGTTTCTGCTTAATACAGCATGCAATGAATGTAAACTCTTTAGAGTGTGCTTTTAATTTAGCAAGCTCATAAATTAATAGTTACTCTTACAAGAGAAATCAGGTTTGTTACTTTCATTAGTGTTAGTGCTGTACACTGAACATACTCTGCTGTAGCCCTCAATTTAACTTTGTCTGATAATGAAAGCATGTATTTTCCTTAAGCCATTTGTCACACGTATTTAAATGCTAAGACTTTAAATGACAATAATTGCAAGCCATTCTACTTCATTACTTATTTAAGAGAATGTTTCTAGATACCCCTAATTTTATACTTTCTCCTAGCAAAAGGGATGTAACAAGTAGTGATTGTTTCTGCTGTAAACAGGTCTTTGACATTAAAGATTACTGCCTTAGTGTGCATCCAAAAGTTCCAGTACCAGGCTTCTGTTCCTCCACATTATTTCGTGGCAGATGTCAAAATCCCAGGTCTCTGTGTGTACTTGCAACAAAACTAGCACGAAGAATATGCAGAAATTAAAGCAGGAGTAAGAAGTCCCTTACAAGAGATCTCAGAAGAGAATCTCCCTGGTAGATCTGGAGTTCTAGCACTAGATTTGTGTTTCTTTGCAACCCTAGTGTAAGCCTCTAGCTATAATCTAATTAACTGTCAGATAGATGGATGCTTACCGTGCAAGTTATTAACTTTATAACTTATTAAGTTATAAACAAAGACTACTTTCGCAGAAGGAGAGGCACATGTCTTTGTGACACAAGCTGCAAAGTTTCTTGTTACAATTCTTTGCCCATTATCAGTTCTACAGGCTTGACAGATGACAGGAACACAACCTCAAGTACCTTTTTTCATCCAACAGTCTGTCATATCTCTTATTACTCTTATTCAGAAATGTGTGGACTTTTTTAGGTGTATGTAACTGAGGGGAAATGTAGAAAAATCCAGTTTACAGTGGAAGGTGAGACGTTCTCGGAAGGAAAGCCAATGAAAGGATATGTATTATTAAAAGTTATATATACACACCACTGATTTTGGGTTTGTTAGCGTAAATTTCCATTTTATATTAAGACTAGACTCCTTTCTAGCATTTCTTCAGAGAAAAAGAAGTATTTTGTCAGGTTTATAGCACGTTAAAATAAACATAAGGAAAGAAACAAGTTCGCAATATAAAATCTTCAGTAGTAACTCCAGTTTTGTTGGTATATTTTTCTTTACCAAATCCTCTATAGCGTATACAAAAACAGCAGAATAAGTAAGAGCCTGTACGTATCAGTTCAGGAAGAAAACAGTCTTGTCTGGAGTACATTTCATCTGCTGTAACATCATCATTTAAACAGTCTGCATTAAGAACCAAAAAGCCAGAGTAATACAGAATCAAATACTTGGGACATTGAAACAATCTTTTTTCCTTGGGTCATATTCAGTAATAAACACTTATAAAAACACATTTCTCATAATTAACATAGTTTTTAATATATGGGCTGGTGCCATAAGTAGTCTAAAACAGAGGTTCTTCATTGAGCAATTTTCGCTGGGCTTTTTATGCCACTGAAAAAATTCTGTAGAGGGGCATAAAATTCATGACCAGCAAATATCCCCGTGGACAAACCTCCTTAAAGCAGCCATTTTTCTTACAACACTATTACACCATCATCAACAGCTCGTTGTTCGAGAATACAGTTTACTACCAGTAAATTAACAAGTGCCATCATGTTTGTGTATCAGTTCCCAATTGTCTGCAAAGATGACCAAGGTAGCTGGAATAATTACAAGCAGGTAGTTGATGGCAATGTTAAGTAAGTCAACTGATTGATGTACCCATTCCTCGGTTTAGCGTGCTTTACTTCTTGTCACTTGCAGAAACAAGTAACTATTTTCCTCTTGCAAAATAATTAGTACTGCTGCACATTCCATTCAGATTTTTTTTTTACATTTAATATTATTACATATACCAAGGCTTTCAGTTCAAGGACATACAAGGTCTTAATGTATAGAATTATAATTTATGTTTTTATAAGTTACATAATGGCTATACACTTAAGCCACATCTACACTACAAACTTTGGCCAACAATCAGGGAGAATAGGTGTGATCTTCATCAGTACCACACTGCACATACAAACTGCTGTAAATGTCATTATACTGCAGGGGAAGAAAACTCCAAATTCCTCCCCTTTCTGCAGAAACACACTCACGCTTTAGTTGGTACATCCACGCCAGGTCCCAGGAATACTCTGCCAGTATCAGATGCTAGCACAGGTAGACTGGCAGTGCTTCTGGGGTTCCTGTAGCTTCAATCCAACTTCTATTTCCCATTTTCTTTTTTTTTTTTCTTCCTTTCAGCTGTTGTGGTTGCACAGCTCCTTTATTTTTTTTCATCTTCAAAGCAGCATACCACATGTTTCCACAAAAGGAAGTATTCAAAATGGTAATTTAAAAAAATTTATTACATCAGTGAATCAGCAAATAGTATTTATTTCAAACAAAGCCATGTTATCTTTTTCCTCCTCTTTCATCTAAATTTGGCCGTACTCAATAGTAGTAAGAATGGGACTATAAAATGTAGAATGGAGATGAAAAAGTTGAGATGTAATCTGAGGGCTATTCAAATATAATGTACTTTTAGCTCTTCTACCCAAAATGCAGCCAATTTGTGTAGATTCATGCCTTACATTTTCGTATCAGTATGTTTGTTATAGAATGCAAATATTTTATACCCAAATAAAAACCTCCTACAAGTTAGCAATATCTTTAATTGTATAATGTAGATTCTGTTAATGAACTTGAAATAATTTAGCCTCCTTTTACGGACAAGGTGACATTAACTGAATTTATGGAAATGGTAATCAAATGCACTAGATTGAATGAGTGATGGAAATGCTCAGGCTCTCTATCTACTGGTATTTCAACCCACAGGTGAGTTTTCTGTTCAATAATAAATACTCAGTTCAGCCTCAAAATAATGAGGTTTTAGAATCCCTCATTAAGTTTGCTTAAAAGTGGAAAAATTCTACGGGAGCATCATGTAGCCTTGAGATGCATTTCAGTGCTTTTAAAAAAAGTTTTAAAAGTTCTAACAATTTAGGAATCTACCTAAGTATCCTCCAATAATGGTGTTTGCAAATTTCAAATCCATGAGCTTACTTCAAGAAAGCAGTCAGATATGCGGAAATCTTAAATCAATCCAGAATATGAACAAGACAGTAAGTTTCCTTGGCTTTTAATTTCTTCATTAGGTTAAGATCCAAGGAACTTTGGGTTTTGCTCACTTGGTAGGGGGGGAAAAAATAGTTAAACTCTGATTTACAAAAAAAAAAAAAAGCCCAGAGATTTGCAGACATAATAAAATTTATTTAAATTCCATGCATTATGGTAGCTACAAGTGTAGTCATGAAACTGAAGGACAATAATTTCTTCTGTCCATACAATGTAGCTGTAAGTGAAATGAATGGGAGTTCCACAGTTACAAAGAAACAAACAAAACAAAACCCAAAAAAGGTAAATCTGTTTCAGTTTTGAGTTATCTGTGAATTCAGATACAGTCACTAGACTGTAAACTTTTGGGGGAGGAGATGGGCTAGCCATAATTGTACAACTGAAAATGTTTAGTTTGAGACATTCTGAAGAAGCTCTGAAGATACCTTTTAATACTTCCTACTAATACTCTGGGAAGTAAAAAAAATCTGTTAGCCTTCATCCTAATTGTTAGAATCAGGATAGCAGTTGTAGACAGTCCACTTTCAAAGTGCAGCTAAATAGGGTTTTATTATGCAGCTCCTTCAAGTTGTACTGAGTAAGCTTTATTTTGATCCAGTTTTTGCTTTAGTTTCTCAAGAAACACTATACTGGTCCTTAATAAGCTTACATTGCTTTTTGAGATGCAAAAAATTTACAGACTGTGCTTGATTCTGACCCTCCCATATTTCAGTATGTGCAAACTCTTAGGGATTTAAATAGTCTTTCTCCCTCAGTTCAGGCTGATCTTTAAAACAGCAAGGATTATTCAGCCCTCTAAATTAAAGACAGGGTGAACTGAGTAACTTATAACTGGCACTTTTTAATTGGCCCAGTTCTCCCACAAAATGCAGCTCTTATAAATACTAATAGGCACTATTGCCACAAATTCTCCTATTTTTGCAAGTTTTACTGATTTACTGGTTGTTAGTATTTGCTGCAGTTAAGAATTTAATAATGCTGAATTTTTATAAAGACACAATATGTAGTTCTAGCTTTCAAAATTGACTTACTGTATCTAGTAACGATGTTAAGTCAACCTAAATTTGCTGAAGATATCAACAAATGTAGAGCTAATGAAGGTGCCACATTTGCATGAATGTTTTTTAAGAATGCATTTGACAAAGGGAAGGGGCAAACCTAATTATTTTAATACAAACTCAGTTGAGTGCCCAATTGCCTCATTTAAAACTGTGTGTGTGGGGAGGGCTGAGGAGTTTAGAAAAGTCCGTGTAACCAAATATCTAGGTTACTGGCAAGTTAAAAAGCTAATGCAACTGCGTTACATCCGGATAAAAAACATTATTCAAAAGCAATTCAAATACCGAAAAAGATTTCAAATTGAATAGTTTATTAACATGGTAGTAATCTTTGTAACATGTGCACACACACTCGCACACTCTGAATGATCTGCCTGGAAAAAAGAGGTCTTACTATATATGCTGGGGGAAATTAAACATTAAAAATCCTTTAGATTTTCATAATTATAGGCAATTATGTCCACATCACTTACAAAGCTATTGCCGAATCTTTCCAAGGAAGCAGAATTTGGGAGAAAAAAAAAAATTCTTTTTGGGAAAATTCAACAGTGGCATAGCAGAGCTCTCAATATGAGAAAGCTGACATAATGTGGACCTTTGCTGTGAAATTTGTCTTTGCAAAATATGGGGAGAAGTTTATCAATGGGCAGAAAATAAGAAGGCGGTGTGAAGTAGGCTTTTGCAGAGTCGATTTTCCTCACAGTATTGTGCGGGGGTCATAGAGAAAAATGCTTAGTCCTTCTCTGGAACCAGTTTCAGAACTTTTCCAATTGCAATGGTCTTACCTAAACCAAGGAGACAAACAGCAGAGTTACATATATTGTGAAAAGAAAGTATAAGTCTCTAAAGAACATGAAAACTTTCCCCCAAATTACAGGCTCTCCAGAGTATTAGAAATAATACAGAGAATAAGTTGTTCTAGAATGAAAGCACAAGCCTATTTTAAAAGCACAATAAAAATCTTAAAAACAGTAAAACTGCATTCTCACAGTAGAGAATACAATGTGGATTGTGGAAAGCCTGCTCTATATTCATCTAAGGAGAAGACAAGGCAGAATCATTCTACGAGATGTTTACTGCTTTTAAAGATCATTTGTTTTTAATATGTCCCACAAATCTACAAGTTAACTCACGCTCACCCTGGTAAAAGCCCAACATTACAACCCCCTTCGCTTTTCTAACTTTAAATAGAGAAGCTATGGTATTCATGTTGTAGGTAGACATTTCGAGACGCATTAAGAAAAACAACGCTGGTAATTTTTCAAATTTAACCTTTTGCTTCACAGTGCACATTTCTGTATGTTATTCCTCTAAAATAAAACATACCTTTTGATGCTAGCAAGAACTCTGCACAATGACAACAATTTGCTTAGATTTACTTTTCCATTATTACTCAGATAGTGATTTCCATTAGATACCAGCATTGGCATACCTCATTGCCATGCATGACCTCCTATTAATAACTGTTGATCAAGCAGTCTTACCCTCGTCTCTTAAGGTAAAGCGACCCATCTGAGGGAAATCTTTGAATGTCTCAAGGCAGATAGTTCCTGCTGTCCTTAAACGAGCAATGCATACTTGATCTTGTTTCACAAAACGGGGCCGTGTCTTACTTTTTTCTCCTGTTTTTTTGTCTACCAAGCAGATTAAGGCCTGTATGAGAAAAAAATTGATAGCTGTGAGCACTAAAATAAGGGTGATATTTTTCTTTACAAACAAAACTGAAGTGGTCTAAGAAAGCAAGCACGTAGAAATAAATTAAAAAACCCTTCTAAGATTTACTGCATAAGAGAGTCAATCATGACTTACCACACTTTTCAGAAGGCTTATGCTAACAGTTACAGCCATTTTTGATTGTGTTACGGTACTGACCAAAGATTCCATTCAAGGCTGGAGCTTTGGTGCATTAGTTGCTCTACAGATGTACATCGTGACAGAACTCCTCACCCCAACAAGTGGATTGTCTATTCACATCACAACTTAAAAGGACACTTACTGTTATCTCAACTTCTTCAATACAGGTGTGGATGTGCAGCACAGCATTATAACCTGGGCAGATAATGGATTTGTGCTCAATTATCACTATCTGTAAAATAATTAAAAATAAGTGCATTTTTCCTCATTTCAATTATGAAAGAGCAGAGAATAACTAAATACAGAAGTATATTAAAATATACAGTTGAATAATAAACACAGAGTAATTTTTTGTGAAAGAAACAAAGTTTATAAGCAACTAAAAACCTTGCTTTCACGATTACAGGTGTCTAAAACACTGAGAAGTTACCTTCAAAAAAAAGATATTTAAAAAATTAAAATTAATGATGTCAGAGTGTTAGGTATATATGTTATTGTCACTTTAGAGATATGACAGTGAATAAGAAATCTGAACTGAAACTTCAAACTACTGAAGTTTAGATTTGGTGAAATCAAATCTAGCAAAATGTTTTAATGCTTTTTACCCATCTATATAGCAATTAAATGCTAGTTATTCTACCTGGGCATCGAATGTGCGTCCAGAATGACACAGGTTGTTGGGATCACAGAGAATAAATCCTGGAAGGATCTCTTCCTCTTCAATTCCCTTCAGCCTGATCTTTAGATTTTCACCTGGAGCTACTGAATCAGTTTCAACATCATCAGAAAGGATTCCAAGAACTTCCACATTGTGCTTAAAGAAAGCAAAAATGCAGTTTTCTGTTGTGAATATTTTAGTCTGGTACAAAATTGTTTTAATACAACAGGATTTCAACAAATAAATCCATTTCTGTTTAAATTCATTATATTCAGTTCTGCAAGCTTCAGGACACTTACAATGTTTGAATGATGAGTTACTAATCT